>OY292394.1:56907416-57138973 GCA_958496205.1 Idaea biselata | reverse complement strand
TATGCCATCTTTATCAAATTTGGACTCATCCGTCCACAAGATATTTCTTAGAAAATCTGGGTCTTCCACATCAGCATTTAGCATAAATCTGCAAAAGTCCATTCTCCTCGCGGGGTCTCCTTCTTCAATAACGTGTACCGGCGTATAATGGTATGGGTATAGGCCAGCAGTGTGCACGGTAAACCACACTCTCCATTGCGAAAGTCCCAGATCACGGGCAACAATATTACCAGTCAGGGACATGTGGTTCCAACACGATGGCTGCCCTGCCCATTTCAGAAGAAGTGTCAGAGACTGGCTGGACACAAATTATCCAAACAAATGGATAGGACGAGGTGGGCCGTTGCCATGGCCAGCAAGAAGTCCGGACATTACCCCCATGGATTTTCATGTGTGGGGGTGCATGAAAAGTCTAGTATACAGCGAGCCGAATCCAGTTTCGTCTGTGGAAGACTTAAGACAAAGGATTGTGGATGCAGCTAACAAAATGAGGACCACATTGACCACTGGAGTAGTGAAGACTGGTCTCCGTAGAAGAATGCGACAATGTATCAGAAATAGAGGCGGCCATGTTGAACATGAACTGTAAACAAGAAAAAGTTGTGTGAAAAGCTTTAATAAATAACATTTCATGCTTACCTATTGTTTTATTTTATTTTTTAGGGCTAAGTATAAATTTTCTTCTCCACTGTCGCCTATGAAACTATTTTTTTTTATAATGTATTTGAATAAAACACTTGATTATTATACCTCGTTAGATAGCTGATGAAACGTAGATATTTTAAAAAACATCTGCCGAACAATTGCCATATAGTTTTTTTTAGATATCCCTTAGAGAAAAATAAACTTTCTAATTTATTTTTTTATTTCTTAACTTTCACTTGTCTGCTACGGTCTATTCAATTAACTAATGTACTATTTTAATGATTGACGTCTTTAAGCATCTTATTACGCATGTAAAAATGCAATAATAATAATAATAAGACACACAAAATAAACAAAAATAAATTTAGTAGCTTAAATATCGGCAATTTTCAATGAAAAAATTAAAAGTCGAATATCTCAAAAAGGGTTAAGTTTAGGGTAGGGTGTTTCATAGTGAAATAAGTCAGAAATGATGGGTACTCCACGCCCTCAACGGATCTAGCACGACTTTTTCTGTAACCCTGTATATTTATATATAACCGAGTACTCGGCTCATGAACCGAGTACCGAGGCAGAGTACGAGTAGTAAAAAACTGCCGAGTAACGAGTACTTGGCAGAGTACTCGGCGCATCTCTAGTAAATATAAACCCCTTACTTATATTACTCCTGGATTACTTCTTACCTATGTTACTCCTGGATAATGTAGCTTTCTATTGGTGAAAGAACGTTACCTTCTTATAATATTAGTAATATTTATAATATAGATAGATAGATGATTAACCATATACATTAACGTTTGTCGTTAACTGTGACATGAAGTCTTAAAGTTAACAGACAGAGATAAACGTTACATAAACTTAGTCAACGTTTGTAAGTAGAATTTTGGTATACCATTTATCTGTCGTATGCAATGGACTTGCGAAACAATATTTTGTTTTATGGACTGCACATTCGAAGATTGACACGATTTTTTTTATAATTTCTACCATCTGTTTGTACCTAAATCCACAAACAATAAAATTAAAATATGTTTAAATTGCAGGTACCGAGAGAGACATGAGGGTTCGAGGAAGCAAACGGCTTGTCTGCAAACAAGTTGCGCCTGCTCGAAAGAATTCCGCTAATCTGAACAAACGAAAACTAAAGGGTAAACCTCTTCATCAGTCAAATATAAGTCCACAGATTCTTGTTAAACCGGGTCGTGTCCTCTACTTCTGTATGAAGACAAGCAAAACAAATGTCCGTTGTATAGTACCCGCTGATTAGATTGCGCTGTGTGCAACTTCGTGCAATATTTATTTAATTAAAAGTTATTTTTATACACAAGTAGGCCGGCCCCGTTCCGGCCTGTCTAATGAGAATCATCCCTAAACTTATTTTTGCTTGTAATTTTTGCGACTATTAGTCTGTGGCTTAGGGGGCGTCCATAAATTACGTGCGGTGTTTTTTGACATTTTCTTCATGGTGAGATGTCGTGAGATTTTATTCAACCCCCTCCCCCATCCTCCAATCTCACGTGAGATTTTTCAAAATGTGGGTTTCTTACGTAAACGCGTTGGATTGTTATTGTAAAAAGAAAATAAAAATTTGCTTCAGAGTGTGTTCAGTTGCTGGAGCAGTAAAATACAGCTCCAGTAGCAGAATTTTTTTTTCAGTGTGTACAATCTGGATTAAATGGACCAAAATAGTATTATTTTTTTTTTGTTTCAATCAGAAAAAAAATTGCGTGATATTTGCCGAGACCCCCCCCTCCCCAACGTAAGATTAGATAAGATTTGACTCGACCCCCTCCCCCCCTTAAACACCTCACGTAATTTATGGACGCCCCCTTAGTCGGTGGCATCCATCTTGTTTTTTTTCGATCTCTTGTCGCAAGATGAAACCTATATATTTGGATAGAGGAGATCTAAATAAACAGAAAGTATTGTATCACATGATGTCCTAAAGTGATACGTTTCGAAGATAAGAGGGGTTAAAGTATGAAATTGCCGTTTTATTGTAATAGGTACTTCGACTTGACATATAAATAAATAAATAATAAATAAATAAATTCTGTCAACAACACACAGCGCCATCTAGCCCCGTGGTAAGCGGCTAAGCTTGTGTTACGGTGACTAGACACGGATATACTACATATATTTATTTTTCTTTTGTAAATACATACATAATATTATACAAAGAGGGACACCCAGACCAGACACAAATATTTATTTTTAAAGCATAAATACTTGCACCCGGCGGGAATCGAACCCGCAACCTTCTGCATTGCAGCCGTGCTTTCGCACGACGCGCCACTGAGGTCGTCATATAACCCCATCATGGTTTGAGATTCTTGAGTGGAACTTTTTTCACTTGGTACCTGCTATGAAGTTCTTCTTTTAAAAAATTGTAACATTCGATTATCGAATTTCAGTTGTTTTTGTTCATTCAGCTTAGACAAGAATTTTTTTTAGACTTCGAAAATTCGAGTGATTTTTGAATACGAGTAACTAACGCGGCAGAAACAGCTTGCAATATAGCGTTTGGAGAGGGGACTGGTAATGAACGCACCGTGCGATTTTGGTTTAAACACTTTCGTTCGATTTGAAGAAAGACCTACGTGGAAGACCGCCCACACAGGTGAATAACAATTTAGGAGCCAAACTACATAGGAATGAGCGGCATGCTTTAACGTTACCTTACCAACAATATTGACTCATTTGTGTCAAATCAATAAATTTAAAAAATCTAAAAAATGGATGCACATCATTTCACTGATCTGCAGAAAGAAACGCATGTTGAAACTTGTGTAGCCTTGTTGAATCGATACTAGAGATGCAACGGATATCCGGTTGCTATCCGGTATCCGGCCTATCCGGCCATTATTTTACTATCCGGCCGAATACCGGATAGTTGCGCACTATCCGCCGGATACCGAATAGTGATTCTGTTTGGTATTTAACTTTGAAAAATGGTTAGTTGCCATTATTTTAGACAATAAACAAAAAAAACTTATCTATTCAGCAAAATAGGCGGGTGCACGTGTACTGCATACGAAATAGTTTTGTACGTACTGACCTAATAAAACTCGTTTCTTGCCTAGAAAATGGTCCGCGCGAACCTACAATACGTAACAGGTTGAAACCTGCACGAAGCGCCCGCCGCCAAAACTAAAATGTAGGTATCGTTTGGCCGGCCGAATATTCGGCGGCCGGATACCAGATATTCGGCCGGTGATGAGGCCGAATATCCGGTATCAGGCCAAACAACTATCCGTTGCATCACTAATCGATACAGAACCGAAGGAATATTGGAACGAATTGTGACATGTGATGAAAAGTGGATTCTATTCGATAACCGTAAGCAATGCTGACCCAAGGTCAAACACCGCAACAGTGTCCTTAAGCAAAGCTTACCAATAAAAAGGTAATGGTAACTATTTGGTGGTCTCAGCATGGTGTTATTCACTATAGCTTTCTTCGATCTGGTCAAACAATAACGGCAGTTATTTACTGTGCCGAACTCCGAACAATTATTGCAAAACTAGCAGTGAAAGAGTCGGTTGGGACTTTGGCGGGAAAGCGGAGACAACATGCCGTGCTCCAGTTTTATTTTCGTTAAACTATGTTGTAAACTCGGTTAAATTGTGTAATTTTAGTGGAATCTTATTCAATTTAGTTCCGTGAATGTGCACAAGCCCCTTGAAGGTTATGGTAAAGTTGCCACAGCTTTACCATAGCTTCAAGGTCAAGTCCTTTTTTTTAATACAACAATAGACGATCGGAGTAGAAACAAAAGACGACAAATGTTGTTTTATAGAACTTTCGAACAATTTTCTTATGAAACTTCATTCTCCTATATATCTCCGAAACGTGACACTTTAGGCCAGGGGTTCCCTAACTTATTTGAGACGCGCCCCCTTTCGACCATAAAAAAAAAATCCGCGCCCCCCCCCCGTCATCCATCCAATCCTTTTTTTCAAAATTTTCAGGTCAAAATAAAAAAGTTTTACTCAATAACAAAATAAGTACTTACTAAAAAAAAGTATTTTTATTGCTCATAAAATTTTACAAAGTCATACAAGGGATATCTGGTAAGTACAAAATACCTTTGATAGCACCCGTGAAGTGGTCGTGGGGCCGGGGCCAGTCTAGAGGCTGATAAAGTTCTTAACATTCGCCCACTGAGGAAACAATATTATGTTCTTGACTGGCGTTAATTTCCAATAATTTCATTGGTCGTATCGAGCAGTCTGGAATGCGTTTTCAGGTTTTTATACCTGATAACACAGGTAGCCCGCGCCCCCTGTAAATATTTCTGCGCCCCCCTGGGGGGCGCGCCCCACAGTTAGGGAACCCCTACTTTAGGACATCATGTAATAAAGTATGTTCTGTTTATTTAAGTGTTCTCTATCGAAATATCTACCGTACCGAATATTCATCGTGCGACAAGAAATCGAAAAAAAATTCAAGATGTCTGCCGCCTACTATGCCAAAGACTTAATAGGTCGTTTCAGACTGATTTCTCGAGTTGTTCTGTTTTTATAACTGTTGATAGTCATCAAGTACGTTTTAATTTTACAATCATAGAAACAGAACATGTGACAGCAAATAAGCACGCACTTATCGATTTTCAACAGCTGTGAAAACAGTAGGTAACTTTACTACTCGACAAATCTGTCCGAAATTTTAACTGTAATAGTTATAAAGATGGCGCTACATGATGGCATTTATATTTTGCGTCGGTGGTTCCCTCAGTAAACACTGGGTACCTACTGGGAGTAATAGTAGATTGTAGGTATACCTAGCGGAGAAAAGACTGTTTTTCCGGCGACAGTATTTTTTGAATCCCGAGAGAAGCGAAGGATTCTAGAGGATTCAAACCTCACACGAGCGAAAAATAGTGCTTACTTCCGAGGTGAACATTCTACTTTTCATCAACTTCTATGAGGAAATGTGTAGCTTACTTTGATTTTTAGGGTTCCGTAGCCAAATGTAAAATACGGAGCCCTTATGGATTCGTCATGTCCGTCCATATGTCACAGCCACTTTTTTCCGAAACTAAGGTATCTAATATCTTTTTTTTTTAAACTGAATAGTTTACGCGAGAGACACTTCTAAAGTGGTAAAATGTGTGCCCCCCCCTGTAAATTCTTAAATAAGAGAACGATAAAACTAAAATCAATACTATGTATATTTCCATGCAAACTTCCACCGAAAATGGGTTTGAACGAGATCTAGTAAGGTGTTTTTTTTAATACGTCATAAATTGTAAACCTCAACTTACCTGCTTTTTTAAAAAAAAATGCTTTCAAAAACTTTAGTACCCGGCGGGATTCAAACCCGCGACTATTGGTAATCCGAACCAACGCGTTAACCGCTTTGCCACGGGTAGCCCTCCAGCCAGGTCGAATTTAAGAAAGCACCTCTTCGTGTGTTATTGCGTTCCTAAGTGTGGATTAACACTAAGAAATAATGTTCTTAATTTACCTTTCAAAACAAAACCTGTTGTATAGATAATTGTAAAGGACTCTTGCCGCTCGAGTCCAACTCGCACTTGACCGGTTTTTAATTCTATTGTTCGCGTCTAAGTTCTCGACCAATTTCAACCAAAAACAACAATTTTCTACTAAACCTTCTACCAAACCTACCATTTTCCAACAATATCTACCATTTTATACTACATCTTACTATATTCTACCAAAAATTACCATTTTCTACCATCATCATCATCATCCCTCTCGAAAGCACGGGGTCCGCTTTCCAACTTTTACGTCTCCACTTTGCACGATCTTCGGCATCCCGCGTAGTGTGGCCATTTGCACGCATATCCGATCTTACGACGTCAAGCCAGCACTTCTTGGGTCTTCCCAATGTTTTTTTTTAACGTCAGGAAAATGCATGTAATTCATACCCATCGTTCCGGGGGAGAGCGATGGGTTATGTAGGGTTCTCCGGCCCGGAAGAGGCTGGCCTACCCACTAAAAACCTGACGACGCTCAATCTCACCTCCATTTGTACCATTAACAGTTTCCACATAATATTATGGTTTCCCACAACGTTTTTATAGCCACCATAAGTGAAGCAGCGGCGTAAAGGACACCGCCGCCTTCTTAGGCTTATGAAGTGATGGTTAACTCCCCCGAGATCACCGCCAGGCTTTTGAGGCAGATTGAGACTGCCCGTACTTCGACACAGATTTCTCCGCACCCACCACCGGCCAGGTGGAAGCACCTAAGGGCAGGGCACTTCAGAGTAATCGGGTGCTCGCTCATGTGTCCATTGGCCGAGGAGCATCCGACACCAGCGGCGCATTGCCGGCTGATTTTTTGCCCACTCTCTTCTTTTTGGGGGGCTTTGCCCCCCATCCTGTGATTAGCAGCGGTAGGCCCGCTGCTGCACACACCAAGCATTTAGCCTCCGCGCTGCATGACGCCGCTTTGTGTCCGTTGGGCACAGCGATAGCAAAGATCGCTGCGGTCCACCACGGATGTGCACCCTTGTGTGCCCGAGCTGCAGACACTTAAAGCAGCTTTATGTGCTCCAGCACTTCGACCCTGGCCGAGGTCCATCCAACTAGGATGTGGCCTGCCACGCTGACCGCCTTAGCCGCTTCTGCTGGGCACCGAACTCAGACCGATCCGGTTGCTCGGGGGGACACTCGGCCGCTTCAACTAAGTCATCGAAACCTGAGATGCGCATTTTTGCGCACTTGATAGGTCTCGAGACCAGGAAGCCCTCGACCTCCTCACTTAGCAGCTCACGGAGCTTTGCCGCACATCGGTCCGCCTTGCTCTGCTGGTCTTCGCCGGGAATCTCCAAGATACGCGAGCCAGCCTGTGTGTGTCAGATGCTTAGTGCCTCAATGCCGATGGTTCTGAGGTCCAGCTTGGACTTTACCATGGTAAGCAATTGGGCGTAGCTAAAGCCTTTCTCTTGCTTGGACTGGGAAATCGTTAAAACGACCCCTGCAGTCTTAGGCACATTGACACTTTTCCGGGGGACGGTTTCCTAGGAGTCTTCTGCCCTCCGCGCTTGCCCTTCTTCTTGGCCGGTTTGCCTTTCTTGCCTACCCCAGTCCACGGTGCATTAACTACTATATGATTGCAGGTATTGCAACAAGCACAAGGATTGAAGTTAACAAATCAAGTCAAGGTCAACAAGTTGGAAACACTAACGAGCAATCAGACTCTAACAAAAAACCAAATGAAGAATCTAACGATCCTCTCAAACTAATACCATTGCCGGGACCAAAAACTCAAGACCACACAGCTAATTTGACTAAAACTAATGATACAAAACAAATGGACATACCTCTTTCGCAGTCGGGCAAAATAATCGGGAAACTTTTCCATTGTAATGTTTGCGATTATAAATGTCTTTTAAAAGACTTCCTAATGGTTAATCATATGAGACAGCATACATCTGACAAATCCTTCCCCTGTACGAAGTGCGGTTATAAAGCTGCATCTAAAGGTATTTTAAATAAACACATGAAAATTCATTCTGATGAACGACCTTTCGCTTGCACTGAATGTAATTATAGAGCAGTATTAAAAAAGTATCTAACCGTTCATATAAAAATACATACAGGTGAAAAACCTTTCTCATGTGACGTCTGTGGTTACAGTTGCGTGTTTAAGGATTCGCTCCGAAAACATTTAATGTCACACTCTGATGAAAAACCATTCAAATGCGATGTCTGTGATTATAGTTGTCGCACCAACAGTGACTTAAAAAAACATAACATAAAACACACGGGAGAAAGAAAGTTTCCTTGTCATATTTGTGGTTATAAATTTCGGTCAAACCATGATTTAAAAGATCATTCAAACATTCATTCGGGCGAAAAACCATATGTTTGTGATATATGTGGGCATAGATATGCTGCACACTCGGGTTTAATATATCATATGAAGACTCACCACGCAGATCATAAATTGTCAAAACTGTTGACTTGTGACGTCTGTGGTTACAAATGTAAACAAAAAGCTACTTTAGTCACTCATATGAGGATACACACTGGTGAAAAACCGTTCGTTTGTCGTTTATGTGATTACAAAAGCAGTACGAATGCACATTTAAAAAGACATATGATAACTCATACTGGTGAGAAACCTCTCTCTTGTGATTGGTGTGATTTTAGATGTATTCAAAGAACTCATTTAAAAAAACACATAAAGAATACACATTTTAAATAAAAGGGACGAAGACACGTAGCTTAGCTTCCTAGAAGCGGTATTTTATGATATACTTATTGTGCAAATGGCCTCACTACGCGGGATGCCGAAGATCGTGCGAAGTGGAGACGTAAAAGTAGGAAAGCGGACCCCGGGCTCTCGAGAGAGATGCAACCGGGAATAACGCTCGGATGATGATGACGCACTTGAAGACTTCCAACAGATGTGAAAACAGTAGGGTAGGTACAGTCAGCATCAAAAGTCGATGACCACATTTAAAGTTTCAAAACCGCTATACATTATAATATACCAAAATTGATTAACATAACAAGCGCCATAATAGAATAAACATTTCTTAAGATACTTTTGCAAATTATAATGATAGGTAATTTTTGACATTGAGATGTTCAGAGATTTTTGACTTTGTAGTGTTCAGAAAGTTTTGAACTTAAGAAATGTTTATTCTATTATGGCGCTTGTTATGTTAATCAATTTTGGTATATTATAATGTATAGCGGTTTTGAAACTTTAAATGTGGTCATCGACTTTTGATGCTGACTGTACTACTCGACAAATCTGTCCGAAATTTTATCTGTAATCGTTATACAGAAGACGCTCGGTGGTGCCCTCGGTCAGTAAACACTGGGTACTGGGAATAAAATTATTAACATCCATGCTACACTCGGAAGTCAACTCTAAAGTCCTTCTCTACGCTTTGAATTCAATATGACTCCCTCTACCAAAAGACAGGGCTTTAGTACCACGGTGCATAAACTACTATATAATTGCAGGTATTGCAACAAGCACAAGGATTGAAGTTTACAAATCAAGTCAAGGTCAACAAGTTGGAAACACTAACGAGCAATCAGATTCTAACAGAAAACCAAATGAAGAATCTAACGATCCTCTCAAACTAATACCATTGCCGGGACCAAAAACTCAAGACCCCACAGCAAATTTGACCAATACTAAAGATACAAAGCAAACGGACATACCTCTTTCGCAATCGGGCCAACTAATCGGGAAACTTTACCATTGTAATGCTTGCGATTATAAATGTCCGTTAAAAGACTTTCTACTGGTTAATCATATGAGACAACATACATCTGACAAACCTTTCTATACAGCTGTATCTAAAGGTATTTTAAATAGAGGTGAAAAACCTTTCTCATGTGACATCTGTGGTTATAGATGCATGTATAAGTGTTTGCTCCAAAAACATTTAATGTCTCACTCTGATGAAAAACCATTCAAATGCGATATTTGTGATTATAGTTGTCGCACTAACTTTAACTTAAAAACACATAACCTAAAACACACCGGTGATAGAAAGTTTTCTTGTCATGTTTGTGGTTATAAATTTAAGAGAAACGATCATTTAAAAGTTCATTTAAACATTCATTTGGCCGAAAAACCATATGTTTGTGAGATATGTGGCCATAGATGTGCTGCACAACAAAATTTAAAATTTCATATAAAGACTCATCACGCCGATGAAAAATTGTCAAAACTGTTTACTTGTGACGTCTGTGGTAACAAATGTAAACAAAAATGTGGTTTAGTCACTCATATGAGGATACACACTGGAGAAAAACCGTTCGTTTGTCGTTTATGTGATTACAAAAGCAGTATGAGTGGATCATTAAAAAGACATATGTTAACTCATACTGGTGAAAAACCTCTCTCTTGTGATTGGTGTGATTTCAGATGTATTCAAAGAACTCATTTACAAAAACACATAAAGAATACACATATTAAATAAAAGGTGCAAATACACGTAGCTTAGCTTTCTAGAAGCGGTATTTTATGATATACTTATTGTGTGTGCGTAGTCGTTTTTACACATTGACCATGACATTTTGCTCGTATGGTGAAAGAAATCATCGTTATGATTCCCGCGATACAGTCGTCTACAGACGCAGTGTTTGTTTACTTCAATCCTTTACACCCCCATTATGTAGACTGAAAGCTAGAGCTGAATATTATGTATTGTTAAAACTTTGTAATATAAGTTTTAACAATAGGTACAAATAAGTAGTTGTGATAGCTTTTACTCGAAGGAATATTTTAAAGAAGCCAAGTTGCATTTAGTTTTTTTTATATTAAGCTTTTTCCCACCCGGTTATCGAACTGGTCAATAAATAGATTACCCTGTACCGTTACGAGGGCTGTATGCTGAATCCCCGTGTTTACTGACGGATCCACTGAGGGCACTACCGAACGCAAAATAAAAATGTTCGCGCCATCTTTACAACAATTACAGTCATTATTTTAGACTCATTTCTAGAGTTGTCTGTTTTCACAACAACAGCTGTGAAAACAGTACTACTCGCTAGACAAATGTGTCCGAAATTTTAATTTTGCGTCAGTGGTGCCTTCAGTCGGTAAAAACTAAGTACTGGGAATAAAATTATTAACATCCATGCTAAACTCGGAAGTCAACTCTAAAGTCCTTCTCTACGCTTTGAATTCAATATGACGCCCTCTACATAAGACAGGGCTTTAGTACCACGGTGCATTAACTACTATATGATTGCAGGTATTGCAACAACCACAAGGATTGAAGTTAACAAATCAAGTCAAGGTCAACAAGTTGGAAACACTAACGAGCAATCAGACTCTAACAAAAAACCAAATGAAGAATCTAACGATCCTCTCAAACTAATACCATTGCCGGGACCAAAAACTCAAGACCACACAGCTAATTTGACTAAAACTAATGATACAAAACAAATGGACATACCTCTTTCGCAGTCGGGCAAAATAATCGGGAAACTTTTCCATTGTAATGTTTGCGATTATAAATGTCTTTTAAAAGACTTCCTAATGGTTAATCATATGAGACAGCATACATCTGACAAATCCTTCCCCTGTACGAAGTGCGGTTATAAAGCTGCATCTAAAGGTATTTTAAATAAACACATGAAAATTCATTCTGATGAACGACCTTTCGCTTGCACTGAATGTAATTATAGAGCAGTATTAAAAAAGTATCTAACCGTTCATATAAAAATACATACAGGTGAAAAACCTTTCTCATGTGACGTCTGTGGTTACAGTTGCGTGTTTAAGGATTCGCTCCGAAAACATTTAATGTCACACTCTGATGAAAAACCATTCAAATGCGATGTCTGTGATTTTAGTTGTCGCACCAACAGTGACTTAAAAAAACATAACATAAAACACACCGGTGATAGAAAGTTTTCTTGTCATGTTTGTGGTTATAAATGTAAGAGAAACGATCATTTAAAAGTTCATTTAAACATTCATTTGGCCGAAAAACCATATGTTTGTGAGATATGTGGCCATAGATGTGCTTCACAACAAAATTTAAAATTTCATATAAAGACTCATCACGCCGATGAAAAATTGTCAAAACTGTTTACTTGTGACGTCTGTGGTTACAAATATAAACAAAAATGTGGTTTAGTCACTCATATGACGATACACACTGGAGAAAAACCGTTCGTTTGTCGTTTATGTGATTACAAAAGCAGGACGAATGCAACATTAAAAAGACATATGTTAACTCATACTGGTGAGAAACCTCTCTCTTGTGATTGGTGTGATTTTAGATGTATTCAAAAAACTCATTTACAAAAACACATAAAGAATACACATTTTAAATAAAAGGTACGAAGACACGTAGCTTAGCTTCCTAGTAGGGGTATTTTATGATATACTTATTGTGTGTGCGTAGTCGTTTTTACACATTGACTTTGACATTATTCTCTTATGGTGAAAGAAATCATCGTTATGATTCCCGCGATACAGTCGTCTACAGACGCAGTGTTTGTTTACTTCAATCCTTTACACCCCCATTATGTAGACTGAAAGCTAGAGCTGAATATTATGTATTGTTAAAACTTTGTAATATTTTAAAGAACCCAAATTGCATTTAGTTTTTTCCACCTGGTTATCGAACTGGTCAATAAGTATAACAATCCTGTACCGTTACGAGGGCTATATGATAATTTTCCGTGTTTACTGACAGAGCCACTGACGGCACTACCGACGCAAAATAAAAATATTATCATGTAGCGCCACCTTTACAACGATTACAGTCAAAATTTGATTTGTCGAGATTTTCTGATTTCACACCTGTTGAAATCAAGTCATCAGAAAGCAATTATGGAAACAGAACATTGTTGATCAGTGTTTGCAAATGAACACGCACTTGAAGACTTCAAGTGCGTGACACTGTCTCGGAGGGCCAGTATGGTTTCCGCCCCGGTCATGGTACCATGGACTCTGTTTTCGCCCTAAGGATCGTTATGGAGAAATACAGAACGAAGAATACGCCTCTACATTTTCTGTTCCTGGACTTGCAGAAGGCCTTCGACTGTGTTCCTCGCGTGATGATCTGGTGGGCGCTGCGGTCCAAAGGGGTGCCAGAAACTTATATTGAAACCATCAGGGACATGTACCGAAATTCCGATTCAGTGGTGCGAACTGCTGTTGGTGACACTAAATCTTTCCCCATTACAGTCGGGAGTCCACCAAGGATCCGTCCTAAGTTCGTTCCTGTTTAGCGTAATACTGGATGCACTGTCCGTAATCATCCGAGATGCACACGAGCAGCCCCGTGGATGCTCATGTTGCTGATGATATTGCGCTAGCGGACTCGGATAAGTGACGGCTTGGAAGGCGTGTAAATGCGTGGAAAGAGTCGCTTGAGAACGGCGGTTTGCAACTCAACGTAGCGAAGACCGAATACTTGGCTAGCAATACCACAGATCCCACACCTGTCTGCGTAGACGGTCACATGGTCGAGCGGACAGACCAGTTTAGTACTTGGGATCTGTGCTTCACGAGTCCGGCGACATCGATTGTGACGTCAAGTCCTGCATTTCGGCAGCTTGGGCCAAGTGGCGAGAGGTAACTGGTGTCATCTGTGACCCGAAAATGCCGGTTAAACTGAAGGGACAGGTCTATAAAACGATCATTAGACCTGTCCTTTTGTATGGTAGTGAGGCGTGGCCATTGCTTGAGCGACATAAGCAGGAGCTGCGTCTCACGGAGATGAAGATGCTGCGCTGGATGTGTGGAGTGACGCGAAAAGACCGCGTCAGAAACTCCCGCATCAGGGGCAGCCTTCATGTCCGAGACATTGCAGACAAACTGCAAGAATACCGCTTACGGTGGTACGGCCCCGTTCTACGAAAACCGGCTACGAAAACGTGGGAAGCAAATGTCTTGCTATGGCGCCTTCGCCCGGCCGCGGCAGATTGGGAAGACCCAAAAAGTGCTGGCTTGACGTTGTAAGATCGGACATGCGTGCAAATGGCCTCACTACGCGGGATGCCGAAGATCGTGCGAAGTGGAGACGTAAAAGTAGGAAAACAGACCCCGGGCTCTCGAGAGAGATGCAACCGGGAACAACGCTCGGATGATGATGACGCACTTGAAGACTTCCAATAGATGTGAAAACAGTAGGGTAGGTACTACTCGACAAATCTGTCCGAAATTTTATCTGTAATCGTTAAACAGAAGACGCTCGGTGGTGCCCTCGGTCAGTAAACACTGGGTACTGGGAATAAAATTATTAACATCCATGCTACACTCGGAAGTCAACTCTAAAGTCCTTCTCTACGCTTTGAATTCAATATGACTCCCTCTACCAAAAGACAGAGCTTTAGTACCACGGTGCATAAACTACTATACAATTGCAGGTATTGCAACAAGCACAAGGATTGAAGTTTACAAATCAAGTCAAGGTCAACAAGTTGGAAACACTAACGAGCAATCAGATTCTAACAAAAAACCAAATGAAGAATCTAACGATCCTCTCAAACTAATACCATTGCCGGGACCAAAAACTCAAGACCCCACAGCAAATTTGACCAATACTAAAGATACAAAGCAAACGGACATACCTCTTTCGCAATCGGGCCAACTAATCGGGAAACTTTACCAGTGTAATGCTTGCGATTATAAATGTCCGTTAAAAGACTTTCTACTGGTTAATCATATGAGACAGCATACATCTTACAAACCTTTCTATATAGCTGTATCTAAAGGTATTTTAAATAGAGGTGAAAAACCTTTCTCATGTGACATCTGTGGTTATAGATGCATGTATAAGTGTTTGCTCCAAAAACATTTAATGTCTCACTCTGATGAAAAACCATTCAAATGCGATATTTGTGATTATAGTTGTCGCACTAACTTTAACTTAAAAAAACATAACCTAAAACACACCGGTGATAGAAAGTTTTCTTGTCATGTTTGTGGTTATAAATTTAAGAGAAACGATCATTTAAAAGTTCATTTAAACATTCATTTGGCCGAAAAACCATATGTTTGTGAGATATGTGGCCATAGATGTGCTGCACCACAAAATTTAAAATTTCATATAAAGACTCATCACGCCGATGTAAAATTGTCAAAACTGTTTACTTGTGACGTCTGTGGTAACAAATGTAAACAAAAATGTGGTTTAGTCACTCATATGAGGATACACACTGGAGAAAAACCGTTCGTTTGTCGTTTATGTGATTACAAAAGCAGTATGAGTGGAACATTAAAAAGACATATGTTAACTCATACTGGTGAAAAACCTCTCTCTTGTGATTGGTGTGATTTCAGATGTATTCAAAGAACTCATTTACAAAAACACATAAAGAATACACATATTAAATAAAAGGTGCAAATACACGTAGCTTAGCTTTCTAGAAGCGGTATTTTATGATATACTTATTGTGTGTGCGTAGTCGTTTTTACACATTGACCATGACATTTTGCTCGTATGGTGAAAGAAATCATCGTTATGATTCCCGCGATACAGTCGTCTACAGACGCAGTGTTTGTTTACTTCAATCCTTTACACCCCCATTATGTAGACTGAAAGCTAGAGCTGAATATTATGTATTGTTAAAACTTTGTAATACAAGTTTTAACAATAGGTACAAATAAGTAGTTGTGATAGCTTTTACTCGAAGGAATATTTTAAAGAAGCCAAGTTGCATTTAGTTTTTTTTATATTAAGCTTTTTCCCACCCGGTTATCGAACTGGTCAATAAATATATTACCCTGTACCGTTACGAGGGCTGTATGCTGAATCCCCGTGTTTACTGACGGATCCACTGAGGGCACTACCGAACGCAAAATAAAAATGTTCGCGCCATCTTTACAACAATTACAGTCATAATTTTAGACTCATTTCTAGAGTTGTCTGTTTTCACAACAACAGCTGTGAAAATAGTACTACTCGCTAGACAAATGTGTCCGAAATTTTAATTTTGCGTCAGCGGTGCCTTCAGTCGGTAAAAACTAAGTACTGGGAATAAAATTATTAACATCCATGCTACACTCGGAAGTCAACTCTAAAGTCCTTCTCTACGCTTTGAATATAATATGACGCCCTCTACATAAGACAGGGCTTTAGTACCACGGTGCATTAACTACTATATGATTGCAGGTATTGCAACAACCACAAGGATTGAAGTTAACAAATCAAGTCAAGGTCAACAAGTTGGAAACACTAACGAGCAATCAGACTCTAACAAAAAACCAAATGAAGAATCTAACGATGCGCTTAAACTAATACCATTGCCGAGACCAAAAACTCAAGACCACACAGCTAATTTGACCAATACTAAAGATACAAAACTAACGGACATACCTCTTTCGCAATCGGGCCAACTAATCGGGAAACTTTACCATTGTAATGTTTGCGATTATAAATGTCCGTTAAAATACTTTCTACTGGTTAATCATATGAGACAGCATACATCTGACAAATCCTTCCCCTGTACGAAGTGCGGTTATAAAGCTGTATCTAAAGGTATTTTAAATAGACACATGAAAATACATTCTGATGAACGACCTTTCGCTTGCACTGAATGTAATTACAGAGCGGTAGCGAAAAAGTATGTAACTGTTCATATGAAAATACATACAGGTGAAAAACCTTTCTCATGTGACATCTGTGGTTACAGATGCATAGATAAGAGTACTCTCCGAAAACATTTAAAGTCTCACTCTGATGAAAAACCATTCAAATGCGATGTTTGTGATTATAGTTGTCGCACCAACATTTGTTTAAAAAATCATTACCATTACAAACACACGGGAGAAAGAAAGTTTTCTTGTCATATTTGTGGTTATAAATGTAAGAAAAACGATCATTTAAAAGTGCACTTAAACATTCATTCGGGCGAAAAACCATATGTTTGTGATATATGTGGGTTTAGATCTGCACAAAATAATTTAAAATATCATATGAAGACTCATCATGCAGAAGATGAATTGTTAAAACTGTTTACTTGTGACGTCTGTGGTTACAAATATAAACAAAAATGTGGTTTAGTCACTCATATGACGATACACACTGGAGAAAAACCGTTCGTTTGTCGTTTATGTGATTACAAAAGCAGGACGAATGCAACATTAAAAAGACATATGTTAACTCATACTGGTGAGAAACCTCTCTCTTGTGATTGGTGTGATTTTAGATGTATTCAAAAAACTCATTTACAAAAACACATAAAGAATACACATTTTAAATAAAAGGTACGAAGACACGTAGCTTAGCTTCCTAGAAGCGGTATTTTATGATATACTTATTGTGTGTGCGTAGTCGTTTTTACACATTGACTATGACATTTTGCTCGTATGGTGAAAGAAATCATCTTTATGATTCCCGCGATACAGTCGTCTACAGACGCAGTGTTTGTTTACTTCAATCCTTTACCCCATTATGTAGACTGAAATCTAGAGCTGAATATTATGTATTGTTAAAACTTTGTAATACAAGTTTTAACAATACAAATAAATTACTTGGGATACCTTGTACTCGAAGGAATATTTTAAAGAAGCCAAGTTGCATTTAGTTTATTTCACCTGGTTATCGGCTATATGATAATTTCCCGTGTTTACTGACGGAGCCACTGACGGCACTTTGGACGCAAAATAAAAATATTATCATGTAGCGCCACCTTTACAACGATTACAGTCAAAATTTCATACTGATTTGTCGAGATTTTCTGATTTCACACCTGTTGAAATCAAGTCATCAGTAAGCAATCATGGAAACAGAACATTGTTGATGGTTTATTCCACTTTTTATCGAATATCGAGATCAAAATTGGCCTATGTTACTCAGGGTGAATGTAGCTTTCTGTTGGTGAAAGAATTTTTGAAATCAGTCAAGTCTTTTTGAGTTTATTCATTACAAGCATACAGACACACACATACACACACAAAAATACAAACCTTTCTTCTTTATAATATAAGTGTAGAATGTCATCCACAAATGCTTTAATCAAAAATATTTAAAAACATAGCGTCATAAAACAAAAGCAACAATTTTTTCGTTTCTTGTAGGTCTAATTAAGTAGGTAATATTAAGTTGTGTGTTAATTTGAAAGTTTTTATTAGCATGGTTTAGTAGGTGATAAAAGTCCACTACACGAAAATAAAAAGTCGCCTTTGATCACCTGGGTGATTTAATTCCAAGGTGATCATAGGACACTACTTATGTCGACTGAAATCACCTGGATGATATCACCTGGGTGATATGATTCCAAGGTGATTTGAGGACACTATTATGTCGACTGAAATCACCTGGGTGATATCACCCAGGTGATCAAAGTGGAATAAACCTTGTTGATCAGTGATTGCAAATAAATGTTGGAAGTCATCACTTCCAACAGATGTGAAAACAGTAGGATAGGTACTACTCGACAAATCTGTCCGAAATTTTATCTGTAATCGTTAAACAGCAGGCGCTCGGTGGTGCCCTCGGTCAGTAAACACTGGGTACTGGGAATAAAATTATTAACATCCATGCTACACTCGGAAGTCAACTCTAAAGTCCTTCTCTACGCTTTGAATTCAATATGACGCCCTCTACCAAAAGACAGGGCTTTAGTACCACGGTGCATTAACTACTAACTTTTTTAAATGCGCACACGATTTTAAAAATGCGTCACCGCCAAAAGCTTCACCTGGCGTGTCTACTTTTTGGTGTCATAAAATACAGGGCTCCAACATATTTGTTCAACAAATTGAGTTGGATGTCTGATTCGAGGTCTTGTGGAACTAGGCAATGTGCGGCTCAGCTCGTGACTCCACGTCACGGCTCAGCTGCTTTTAGGGGTAGCTTCCGCTATGCTGCGACGAGATGTTGGAACAACATCCTGCCTCCCCTGAAGAGCCTGCATGGTGTGCATAGTTTTAGACAAAGTCTGAAAAAGTTTATTTTTAGACATCAAATGTCGCAGCAAAACCTTGTCCACGAAACGAGTGCTCTTTAGTTTGTTGTATGGTTTTCTGTTATTATGTGTTTATTCTCATTTATGTATTTACTTTTAGTCCTTTTGCTATTGTTATTATTTTGTATGTTATTGGTTTTGTCTATGTTTTTGTTATTCATTTTTGTGGAAGCTGTTATTCTGCACTAAGTTGTATGTATTTTACTTTTTTTTTTTCTCTCTTTTTAATATAATTATGTCGATGTGTACCGTCCGACGTCATCCAAAAAGGCTTCAACGGGAGACCAGCGCTAGTTTTACGGCTAGCATCATGCTGAGTTGAAGACCTAAGTATTTGCAACAAGGATGTGTTTGTTTTGATTTTTATTTAGTCCTTAAGTACGCTGTCTTGTTGTGAATAAATGTTTCTTTCTTTCTTTCTTACTATATGATTGCAGGTATTGCAACAACCACAAGGATTGAAGTTAACAAATCAAGTCAAGGTCAACAAGTTGGAAACACTAACGAGCAATCAGACTCTAACAAAAAACCAAATGAAGAATCTAACGATGCACTTAAACTAATACCATTGCCGGGACCAAAAACTCAAGACCACACAGCTACAAAACAAATGGACATACCTCTTTCGCAGTCGGCCAAACTAATCGGGAAACTTTTCCATTGTAATGTTTGCGATTACAAATGTCCTTTAAAAGACTTCCTAGTGGTTAATCATATGAGACAGCATACATCTGACAAACCCTTCCCCTGTACGAAGTGCAGTTATAAAGCTGTATCTAAAGGTATTTTAAATAGACACATGAAAATACATTCTGATGAACGACCTTTCGCTTGCACTTATAGAGCTTGTAATTATAGAGCAGTATTAAAAAAGTATCTAACCGTTCATATAAAAATACATACAGGTGAAAAACCTTTCTCATGTGACGTCTGTGGTTACAGTTGCGTGTTTAAGGATTCGCTCCGAAAACATTTAATGTCACACTCTGATGAAAAACCATTCAAATGCGATGTTTGTGATTATAGTTGTCGCACCAACATTTACTTAAAAAAACATAACCTAAAACACACCGGTGATAGAAAGTTTTCTTGTCATGTTTGTGGTTATAAATGTAAGAGAAACGACCATTTAAAAACTCATTTAAACATCCATTTGGCCGAAAAACCATATGTTTGTGAGATATGTGGGTTTAGATCTGCACAAAATAATTTAAAATATCATATGAAGACTCATCATGCAGAAGATGAATTGTTAAAACTGTTTACTTGTGACGTCTGTGGTTACAAATATAAACAAAAATGTGGTTTAGTCACTCATATGACGATACACACTGGAGAAAAACCGTTCGTTTGTCGTTTATGTGATTACAAAAGCAGGACGAATGCAACATTAAAAAGACATATGTTAACTCATACTGGTGAGAAACCTCTCTCTTGTGATTGGTGTGATTTTAGATGTATTCAAAAAACTCATTTACAAAAACACATAAAGAATACACATTTTAAATAAAAGGTACGAAGACACGTAGCTTAGCTTCCTAGAAGCGGTATTTTATGATATACTTATTGTGTGTGCGTAGTCGTTTTTACACATTGACTATGACATTTTGCTCGTATGGTGAAAGAAATCATCGTTATGATTCCCGCGATACAGTCGTCTACAGATGCAGTGTTTGTTTACTTCAATCCTTTACACCCCCATTATGTAGACTGAAAGCTAGAGCTGAATATTATGTATTGTTAAAACTTTGTAATACAAGTTTTAACAATACAAATAAATTTCTTGGGATACCTTGTACTCGAAGGAATATTTTAAAGAAGCCAAGTTGCATTTAGTTTATTTCACCTGGTTATCGGCTATATGATAATTTCCCGTGTTTACTGACGGAGCCACTGACGGCACACTAAAAATATTATCATATAGCGCCACCTTTACAACGATTACAGTCAAAATTTCATACTGATTTGTCGAGATTTTCTGATTTCACACCTCTTGAAATCAAGTCATCAGTAAGCAATCATGGAAACAGAACATTGTTGATGGTTTATTCCACTTTTTATCGAATATCGAGATCAAAATTGGCCTATGTTACTCAGGGTGAATGTAGCTTTCTGTTGGTGAAAGAATTTTTGAAATCAGTCAAGTCTTTTTGAGTTTATTCATTACAAGCATACAGACACACACATACACACACAAAAATACAAACCTTTCTTCTTTATAATATAAGTGTAGAATGTCATCCACAAATGCTTTAATAAAAAATATTTAAAAACATAGCGTCATAAAACAAAAGCAACAATTTTTTCGTTTCTTGTAGGTCTAATTAAGTAGGTAATATTAAGTTGTGTGTTAATTTGAAAGTTTTTATTAGCATGGTTTAGTAGGTGATAAAAGTCCACTACACGAAAATAAAAAGTCGCCTTTGATCACCTGGGTGATTTAATTCCAAGGTGATCATAGGACACTACTTATGTCGACTGAAATCACCTGGATGATATCACCTGGGTGATATGATTCCAAGGTGATTTGAGGACACTATTATGTCGACTGAAATCACCTGGGTGATATCACCCAGGTGATTAAAGTGGAATAAACCTTGTTGATCAGTGATTGCAAATAAATGTTGGAAGTCATCACTTCCAACAGATGTGAAAACAGTAGGATAGGTACTACTCGACAAATCTGTCCGAAATTTTATCTGTAATCGTTAAACAGCAGGCGCTCGGTGGTGCCCTCGGTCAGTAAACACTGGGTACTGGGAATAAAATTATTAACATCCATGCTACACTCGGAAGTCAACTCTAAAGTCCTTCTCTACGCTTTGAATTCAATATGACGCCCTCTACCAAAAGACAGGGCTTTAGTACCACGGTGCATTAACTACTAATTTTTTTAAATGCGCACACGATTTTAAAAATGCGTCACCGCCAAAAGCTTCACCTGGCGTGTCTACTTTTTGGTGTCATAAAATACAGGGCTCCAACATATTTGTTCAACAAATTGAGTTGGATGTCTGATTCGAGGTCTTGTGGAACTAGGCAATGTGCGGCTCAGCTCGTGACTCCACGTCACGGCTCAGCTGCTTTTAGGGGTAGCTTCCGCTATGCTGCGACGAGATGTTGGAACAACATCCTGCCTCCCCTGAAGAGCCTGCATGGTGTGCATAGTTTTAGACAAAGTCTGAAAAAGTTTATTTTTAGACATCAAATGTCGCAGCAAAACCTTGTCCACGAAACGAGTGCTCTTTAGTTTGTTGTATGGTTTTCTGTTATTATGTGTTTATTCTCATTTATGTATTTACTTTTAGTCCTTTTGCTATTGTTATTATTTTGTATGTTATTGGTTTTGTCTATGTTTTTGTTATTCATTTTTGTGGAAGCTGTTATTCTGCACTAAGTTGTATGTATTTTACTTTTTTTTTTTCTCTCTTTTTAATATAATTATGTCGATGTGTACCGTCCGACGTCATCCAAAAAGGCTTCAACGGGAGACCAGCGCTAGTTTTACGGCTAGCATCATGCTGAGTTGAAGACCTAAGTATTTGCAACAAGGATGTGTTTGTTTTCATTTTTATTTAGTCCTTAAGTACGCTGTCTTGTTGTGAATAAATGTTTCTTTCTTTCTTACTATATGATTGCAGGTATTGCAACAACCACAAGGATTGAAGTTAACAAATCAAGTCAAGGTCAACAAGTTGGAAACACTAACGAGCAATCCGACTCTAACAAAAAACCAAATGAAGAATCTAACGATGCACTTAAACTAATACCATTGCCGGGACCAAAAACTCAAGACCACACAGCTACAAAACAAATGGACATACCTCTTTCGCAATCGGCCAAACTAATCGGGAAACTTTTCCATTGTAATGTTTGCGATTACAAATGTCCTTTAAAAGACTTCCTAGTGGTTAATCATATGAGACAGCATACATCTGACAAACCCTTCCCCTGTACGAAGTGCAGTTATAAAGCTGTATCTAAAGGTATTTTAAATAGACACATGAAAATACATTCTGATGAACGACCTTTCGCGTGCACTGAATGTAATTACAGAGCAGTAGCGAAAAGGTATGTAACTGTTCATATGAAAATACATTCAGGTGAAAAACCTTTCTCATGTGACATCTGTGGTTACAGTTGCGTGTTTAAGGATTCGCTCCGAAAACATTTAATGTCACACTCTGATGAAAAATCATTCAAATGCGATGTCTGTGATTTTAGTTGTCGCACCAACATTTGTTTAAAAAATCATTACCATTACAAACACACCGGAGAAAGAAAGTTTTCTTGTCATATTTGTGGTTATAAATGTAAGAAAAACGATCATTTAAAAGTGCACTTAAACATTCATTCGGGCGAAAAACCATATGTTTGTGATATATGTGGACATAGATGTGCTGCACAACAAAATTTAAATTATCATATAAAGACTCATCATCAGGCAGAAGATAAATTGTCAAAACTGTTTACTTGTGACGTCTGTGGTAACAAATGTAAACAAAAATGTGGTTTAGTCACTCATATGAGGATACACACTGGAGAAAAACCGTTCGTTTGTCGTTTATGTGATTACAAAAGCAGTATGAATGCACATTTAAAAAGACATATGTTAACTCATACTGGTGAGAAACCTCTCTCTTGTGATTGGTGTGATTTTAGATGTATTCAAAAAACTCATTTACAAAAACACATAAAGAATACACATTTTAAATAAAAGGTGGAAAGACTTAGCTTCCTAAAAGCGGTAGTTGTCTACAGACGGTCTATGCCGCCGGCATACACAAGCCGTCGCGTCGGTATATGACTCTCGCACTCGAATGCGAAGAACGAACTGACGCCGTCACCCCACACAACCCGCCCGCCGGCACACCCCGCGGCGACCATATCGGCGGGTCGTTTGTGCGGCAGGAACACCTCCTACTGTGGGCCTACCGGCATTGTGTGTGTGTAGTAACCTTAAGAGGACAGTCTCCATACTCTATCTCCATACAAACGTAGTCGACTGTTTCCTCCCTGGGTAATAAAGACATTACAGCAGATAGGTGTATGCCATAAAACCTATATCTGTCATGCATGACTATGCTCCTACCTTTTTATTTTTTTCATTTTCTAATTAGAATAGTAATAAAAAAAATCAAAACGTAGGGGCATAGTCATACATAACAGATATAGGTTTTATGGCATAAATGGCATATGGAGAAAGAGTATGGAGACTGTCATCTTAAGGGTTTCTTGTTGAGTATGAAACCCTAAAAATGAGTTAGAATATAGGTACTACCTACTTTTTTTTTTCTTTGATGATGGTCCTCACGACACGACTTTCTGCCGTTCTGCCAGTTTCAAGTTTCTTTACACTTTCTTCTTATTATAGTTTTGGCGTCGTACATCTTGTACATTTTGCCAGTATCAAGTATTTTGCATGAAATGAGGAGGAACACTAACTTTTTATCCCGGCAGAGGGCGTTAGTCGGATGATCTTTGGTTTGAATTAAGAACTGTCAAACAGCTGTTTTTTACAACTCTCGGCGCCAAATTGGCCATATCGGTCTGGGACCGAAAGAATAAAAAAAATACTCGGCGTTTCCATTGGTGGAGGACCATCATCGAAAAAAAAAAAAAGATCATCTGATGCCAGCGCCATCTACTTACAGCTTTGCGTGTTTGCTACCCCATTGGCCCGATCGGGCTCATAGTTTCAAGTCAAGAGCTATATGGTAAAGCAACTTTACAATAACCTTCAAGGAGCTTTGCCGGGAATGAAGGAAAGTCCATATTTGTCACTCAATTTTGTTTTCACTACACTTGTGCACATACACGGAACTAAATTGAATAAGATTCCCTTATAATTACACAATTTAACCTGGTTTACAACATATTTACACGAAAATAAAATTGGGGCACGACATGTTGTGTCCGCATTCCCGGCAAAACTCCAAACTACCTACTTTTGAAAGTTTCTTCTGAAAAGCAGTTTGTTTTAGCTAAGTATGTTATAATTGTTTACGTTTTGATTTAAAATGATTTAAATGATCTTAAAATTCATTTACTTACTATTAATTTTAGTTACATAATGATTATTATTTAAGACCCTGAAATACTACATTCTTGGAATAAATGAATTTTGTATTTGTATTTGTATTTATCTATGAACTAGCTGCTGCTCGAAACCCGTTGGGTTTCGGCTAGTTTCGATTCCATCCGGTTGCGTGGTGAACTTAATTCAATTATTTTAAATAGTAAAATGTCATTTTGTTATTCAATATCGCTATGAAAAATAGCTAACTGTGAGTTATTCAGCTACCTATCTAAATACATCACATAGCTGAAATAGCTCTTATATAGAGAAGTACAGGCTTTCGACCTGGTGGTCAAATATTGCGAGAGTCTTAAAGCAAGCCAAATTGGCAATAACGACAACCCAAGACAGATTAACTTGCAGCTGTTAAGTAAGGAGACCCGACCCTAAATAACGGCCGGAAGATTCAGCTTTCTAAATTTATAATCGTAATCGGTTCAGCTGTTCTGAAATTTAAATTTAATAATATGCCTACAACATACATACATACGATCCATTTCCAAACTTTCGGCCTGTTTCTTTTAACACGTTACCTCCCACTGTGCAAAATTCCACACTTAAGCAGTGGCCCATTGAAGTACTGGCGCTACCGCGCCTTCCACGGTCAGTACTTCTCTGGGCGACCGTTTAAGTGTGGAATTTTGCACAGTGGGAGGTAACGTGTGGAGGTAACGCGCGCTTCTTATCTGTAGCTACTAATATTATAAAAGGTACAGTTTGGGTATTTGGAAGGACGTTTGTATGAAGTATAGGTACGTATGGTGATCTTCGTAACTACTACCTTATTCAAAAGCCTAATATTGAGTTATGTCATTTTAAATAACAAAAACACGATATTTCTTGAAAAATCGTAGCTAATGAAATAACCCGCTCCTTCATCTTCCTTTAACAACGTAAGAAAAGTGTTTTGACCGCTATCACGCCTAATGCTAAGCGTTGATGCCGTCAAAGATAAAACACGATGACCAGTGTGCTAGCCAGTGTGACCTATTTCAATCCGGTTTCTTACAGTCTCTTTGAAAAAAAAAATAGTTACCTACTTGATTTGGGACGGGGAATATCATAGGTAGATCATTCCATGATATTGTCCCCCGCATGATATAGGAACATTAGGAACACATCGCAATAAGAGTAGGTATTGCGATGTATTCCTATAGGGCTTGCTTTAGGAACACATCGCAATAACAGTAGGTATTGCGATGTGTTCCTATAGGTACCTACAACCTACCTACAAAGAAATTGTGAAAAAAAGTATTAAGGCGTGACCATATTCACATATGTACGTACATAGTACATACCTACTACATACACAAACAGTACCTATACGGTTCGAATGGAGAACCTCTTCCTTTTTTTAAGGTAGGTTAAAAACCGCCATCATAAAGAATTTCCGTACGTTCAGAGTTCAGACAGATCCGGATATACGGAGACACATAGGTATACGGTATTTCAAGAATTTCCTGATAAGTATCCGGTTTTTTTTCTTCAAATTGCCGGATATTCGGTCATTATGAATTGATTACACACAACACACTTCTTCAATACAATACCCGGTTCAAATTGCCGGATAACCGGTCATTATATCCGGATAAAAAGTATATATTTTAACATATTATAAAAAGCCCGACCGTGTGACGCTCATTCCGTGGGAGCATGGAAGGTGTCTGGTATGGGATGCCACCTGCGTGGATACTTTGGCTCCGTCCCATCTCGTAGCTACCCGGGTGCAGGCGTGTGCGGCGGCTGCTAGCGCGGAGGCTTTGAAGGGCCGAAAGTATGTAGATATTCCCGGCTGCTACATTTTTACTGCAGTGGGCCTTGAGACTTTGGGTTGTTGGGGCCCCAGTGCAAGATTGTTCTTGAAGGAGTTGTCGAGGCGTCTGATCGAGGCGACTGGTGATCCCAGGGCTGGCGGTTTTCTGTCTCAGCGAGTGAGTCTTGCTATTCAAAGGGGGAATGCCGCCAGCATCTTGGGGACCATGTCTCGGGAGGGTGTTATCGACGACGGGTTTTTTTCTTTTTAGATTTAAGTTTTAGTTTTAGTGTTCTTTGTTTTTTTCACCTTTTAATATTGTTATTCTATTTGTGTGTTGTGTTTTAGTATTTTACATATAATGATAATAAATATATAAAAAAGGTCAAAATGTTAATCCGGCTAAAGCTATCTGCATTCCAAATTTGATTAAAATCGGATAAGCCGTTTCTGAGATTAGCGCAAACAAACAAAGTGACAAACAAACAGACAAAGTCTTTAAAAACATTTCTACGTTTAGTTACCGATTTTGAGACTGTCTGCATTTTATTTTCTGGATATAATTCAATTACAGATTTTTTATTGCTACAGATTTATAATATGTACTAGCTGCATCTCGCGGTTTTACTCGCATAAGTCCCGATCCTTATTTTTAGGTTTTTTTTATTTTTTTTAATTTTCAAAAATCCTTTCTTATCGGATGTCTACATTACATCGAGAACACACTCTCCAAATTTCAGCCCTCTACTATCAGCGGTTTAGGCTGTGCGTTGATCAGTCAGTCAGGACAAAGCATTTTATAGAAATAGATTGACTTTTTATGTAAAACGAAACGCAAGATATTATCACAGAATACTTTAGGTGACTAAGTATTGTTTTAGAATTGTCTTTAAATTTATTAGATAAGGTGTTTTGATATCAAAAATTAAGGTGTCTGATAAAAACGGTGCTGTGTTAGCCACAAATTATATTAACGTATAATTTGACACAAATTAAATACGTGCTATAGTCAGATGTATAATGAAAATCGGCCACTATTACAGAATCATGGAAGAATTAGTAAGTGTTTCTATTCAAAACAGCATAGTATTTCATTTACAAATAATTAATTTCCAGATAAGCTTCAGATAACCTAATCGAAAATTAAAATGACTATACAGAAAGTAAGAGAGAGGAAGAACAAAAATCAAAGCATAACCCAACACTATAACAAAGGCCTTGTCGAAGAAAATAGGGAACCGAAAGTAAAATACAAGAAAAGAAAAGGAACTTCCGGAGTTTCAAGACATTTGTTCGAATCAAAACGACTCAGTTTGGTGCTACTCAGGTGTCTCACTGACAATGAGGTCGAAGACTTCCTGCTGGGATCGAATGTCGACGGAGTCGGAGACCTCGACGACATCTGTCTAAGATTCACATACAAGAACAAACCTGTCGCCGCGTTCATACAGTCCAAACACAAGGATGACGCTTCAAAAGGTATCGCCGATTCGAGTTTGTATAGTCCTAAGAGCAAAGTTAACCTGCTTAAATGTTTCGACAGCTACTTACAAGTACTAAATAAATTCGAGACCGATGATAGCCACATATTTAACGGAATTTTCAAGGATTTAACCTTTCATTTCATTGTATACACGTCGGCTGTTAATAAAAGCAAAGAGAAATTAAACATATTGAAGAAAACAATGATACATTCGTCAAGGTGAGACAGATAATTAGCTGCCAGGACCACGATCCTAACTCGGCAAACATGTTCCAAATTGAGTATGACGACCAAGATATAAATTTACTTTCCAATGTTCTAATAGATAAGGAGATAGATTTGATATCAAAGAACTTAATAAGTATTATTGACAAAAAAAAGAAAAAATAATATTTTTAGAAAGTATGCCAACATTCTAGTGCCTGATGTCATAACCCTTACAGAAAACGACGATTATTACGATGCATCTGTGAATCCCAAAGTATTTTACACCACAGATGAAATACTCGTCAAATTAAAATACAGAATATATGAAGAGATTTTAAGTAAAAGTCAAGTAGATACGGATTACTTGGTAAAAAATCTACTGTCGCTAATCCATTGCGAAGATGGGGTCGCTGATGTTATTTGTCTATGCAAACTGATTTACCGGTATATTGTATTTGATGAAAGATCAAGCAAGTTGACGTTTAATGACAAAGTTAAAGAAAGTGTCATCAATTCATTATCTAAATATTCTGTGCGTGAACGATTAGAAAGACTTCAGGTTTCCAAAGTGTTAGTAAATAAAGCAACAGAGAAGGCTGGCAAAGAATTACTTGAATCCGTTAAATTTAAAATACCAAAACATGAAATAGACTTCGATGAAATCAAACAGTGTAAAGATATTAAATCATTATTTAATAATGAAATGAACATTGCTAAAAACTACATGAGTACATTATACTTTTATACAAATCAAGGTCAAGAAAAAGACGTAGCCAAAAAAGTTACTGAGGAAATAGCGCAATATTACAAGCAATCTGAAAACTCTGCCTACAAATTTACAACTCAGTCAGATGTACCATTTTAAAAGTTCCATGGTAAAATTCAAAAGTGGTGGTTATTGGACAGTAAATCTTATTTTCTAACTAAAACGTGTGACTATTTGGAGAAATTGGCATCCGAAATAGGGGAACCTTTTAAATACCAGAATGATGACTATCCTACATTTAAAACTCAATTTCATATTTCGTTTTTAGGGTTCCGTACCTAAAGGTAAAAACGGGACCCTATTACTGAGACTTCGCTGTCTGTCTGTCTGTCTGTCTGTCTGTCCGTCCGTCCGTCTGTCCGTCTGTCACCAGGCTGTATCTCATGAACCGTAATAGCTAGAAGGTTGAAATTTTCACAGAAGATGTATTTCGGTTGCCGCTACAACAACAAATACTAAAAACAAAATAAAACAATTATTTAAAAGGGGCTCCCATACAACAAACGTGTTTCAAAAACTACAAGTGAATTCTCGTACGATGTGAGGTCGCTTCTGATTGGTCAAGTCAAATCGAGTTGGCCATGGAATTCAAAATGGCTGCCCTATCTGTCAAATATACTAGTCTGCCTTCACTGTCCAAAGAGTTTCTTAAGTTTCAGATTTTCTTTGAATCAAAGTTGTTGTAAACCATTTTAGGGTTCCGTACCCAATTGTGATAGTGGTACGCACAGTTTCGCACTTGGCCGGGTTTTTATTTATAGCCACCATATGGTTAATAGGAAATATTGTAGATGCTTATAAAAGTAGTATCGTACTAGTATCAAACGAATGTTTCGGTGAATTAAATGGACATTGTATTTCATTAGTGGATGAAAACGTAACCCTGTCTGATGTGGACGACGAAATCCGGAATTGGATTTTAGAATACAAAGTGGACTTTCAAGGGCACAAGATCAAAATCAACGATTTGTTCATAAATGACGACTATACTGTAATAAAAGCTGGTATGATAAACAAAATTTTAAAGAATGAAACCATATCGATAGGTCATACGTTAAGCAATCCAAGGTACGAGGAATAAAGAAGTCTATGTACCGCGCACTTTTACTTATCGAACTAAGAGTGAGGGTACTGAAAACAAAAACACTGCTACAGAATATACCTTAAACACGTTTAAAGATACGCCAGCTAGAAATACAAATATCATAACAGGTGAAGCAGATATGGGCAAATCGACAGTACTTACGCATTTGTCTTTAGAAACAAAAAACAAATACCCTCGGGCGTGGATTGCACGCATGAATTTATTGGACAACACTGATGAATTTGAGAAGTTAGGAGCAAAAGTGAACCGAACGAAATTCATAATAAATAATAAATAAATTCTGCGAACAACACACAGCGCCATCTAGCCCCGTGGTAAGCGACTAAGCTTGTGTTACGGTGACTAGACAACGGATATAATACTTATAATTATTTTTCTTTTGTAAATACATACATATTATACATAGAAGGACACCCAGACCAGACACAAATATTTATTTTTTAAGCATAAATACTTGCACCCGGCGGGAATCGAACCCGCAACTTCCTGCATTGCAGTCGCGCTCTCGCACGACGCGCCACAGAGGTCGTCAATTCATGAAACTCATTTTGAGATCTGAATTTGAGGATATTAGTAATTTCTCTATTGCAGATGTCGGTGGTAATATATTCGTTGAATACACTGGAAACGATGATGTTGTAGCATTTTCTGTAAGTTTAATGATGAACTGTTACAGTAAAGGCGAAATTATATTTATATTCGATGGTTTCGATGAAATATGCCCTGATTATATGACACCAGTAACTAATTTCATAAAAAACTTTGTTAATATTGAAAAGGATATTGACCCTTTAAATAGAAGGCGAAGCATATCACAGAACGAAGACCCTTTAATATGGTCAGAGAGGACTACAGGGTACCAAATATGGACCACAACTCGGCCGTACAATACGATTATACGACACTTAGAAAAACAATTTGGTGCGATTTTAAATTTAGAACCCTTAACGAGTCGAAAACAAGATATATTTTTTGAAAAGTATTGGAATTTGAATTTTCGAATACAAGAGATAACCATCGAGCAATTTAATAACATACATATTTTTTATGAGTTTATGTCGCAATTTGGGAAAAAGGCTACAGATCTGTTCGTTCATGATACCTATTACAGACTACCCTTTATACAAGATGTATGCAACAGCTGTTAAATATTTTAGAAATGAAATTCCTAACATGCCTGCAAACATCGCCAAGGATGAAATTGTAGATAAGTGGATCTCTCACTCTGATTTATTTCAAATGTTTCGAGGTATGCAGCAACGGAAGAAAAAGCAAATATCATATGCGGAACAAATAATAGGAGTCCCACTTTATATGGATATGGCAGCCAGATACTTTGTGAACGAACTCGAAACGAATGAAAATAAATTGGCGAAGGATTGGGATTTCAGTTATACCACTTTCAATTACTACAAGGCATTCGTTCAGCTACAGTTCAAGGTTAGGTTTGAGGAGAAAAACGTGATGAAACTATCTAAACCTGACGTGAAATCTATATATATCAAAGAACAGCAACAATTCCTAAAAATGCACAAAAAGTTGGCATTCTATGCTCTGTTCCATACTTCTGAATATTATGAAAAATTGCTTACGATATCAGATCAGCTAGACATTGCAAATACAATACAAGAATTTGTCGATGGTAAAGAAAAAACAGGACTAATAGGAAGTATTCACAATAAAGTGCCAAGATTCATACATTTAAGTTTTGCGGAATATTTGGCAGTGGAATTCTTAGTTGATCTATTGATTTAGAAAGAGTAAATGTTGGGATTTTACACCCAAATTAGAAATGTGGTTGGATTTTCTTGTAAACTATCTTTTTAGAAGAAGCTCACTCGGCTTACTGACATTACTTGACCAGAAAATGGAGCATGATGGTAAAGAACTAAATAAGATTCTAGAAGAAGATTTCGTCAATTATAAAGTGTTAGAATTGATTCTAGATCAAACAGATGAAACCGAGACAGTGGTTGACGCTTATGGCGGAATAGAAACTATAAAAATTGAAAATGCACTGAGCCGCGTAATGAATACTCGCCTTCCTAATATTGCCATGTTTCTCATTCGTAGCATAGATGAAGATGTTACTAAAGAACAGGCAAAAGCTTACTCAGAAATACATAAATTAGGGTTCTTTACTGATTATCCAAGAAACAAAAATATGTTACATATAAACTTTATAAGCGAGTGACTTGGCTCTAATCCAGTGTCAAAAACATCAATATGGGACAAGAGAAAAAAGGACGATCGAACATATCACAGTTCGGAAGTCAAATGAAACAAAAAATCTGTCAAGAGTGTTTACCACGGTGAGTGTTGTGTTTTTATATATATAAAATGGCGTGCGCTAACTGTAGAAACTTAAGCATGTGTCGTTTCACGATTGTAAGGTGATAAAAAATGCGGTTTGAATTATACTGAGTAACTATTAGGTTATATATGCAAAAATTTTAATGCGCCTCAATTTTGGCATAGTTTTATTACAAAGTTTAAGTAAAAATTTATATTTTTTATCATTGGACACATTTATATCACTAGTTGGTGCTATATGGGATTGCTTTGTCACTAATAGCGGCCATGATAATAACGTGTTTTGGGAATTGGGGTTCCCTTGAGAAAAGCAGTACCGACTACAGTAATCGTCATTGTATTTTACTGTTTATTTCCTCTCTTTTCCCAGTTATACTGTTTTGTCCTTTTCTAATCTAGCACTCTTGTTTCAGGAGGATAACACGTTACATGAATACACTCATCGCGCGAAAGCTGCTAGTGTGATGGGATCCTTTGCTTCGGGAGCAATCCGGGGGGGGGGGGGGGGGGGCTTTTTGACTAATTTTTTGTGTTTGTTTTTTTGTTTATTGTTATTGTTAGATTTCTTTTGTATTAATTTTTTTTTATTTTTTTTTATTTGTGTTTGTTTATTCTGTGTTTTCTTTTCTTAATAAATGTATGTAGTATCTAAGCATTACTTCTAAATAAAAATTTAATTCGTTTATACACACATACTTACATCATGTATATGGACGTTGACTGTTTTTTGACGAAGGATCATCTGGCCCCTAACTTGTTGGAGTGGCCGTGGAAAGTAACTCATTTTACACTATCTGAAAATTGTGTTGGTTGTGGACACGTTAATAGTGTAAAATTGCCGAAACACTTCAACTTAAAAAAAGAAAATATAGCTTTATTAATACATTTTTTTTTATTTAATTTTATTTAAAATTGATTGATTTCGTCTTCACTAGAATAAAATAACATTACATTTTCTACGGAACCCTCACTGCATAATGGAGGCAACAGATAATAAAAAGGTACAGAAAAAAACTGATGTAACACGGATAAGCTCTATAAGTAATGAACTTACTAACAATCTATTACAGTTTAGCACAATAATTTCAATTATAAATTCATTTTGACACTATAAAAATCTAGAACTATAAGTGTTCTGAACCCGCTCTCAGAAAGCTCCTTAGCATTATAAAGAAGTTAAAATGTCAGATATATAATGCCTGAACTATACAAGTGAACAAGAGAATATTATATTTTTAGGAATCAGAAGGGGAAGTTGGTAATTAGAAACAGAATAACACTAATTACACAGCATTTACTTCATTTTACACATATTTCAGTACCAAAAACCTCAGTAACAAACAATTTTGACAATATCACGGACTTCTATCGAATTCGTTAATCACAAATCAAATCAATAATCGCAAACATAAAATAATAGGCAGAAAATACTAGAAAAGACAGTTTGACTCTTCAAACGAGCATAGGTTTCACCTACGATGTGAACTCAACCGAGACTAGCAGTAATCTGAGCTCGCAGCTGTTTACATAAACAAGCAAGGCTTCTCCCACATGCTCCTATGGCAACCGTGACGTCACTGATCCTCTAACACGGCCTCTCCTGACTGGAGGACGTCCTCGTTCTCCCGTTTTTCGATCTGCAGGGCTTCTGTAGCTCTGGAGGTACCCGGCATGAGTACAGTCGTCTCCTCGCCAGAGAGCTCAGCATTGCGACTGACAACTCGCTTAGGTGTAGGCTCCACATCATCATCATTGTTATTTGCACCTGAGAACATAAAAAAAAACACCCTGTTTAGTTTGTTTTCAGTTGTTTGTAGACAGTGTTTACAAAAAAAAAAAAAAAAAAACTGAAAAACAAATCTTCAGCGTTTTACATAATAAATTTGTAGTGTGACACAGTGAACAATAAGCACTCCGTTACCATAGTTCAAACAAATACCAGAGAAGAAATATTACCAGTGGACCATAGGCACTCCGTTAGAAGAGTTCAAACAATTACCAGAGATAAACCGTTACCATTACCAGTGAACCATTACCATTACCAGTGAACCGTTACCATTACCAGTGAACCATAGGCACTCTGTTAGCATAGTTCAAATAAATACCAGAGATGAAGCATTATCATTACCAGTGCAGTGAACCATAGGCACTCCGTTAGCATAGTTCAAACGAACACCAGAGAGGAAGTATTATCAGTGAACCATAGGCACTCCGTTAGCATAGTTCAAACGAACACCAGAGAGGAAGTATTATCAGTGAACCATAGGCACTCCGTTAGCATAGTTCAAACGAACATCAGAGAGGAAGTATTATGAGTGAACCATAGGCACTCCGTTAGCGTAGTTCAAACAAACACCAAAGAGGAAGCGCTACGTTAGCTATCTCTGATAACAAGAAACACAGGCACTAAGCGTATTTCTCACATGTACACATAACACAGGCACTACGTTAGCATATCAAGCTAAATATGCAAATCTATGACATAGGCACTATGTTAGCTTATCATACACATGTACAAAGTTCACCTCCCTCGAAGTAAGCAGCGCACGTCTCCGGAGTCCATTCCCCACACTACGGCTTCATATCTCAACCGCAGCTTGCGTCAATTTGCCACAAGAGCCTGCCAGTAGTTGCAACTTGTGCAGATCGTGGGGAAGAACCTCAATTACACGGTAAAGGCCGCGTATACCAAAGTGGAGCTTACTAGTTCACTGCGCTTGCTTAATAACAAACACAAATGAGTTCGTTTCAATTGTTTGAAGGGCGTTTAAAGTTAACACAGACCAAACAGGGCATGTAGTGCTGCAGGGCATTAACAACCACCAGAGTCTCGAGCTCATGGAAGTGATACTCGACTACTCGTTTGTATCCGTATCCGTTCTCGTAAGCCTGAAGAGGCACCTCGCCAAAACCAATTGAACATGAGCCCGCGTGAACTGCGATAGGCAATATTCACTTTCTTAAACAAACAAAACTCCTTTTTGTGAGTTTTACAATGTTTTTACAATCAAAATAGCTAGCCAAATCAAACAATTGCTAAACTTGCTTGACCATCTTAGAAAAAGGAGACTTAACAAGGTCTTTTACTTTTAAATCGCTCGGCTGTTCCTGATTCTGGTTTATCGTGCGTCCTAAATATTCAATTTGTATTAATAAAGTCAGACTCGGTTAGCGTTTAAAGTACATTGCACGGGTAAATAAGGCAATCGTCTTAAAATTATGACATCGTCATCAATGTACTCAAGGGCTTTTACCAGATTCAGATATTAGATAAGGCATAAGTTTTGAATTTGTAGCAGGGGCGCGAATTTGAGGATCCCTGTAAAAGATAATTTTCTTCACTTAACACTCTAACTATACCAAGTCTTGACAGATATACCAACGGACGTAATCCGCACACATCGGATACCTATCAGGGTTTGTACTCATAATTTCGTATAAGATGTTGGTAACATCGCATTCGCAACTACATTTTTACGGCATAAAGGTTTAAATTCCCTTGTAAAATTGCTTCAGCTACAGTCACTAGTAAAGTTACCCATTCATTGAGTCATATTATGGCCTAATATCACCTCTAAGACAATTCCCAACTTAACTACATTGGACTAGCTTCACAAAGACATAATTTAAACAACGGCCTGATAGGCTGGATTCACAATATGTTCAGCCTTTGGGTCGTTCAGGTAGATGAAATCCCAAACATGTGAGCAAAAGTTGTCAAAGTTTGTCTTCAATGGTATTGTCACCCTAATGTGGTACGCAACACTCATTCGCCTGAACCAACATGGACTTTACACATTGAATATGCTGACGACATAACGATACTTATCCGGGCCATCAAGGCCAGCACCGCCTGTGACGTCATTACACAAACACTGAGGTTGACGGAAGAATGGTGCACGGAAGTAGAACTATCCATAAACCCAAACAAGACTGAACCTGTACTATTCACGAACAAAAGAATCCTAGGACAGTCCACAATTCCCCAATTCTTTGGACAAAAACTCCACTTGCGGACCAAGTCAACCACCTATGGGTGATCCTTGACAAGAAACTCTCCTGGAACAGCCATGTGGACTATCTCTATAAGAAAATTTGTACTGTCAGTGCAACCGCATGATAGGAAAAAAATAGGGACTGATACCAAAAATGCCACTATAGTAGTATACACCAGTCATCAGAACATGCATCAGTTATGGGGCAGTCGTGTGGAGTAGGAAGTTTTTTTTTCTTTAAACTCCTTTCTTCTTGCAATCTGTCTTTCTTATGACAATTAGCTAAGTTGTTATGTGTGTTGTTGAAGTGGCTTGCAAGGCGTGAATCCTTTGATTCACCCATTTCCATAAAATATTACAGGTCACTGCAATAGGTCTTGCGGAGCTTTCCTTTTGAGCCTCTTAAATGCAGAATCTGTAGTCATCAAAGATGACGCAAGTTGGTTTGAGTGATTCAAGATTCTGATTTTATATGATTTCATAAAGTTATTTATCTCTTCTTTAACGGTTGGCATATTCAGGTCATGGTGTAGTCGGACATTTGTTATGTACCAAGGAGCACAGGTTATTAAACGCAGCATTTTGACTGGAAGCGTTGAAGGATTTCCAAATTAGAGTTGGAGGCTGTGCCCCACAATTGGATGCCATAGACCCAGACCGGCTTCATTATGCACTTGTAGACAAGGAGTTTGTTCTCTAGCGATAGTTCGGATTTTCTGTTGATTAGCCAGTGCATAGTTCTGAGCTGTTGACACATGGCTATTCGTTTTGTGAGTATATGCTTCTGCCAAGTCAGTCGACGATCCAGGTATACACCCAGGTATCGCACATGGTCTGCCTGAGGGATTTGTATTCCATTTAGCGACACCGGCGGACAAGTGTCACGTCTAGTTGTGAAGGTCACTTGTACTGACTTGGTTTCATTCGCTTTGATACGCCAATCTTTTAGCCAGGAGGAGATATCATTCAGGCTGTTCTGTAGAATATCAGAGGCCTTCACAGCATCAGAGTCAACTGCCAAAATAAAATAAAAGTAGGTGTTGTCAGAAAGTGGAAGATCAGCGGTGTAGATGAGGTACAATATAGGTCCCAGCACACTCCCTGGAGCACACCAGCGTGAATTTCTTGAAGTATGACATCAACATTCCTTCACTTCACCTCTATCTACAACAGAAAACAGCAGTCAGCGCAGCGAGGTTTGCGTCGCTTGAAATATGAAAGGAGGATGCGAAGGCGAATTCTCGGTTAACCAATGGAAGACCAACCAATGCAGCGCAGCGAGACAAGTTCCTTAAAAACTTAAGAAAACAACTAAAAGAAAGACCCAAAGACTCCCCACCACCCAATGAGGTGTGGGTCTATAGATGACCCTAAGACAGAATCCTAAGAGGTACAGGATTCGGAGTTTTTTGAGAGGACCTCAACATTAACATTAGCATGGGCCTAAGCCCGTACTTTTAACTTTTTTAGGCGGAACGTGCAGGCATCATTCTAGCTGCAAGGATCGCGCAAGCACAAAAAAAATCTCGACTTTAACATCCGAATTCTCTCCGACAGTGCACCAGTACTCTATGCTCTTAACAACAATATTATAAACTGAAGCCTAATACATGAGTGCCACTAAACTTTAAACAGACTCGAGGAACAGAATACTGGTTACAGTATTCAAATGTTAATCTTAGTTACAATGGATCAAGGGCCGCAGCAGCGGTTCAAGAGGCAACGATGCGGCAGATAAGCTGGCACGAAAGGGCCGGAACTATCAACTACGGCCTGCAGCCAACAGTCTCAATTGTATTATACCAGTGTATCATGAATGAATAAATGAATTGAATTGATTTCCCTTGAACCAACATAGAACCTGAGGACCTGATTTCAGGAGGTCTATTCGCGGAAAACGAGTCCGTAAACAATTATGATTCCCAATGCGATATAAGCGCTCAAATTATTTAACCTTTGTATGATCTACTTTCGAGCACCAGGTATATTGTTGAAGCTAAGATCAAAAATAAATAAAGTAGGGTTGGTTGGATGTCACCATAGTATTGATCGATCGTATATCGTCAATCAAACGATCAGTCATGTTGATACCGCCGGGTGCCGGGTGAAGGCTGGGCAGCCACGTTGCGGCGACCTGCATCATCTCGGACTGCTGTCACAGCCTCTGCTGCAACTTGCTGCGGCTGCAGAATCGCATGTGATGCGGCGGCGCTCGGCTCCCGAGGTGTTCGCGTGGACAGGCACTGTTTTTCCTCGAATGTTGACAATCGATCTAGAATTTGTTGCATTAATTAGTTCTTAGAAGAATTAAATCCTCTGCGATAAAGGCTTGGTTGAGAATCACGACAACAGCTAGCATCGCGGTGTCTAGAACAAGATTCGCGAGTCCTTGTACATGGATCGCGATGATTAGGATGTAATTCGCGACTTGAATAACATGAATTGCGATAATTAGGATGTAGTCTGCGACTTGTAGAACGGTTTCTACTATTTCGGCTTAGGCATTTTTGTTCTTTACGAATCAAGTAAAGTGAAGTTTAAATAAACAAACAAAGCAGTATATGGGTAGTTACAAGGCAATAGTAAATTGACTATTAACCAGCGGTACTCACAATGGTCCGCCTTCACAAATAATCAAAACATACTCACCAGAAACCGCCAAGATACACTTACATTTGAGCTCGTCACCTACATACTGTACGGTGAAGACTAAAACCTCGTTAGTTGTTTCCAACAATAACAACATAAAAAAAAAACTGTTAAGTTTTAAAATTTGTAATCGATTGACACCTGTAAAAAAAATGCCAAACTGCCTTGTCTTTGTATGTCATATCAGTCAGGAGTCGAAGCCGACTTACGACCTTATTCTGTATAAGAAAATAAAAAAAAAGACTACACAGATCCGATGCAGACTCCAGTCAAATTTTCTAAAATAACCTACCTCGAAACCTTTAAAAGTAATTCGGTATGCCAATGACAAAAAACAAAAAAAAATAGAACCTACACTTTGCTACACGGCGCGTCACTAGACTTCTAGCACGTCTAGCATACAAAATAACTTGCGAACCGTGTAGAAGCTAGCCAGCATCTACACGGTTTTTTTTTTGCAGAATAAGGCCACTGGACGTGAATGATCTTTATCCGCACTTCTGATTTTAGGAATCAGAAGGGGAAGTTGGTAATTAGAAACAGAATAACACTAATTACACAGCATTTACTTCATTTTACACATATTTCAGTACCAAAAACCTCAGTAACAAACAATTTTGACAATATCACGGACTTCTATCGAATTCGTTAATCACAAATCAAATCAATAATCGCAAACATAAAATAATAGGCAGAAAATACTAGAAAAGACAGTTTGACTCTTCAAACGAGCATAGGTTTCACCTACGATGTGAACTCAACCGAGACTAGCAGTAATCTGAGCTCGCAGCTGTTTACATAAACAAGCAAGGCTTCTCCCACATGCTCCTATGGCAACCGTGACGTCACTGATCCTCTAACAATATAATCAATTAGAAACAAAAGGTGACGTGATAACATGTTATAGCGCCAATCTGCTCTGCGCCGCCGTCAATGCATCACTAAACTATAAAAGTTACATAACTGAAATAATTTTGCTATTTAGACCTATAGCCCCGTTACTGGACAGCAGTTATAGAGACAAGCAGTAATGAAACGGTATTATTGAAAAACATTATAATGCAGCTTCAAAGCTGTAACTTTATTAGTGACATAAAGCACTATATCATTAAATATGTTATTAATTGGCTTATTGGCTTAAGAGCGGTGTTGGTCTAGTGGTAGATACCCCGACTTTCATTCCGAGGGTCGTGGGTTCGAACCCGGCCGCGCACCAATGTCTTTTTCTTTAAGAAAAAAGTTATGTGCACTAATAACATCGCTCTTACGGTGAAGGAAAACATCGTGAAGAAACCGACATGTCCTAGGACTCACCACGGTCCGAAGACATGGGTGTGTGTCTATGTATCATATGTATGTATTTACAAAAGAAAAATAAGTAAGTATTATATCCGTTGTCTAGTACCCATAGTACAAGCCTAGTGCTTAGTTTGGGACTAGATTGCGCTGTGTGTAACGTCGTGTAATATTTATTTATTTTTTATTTATAGAGTTAAATAACAATATGAATTCAGATACATCGCAAAAAGGCGATATAAAGAATCTTATAGAGTCTTTGTGTCACTGTTGAGAGTTATAATTTTGGATTTATATCACTCTTTGTTACTTGGGTATATATGGATAGATTAAAAAACGATTTTCTGTATTTTTTTTCTTTTCTTTGTAAATAGTAATCTAGGTATCCGAAAACCTATGCACAGGTGAGCCAGAAACTCTAAGCGCGTTCTTTTTTATTCAGTTAAGTTTGTGGGCCGCTGGTTTACTTCAAATCAAATCAATATAAGCATTTTAAACTTTTTTGTCCTTTTCTTTATGAAAACTGGAATCGGGGACTCGTGCAAATCTTATGCAATGCGAAAAAAGAAGGTCACAATAAGTTACCTTATTACACTTTTTCTATCGTTTCGCGCTTAGGTTTGTACTTTACATATTCACAAAATTCTGGCTCACTTTATTACTAATTTTATTCAATAGATAATTATATTCGTCTTTGATAGTTCCAATTAGCACATTTGAATGAAATAGTCGACTCTTTATTTAGACATTTTCAGTTTAGTACGGTACCTAGGTATAATTCTATTATTCAAAATAATTTTATCTAATGGGGTAAAAAATGCTTATAATAATGTTCTCAAAATGAATATTTACTTTTAATTTTGTTTTTATTCGTAAAAGTAGGTATGTAATCTTAATTTAAACTTAATTAATATTATACTTTAGTTTCTTATAGATAGATAGGTTATACCTAGATTCTTACTAGCTGTGCCCGCGACTTCGTCAGCGTTTTTCGAACACCTTCCCATCGCTGTGCCTAGGTCTACACTTAAACGAACGACCAGAGAAGTACTGTTGCTGTGCAGAATATAATCATGGCAGAGTCTGTTTAAGTGTGGATTTTGCACAGCGGTTTTAGTAACTTGTTTCACGCTCTACAATTTATAGCTATTATATTATACGAAGTAGCCATTTTCGTAAAAATAAAATAAATTGAAACCAGACTTAAAAAAAGGACAAAGGACAGTGCAACTGACTTATCTGTTATGTAAACTAAAGTCTATCTGTTCTATCTATTTATCTAAGTCGAGCAGCTAAACTACATGCAATCTTTTTTTTTTACGTGGATAATGCGCCTTATGCACCGTCAGGTCACTCTCGGGGGAAGCGTCCCAGTGTGTTAGGCACCCTATCATAGGTTTACTATCCTAACCACTACGGTGTCCCTCGCTCCGCAAGTGTCGAGGCCAGTGGGAATTCCTCGAGGAATACATCCACCAACCCCGACAGCGGCGGCCTTTCCAGGCCTCATCTCTGTCCCGAAGGACAATCCCTCTCCGAGAGGCGCAGACACGCCACCATCTCGAGGCCCCCAAGGCCTGTGGTAAACCTTTTGTTTGTGGTAAACCTAAATTTGGTTAAAATCGGATAAGCCATTTCTGAGATTAGCGGGCACAAACAAACAGAAAAATAGGTTCTACTGCGTTAGTAGATGTAGATACTTACCCGTACAATTCATATTTTTTTTATATCTTCCAAAAACAGACACCGCTGAGTTACGATTTTATTATATGTACCTATAGATAGAAGATATAGATAGATAGATTAGTGTCCCAACCGACATTAACACGCCCTGTTTGATTATTAGGTGGTTTGTAAAATAATTTCCTAACCGCCACATTAGTGTGTCGGAGCGGTCCGTGTGTCGGTCAGTCGGTCTGTATAAACTTTTTTTTTAATATTTACCTTCATCATCATCCAAGCGATCTTTTGGGTTGCGTCCCTCTCGAGAACCCGGGGCCGCTTTCGGGCTCTCGAGAGGGATGCAACCGGAAACATCGCTCGGTTGATGATGAAGTATATTAAAAAAAAAACCTTACCTATGTACCTCTAAGAAGACCGTTCAAAATGGACCAGCTATGTTCCACAGATATTATATTCGGCACTTCAAACAATTTGGTACTCTAACTTATTTCAATCGCAAGTAATGAAATATTTATTATTCGATTGATTACGTAAACTTAAAGCCACGGTGTAAGTATTTTCGTTGTACTCTTGATAAGTTCAAAGATATTGAATGTTAAAGTTTCACATCTGGGAGTGTCACACAAAACACCACCAGATGTCGTTACTTGTCTCGAATATCCATAAATCTGAATTTGTAAAACCAATAAATAGCTACAGAATTTCACGTATCGGTCCAAAATTTATAAAGAATATAATTATTTTTTACTAATAAGATTTATTGACTGAAAGATGACTTGACTAACTGCCATATTGGTACACCAATTCAGATTTATGGATATTCAAGACAAGAACGACATCTTGTGGTGTTTTGTGTGAACACTCCCAAATGTGAAACTTTAACATCCAATATCTTTTAACTTACCAAGAGTAGGACGAAAATACTAACACCATGGCTTTAGTTCGCATTAATCATTGAATAATCCATGTTTTGTAATTTGCGATGGGACATAAAATAAAGTTAAGGTACCTCTACCTCTAACCCCCAGGTTCCTAAGGAAAAACGCCGATCTTCTTATACTTACTTAATTAAGAATTATATTTTTGTAACGTCAAATTAAAATGAAATAACTGAAAAAGCAAATTTTCTTTAAGCTCCTTTTATACCAGTTTACGTGACTTTTTCATAATAATAGGTTTCATTAAGAGGAAAGGACACTTGTTGTCCATACAAACTTAGTACAGTTATTTCCTCCCTGGATAAATAAATATATTGGAGCAGATATGTTTGTGCTATAAAACATATCTGCCATGGGCCATGACCAAGCTCCTCATTATTATCCGATCGATGTTCCCGTTTGCATTCCTCTCGAGAGCCCGGGGTCCGCTTAGAGCCCGGGTCCGCTTGAGAGCTTGAGAGAATATGACCATGCCCTTACGTCTTGGCATTTTCATTTTCTAATTAGAACAGGATGTTCCGTAATGAATGGATAATCCTGCACGTGCGTATGCGGGGGCAAGGCATGGATCCACCCCCTAAATTTCAGTTTTCTATTCCAAGCCGTTCGAGCTCGAGGTCATTTTTTGTGATTTTAGAAAATTTCTACTTTTTCCCACATTTATGAGAATCACGTCTACAGTTTAAGTCATAGCACCATTTTTTTTCTTTTAGTATGTTCCCTAATAATGGTGTTTCTAAACTGCATTTAAATTAATTAGAATAGCTGGGCGTAATAATGTACAGTACCTCCCTAAACCTAAATTTTAGTTTCATGTTTATTTATTTGTCAACTTTGAGCACCTGTGGTGTAAACACAAAGTACTAGACCTATGTGTTCAACCGTTTTAAAAGCTAGCTCACATTACGAGGATTCTAAAACAGTAGCTAAGTATGTACTTTTAATCATGAAATTTTTGAGATATAGCCATTCGCGTATCGAAATAGGTAATTTTCGTTACAAAATCTCAATAGAAAGTTTGGTAACAACGGTTTCATTTTTGAATATCATTCTTTAACAGGGTTTGCGGGGGAATTGATTTAATAACAAACACTGAAAAATATCAAGGCAACAACGACGCCAACAACAGTAAAAACGCCAACAACAACAACAAACAATTCAATAATAGCAACAAAGACAATAATTGCCTCAGTTTTCCGGAGTTTTGGCGGGAACGCGCAGACGACTATGCTGTTAACAGAGTTAAATTGTGTGATTTTGGTGCAATATGCACAAGTGTAGAGAAAACAAAATTGAGTGTTAGCCTAGAAACACAATGCTCGACGCTTACTTTATCGCGTTGTCAGGCGCAATACGGGACGATATCTGGACTCGTGAATTTGTATGAAATCCTTTGAGTTAGAAACATACTATAACGCACGACGCCTTCACGCGCGGTTCGCCATTTGTAAGATCCAGATCGGTGAGTGATGGTGGAGGGGGTAACCATACGGCGTTCGACGCGTGTGACCAATGTGCAGTGTTGCCACCTAACGAATTTGTCGCTAAATCCAGCGTAAAATCTAACAACTATTCTAACGACTTCCTGAGTTCAAATAAACATTCGTTGATAGAGTTTATTATGCTCTCTAATTATTGTACAAGATTAGCGGTTGCTCATTCATTAACCCTTAGCTGGAATCGCTAAAATTGGTACACATAACTGGCATTGGGGGTAAAAAGTGACCCCAGTGACATTATGAGGCATTAAAACTATCCATATATATTTTAAATAATTAGTTTTATTTTTGCATTAGATCGTCTTCAAATTTACTCTCCGAATTCGAAAACATTTTACACGACAACACCTGAAGAAATGACGGGAGTCTGACGTCATAACGCGTTTTAATTTACGTGACAAGTATACACATGAACTTGAACGTATTGTATGGCACGATAAGCGATAACGCTTTATAGCGCGTCGAGTAAGTATGTTTCTAGCTTTAAACATGGCTCGTTGCCTCCAAAGCGGAGGCCTTCACTGAGGAGAAATGGACAATAACATCCACATTCTGGACTCCGGACGCTCGGCGATGTCGAGGTCGGCCGCGGGAGCGCTGGCGAGACGATCTTAACCGCTTCGAGCCAAACCGGCCGGAGGTCGCAGAAACCCGCTATAGGTGGAAAGAAATGGGGGAGGCCTTTGCCCAGCAGTGGGACAATTGAGGCTATTAATTTAAAAAAATCTTCACTTAGCCTCATCAGCCAGAATTAGTTATTTACAAATAGCAAAGTTATAAATAATTATTTAAATATCCTACCAGCATATCGGGCCCGACAACACTTGAGTAAATTAATCATGTGCCGACAGTCTATATGTCCACAGTCCACACCTACTTACAGCACACATCCAACCAAAATGTCGATGTGTAGGCACCTACACGGATTTCTTTACATGTGTATAATGTAAGAACGTCTAACGAGTGTAGTAAAAAATCCTATAGTTAGAACTGCCAGACTGCCGAAAATTTCCTAACGGAATCCACACCAAAGGCACACGTCGAAAAGAAATTTAACTGGTATGTAAATGTATCCACACAAATTTTCTTTCGACGTGGGGTTTCTTTAGGCTTCTATACAGTGCCGGCGTGTATGCCGCTGGCATACACAAGCTGCCGTGCCGCAGCTGCTATGCCGATATGCAGCGCAAAGCCGCCAAGCATCACACCTTTACCACTCGAAAGCGAGGAACGAACTGACCCCGGCACCCCGCGCAACCCGCCGGCACAATTCACACTCACAGAAATCACAGATTAACTATACTAAACTATATTTTGTTTACAATAACCATTTTTAGTGCTATTGATGAAATAAACTAGAATAATTATCACAATAACTATAAACAAAGTTAAGCATTGGAACAATCGAACGTTTTGAACTTGCTGGCTTAATGATTTCATGTCCTTTTGTATACAGTTTAAAACATCTAAAATCTCGTTATGTATTTGATGGTTCTTTTTTTCTTCTAAATTGTCTGCTACTTCACACTGAAGTTTAAATTCTTCAAAATTAGATGAATTCTGCCAGATTTTTGCCATTTTTTCCTGTGATATATCAATTTTCGATATCTTGGTTGATATAACTAGAAATTTGTCAGTATTGAGTATTTTGGATAATCCATTTTGGACTTGTATGTGAACTTGGTGTGAGTCTCCGGGTGCTAGTGTTCCAGAGCCAGGCCGAACACAAAACTTCTGCGGACTATTCGTTCTTATTTTGAATGCTGAAGGATTGTTCGTTATATTTGAAATTGTAAATTTTCCGACTAGTTCTCCATTTTCTACTCTAAATACTATCGTAGATGGAATAACTCGCAGTATTTCAGACTGCTCTGACTTTGAATTTAATGTTTGAGATATTTGAGAACTTTCGGGTATAAATTTAAATTCATAGTCATCTAATCCACCCCAACATTTCAAAGCGTGTTCTTTTGGCACGACATCTTTCAATGTTTTGTTATTGACAAACTTTAAACTTTCAATTGCTTTTGCTGGTAAGAGTGATTTTATTACCTTAAATGCAGCATTCATAATCCACGGCATATTGAAAATTATAATATAATTCAAAAAATTCGGATAGCAGTAATTGAACAAACCAATAAAGTCCTTTATAAGATCCATATCCATATTGCTAAGTCCAGCACTATCCATATCAAAAAACATGGATATTGTCTTTCCTTTTTCTTCTCTTTCTATACGATCCATCCAGTAAACGATCACCCGTTTAAGTTCTTCATAATTTCTTTTTCCTTTAACGTGTAATTTAAACTTAAAAATCAACAGCAAACATCCGTTTATATCCCTCCCGTGCGGGAAAATGATTCCTTCGTTCACATATTCCATTTTCAAATTACTTTCGGTGATGTCATTGGCGCCAATTTCCTTCCGCCATTTAAGAAGACACCACAGTGTTTCCGCTGCATCTTTAAGATTATTTTCTTCGTGATCTAATACTCTTTGCAAATAAGTATCGTCCTTAACTCTTTCTAAATCCTTAGAATGAAAGAGTTCTGACGAATACGCTGTAGAAGCCATTCTTTTTTCGAAAATATCACGTAATTCAGTTGTGGTCACCATTTTCACTGTTAAAAGTAAACGTTTTTCTAGGCAGCTTCCGCACAAAGTAAACAATGTGGAAATTTGATTCATGGTACGTCGGCAATATGTTATATTTAGGCAATAGTAAACATAAAGTCTGTTTCACAATGTTTTTGTACGTAACATTCAATTTACCCAAGTTTTTTTTTTCTAATAATCAGATGTAGGGGAAGCTAATAGCAATTTACACAATAGTTCTATCCTTGGTTGCACTTTATAGTGTAGACAGGGATAACCGCCCGCGCCGGTTTGGTGGCCATCACAAAATGTTACTAAAACAGGCCTCTACGTATTGGCTTCGGCCCCACGCACGCCTTCCAAAGGTCCGGGTGCTTCATAGCCCCGAGTATCAGTACCTAATGGTAACAAATAATAATAATTATGTGAACAACACACAGCGCCATTTAGCCCCGTGGTAAGCGACTAAGCTTGTGTTACGGTGACTAGACAACGGATATAATGCTTATATTTATTTTCCTTTCTCTCTATGTAAATACATACATATTATACATAGAGAGACACCCAGACCAGACCCAATTATTTATTTTTTAAGCATAAATACTTGCACCCTGCGGTAATCGAACCCGCAACCTTCTGCATTGCAGTCGCGCTTTCGCACGACGCGCCACAGAGGTCATTATTTTTTTTATTAAGTAGCCGCTTAGATGACTACTTAATAAAAAAAATTGTTACCAATAGTTCATTCATTCATCACAACTTTATCTGCAAACACCTAAATAAAATAAATAAACAGAAACTTCTTTCTTATTTAAAGTCGGTACAAATAGCTTCAGTGCCTTGTGAAGCCGCCCTTACTAACTCGCTTATCTGTAGTTATCATCCTGCGTGTTTTATCAAGATAACCTTCTGAAATCAACGAGCAAAGATAGTTGATTGACTAACATTGAACCAACGAGCTCCGAGTTAACTGATTTCAAAATTTCAACGATGAATCATGGGTATAGCAAAAACAAAACGTTTTATAGCATTCCGTTTTACGGAGCATTAGAGACCGTGTGGAACGAAACGTATTAGTTTTCACAGTGTTTCACGCATTTGTTCATGAAAAAAGCTTAAAAATTTAAATATCTTGTTGTTTTTTAAACACGTTTGTTGTATGGGAGCCCCTCTTAAATAATTGTTTTATTTTGTTTTTAGTATTTGTTGTTGTAGCGGCTACCGAAATACATCTTCTGTAAAAATTTCAACCTTCTAGCTATTACGGTTCATGAGATACAGCCTGGTGACAGGCAGTCAGACGGACAGACAGACAGACAGCGAAGTCTCAGTAATAGGGTTTCGTTTTTACCCTTTGGGTACGGAATCCTAAAAATATCACGTGCCACTTTAGGCTGCGTTTGGTAGAAATAGGACATTTCGTATCAAATGGGGCAACATAGGGTTTTTACTAAATGTCTATTTTTAAGCTATTGCATAGATTTTATCGTGGGCTTTGAGCTTTGAATGAAGAAATTTTGTAACGCAAAAAACCCTAACACCCCCAACAATACCACTCAAGCTCTACTCAACTACTCTACTCAAGTAGCTCGGCCGAGCGGAATTTTTCAAAATAATAACCGATTAGTCGGTTATTTTTCTTTTTTTTATTAAATAAATATATTTTTTTTTAGAGGCGATTAGTAAAAAACAAAAGACGATCGAAATAGACGCAAAATATGACAGCCAGGCAGCCTGTCAAACTTGAACCGATAACATCTCGGACACTATTGACCCTAGACCACTACTTCCTTAGCTTAAGACGTGTGTTGAACTCGTCCAGCGAGGCTACCGCGGTTGTATCGTTGACAGCAATCGATGCCGACGCGGTAGTTTGACATCTCTGACAGCGGAGTTTTCAATTTTAAAACCGCGCATCCATGGCCGTCAGCCGTCGATTTGAAGATTTTCTGTCAAAATCTTCAATTCAATTCAATTCTGTCTGTGTTGCATCCATTCAATTTGGCTTCGGCATCGATATGAGTAATCGACGCGTGAATTTGAAATTTTCGCGGTTCGAAATTCGTCTGTCAACTGTCAAATGAATCCGATCCCGATGCCGACGGAAGAACCGCGGTAGCTTTCAACTCGACAGTCGACTCGCTGTCAAAATGACAGTTGACAGCAAACAGCTTGTCAAAAGCGTTCCGTTTCACACTTAGTTTCGAGACACTTATTTACTGATATTTAATGAACAGAATGAAATATATTCTAAATATAATACATTACAAATTTATATATTAAAAGGTATAGAAAAGACAATTGTTATTTTAATTTGTTAAAAAATGTTAATTTCTTCCATTTAAAAGTATTTAGAATTTATTTCATTCTATTCATTAAATGTCAGTCTCGAAACTAAGTGTGAAACGGAACGCTTTTGACCAGGAAAGCTACCGCGGTTCTTCCGATGACAGCAACTCGATTCCGACGCGGTAGTTTGACATATTTGACAGCGGGGTTTTCAATTTTGACACCGCGCAAGCGTGTTTGACATCCATTTGACAGCCGTCACAATACCGAATGAACATGAATGAATGGAAAAAGAGCGCCGGAATCCGGTCCGATTTACGCAACAAACATTACAATGTTAAACATTACGGGACAAAAAAGTTGTTGTAATTTATTACAATTTGTATATTAAAAGATTTAGACATGATAAAAGTTAATTTAGTTTTCTTAAAAAATGTACTTACATTTGAACGTAAATATAATTATTTCATTATATTCATAAATAATGCGTGTGTAGGTAACGGAACGTAATCCCTCGGCGTTCGTTATTCACTTTTTTAACCCTTTACCGCATGGAATTTTTGTTTTTGTTTAAAAAAATACAGTGGATATTTAAGCCTATTTATAGCCTAGGAAAAATATCAAAAAAATATATACCATGTTTCCAAAGAGTATATTTAGAAAAAACTATTTGTTCCAGATATTATTATGGAATTGTATGCGTTAGTGGTAATAAAATAGGTTGTGCCATATTGGGAACGCCATGCAGTTGATGCGATGACATATTTTTTTAATAGAACTAAATAACAAAACAAGTTTTTATGAAGAAAAAATAATAATTTTTAATTAAACCAAAGTTCATAGAAAGATTTAAAACAATTACGATCTTTATTTAGACAAAAATGCATCATACATTTTTCGCAACGAACAAATGACTTATGATCGCAATATTTGCAACGCTGCCGATCTCCAGTCCATTCACTCGCCGGCCTAATTCTTAGCACAGGCGGAATTATTCGTGTTTTTATATATGGGCCGGTGCAGCCACTAAAAAGACGGGTCGGATCTTGAACTTCCCTCTGTCTATCATCTAGTTGGGCTTGCTACATCTTAGATCACATCATTTCTTACGATCTTGGAGATAGTGCTCAAATGGTCACCTAAGTACGGAAACCCTAAAAAACGATAAGCTTCACTCACTCGGTCAGTTATAAGTACCTATTTAAACTTTAAATAATAGCACACACACCCAAAAGTGTAATTTGTTAATTGAAAAATAAAAAAAATGCTACGCTAAATATTATTTCACTACTGCATTTTGTTCCATATATGTCTGAGTACCTAACTGAATGGTGTGCCATATATGACTAGTATATTTTTCCTTTATTGCATGGAGTGCCATATTAGGCACAAGGTTTCATAGCTATTATCAGTAAGTTGTAATTAATTTTTCTTACGTTTCTTGCCGTAGAATCGTGGTGGATCCATTATATTTACACCGCAAAATAACAACCAATTTATTTTTTCGATAGAACACAAAATATATGCAATGCAATCGTTGCAAATGAGAGCGGCGTACAAAATGCCGAAACTTCAACTTTGTACATCAATCTACCCGCAACAGAAAATAACAACAAGCTGCAATTGATGTTAATACATTTCATCACTCACGTGCTATTAGATTGTTTATTTTATACAAACATAGACTGTGTATCATTCAAATTATACTTAAATTTCTTTAGCGTGCCATATCTGGCACGACATGCGGTAAAGGGTTAAGCCGTTCCTCCTCCGCAGCAACCATGAGAGCAACCCAAGCCATTTTTCACTGTAACAATATAATGGAGTACAATGGTACTACAGTACAATGGAAAATTAAACGCGCGAAAATAATAACCCTTGTTTTTATTTGACAGTTACTCGTCGACTTCAAATCGATGACAGTCATCCGTCGGTTGTAAGATTTTCTGTCAAAAATCCCATTTTCATTCATTCAATTTGTCGTCGGAATCATATGAGTAATCGACGCGTCGATTATTAATTTTCGCGGTGCGAAATTCGGCTGTCAACTGTCAAATGAATCCGATTCCGACGGCGACGGAAGAACCGCGGTAGCCTTGCAGCTGTTTGCTGTCAACTGTCATTTTGACAGCGAGTCGACTGTCAGTAGAAAGCGACGATACATCCGCGGTAGCCTCGTTCCAAGTCTTCATTTTGGATGACAGCTGTCAAACTTAAAACGTCAATATTTTTTGGAAAATAGGTGCTATGTTGTGCAATTTAAGATTTTTTTTTTCTAGTAAAAAAACGTCAATTTCTTTCTCACGTTTTAGTTAAAATACTATACCTACCTGTAATGATTCAAGTCATGAGTGAGTGATAAACATTCCTATAGCTGCCGAGTTCGTTACCTACACTCAAAGTTCGATGAAGTGAGACATCAACTAAATAATGTAGGTATCGGTAATAAGTATGATCGTTTAATCAATCAATCAATCATTCATTTATTTGTGACTAGCAGTGCCCGCGACTTCGTCCGCGTAGAAAAGTGACTTTCAGGATTTGTTTATTTATTTCTTCTCATCTGAGCGATGTTCCCGGTTGCATCTCTCTCGGGAGCCCGGGGTCCGATAAACCCCAAATTGTTTTTTTTTATTCGGGGTCGGCGCAGACGGTTAGTCATCATTGACCATACCTGCTGCAATTAGATTTGGCAATGTTTTTGCGGCCGGCCGCCTGCCTGACACCAACCCTCTTAGGGATCAAGCCGTTTATCCGCCACCGCGCGGGGAGTACTTAAGGTTAGCTAATCTCCCTCAGATCCCTTAGTCGCCTTTACGACACCCACGGGATGAGATGGGGTAACACTATTCTATGCCGGGGCTACACAGCTAATGTCGGGGCTACACAGCTAATGTCGGGGCTACACAGCTAGATTTGTTTATTTATTATTCTGTACTTATAACATCTGTACAAAAATTATATAAAACAAAATCCAATTAGATACGGAAATTGACAACAATAACTAAAAAAGACGTTTGTTGTATGGGAGCCCCTCTTAAATTTTTGTTTTATTTTGCTTTTCGTATTTGTTGTTGTAGCGGCTACCGAAATACATCTGCTGTGAAAATGTCAACCGTCTAGCTATAACGGTTCATGAGATACAGCCTGGTGACAGACGGACAGACGGACAGAGGGACAGACAGACAGCGAAGACTCAGTAATAGGGTTTCGTTTTTACCCTTTGGGTACGGAACCCTAAAAAAGAAGTATTAAAAAGTATCGCTGAGCACAACCGCTTTGCAAGGAGCCGACCGCGATTATACATGCGCGCGCAATACTTAATACTTATTTGGTTGCAACATGCTTACATTTTTAATATCGCGATATCTTTTGAATGAAATGTCCGAATTAAATAATTTAAAAGGTCCTAAAAAGGTATTGAATTCGTCTTGAATATAAAGTAATTTATTTTGATAAGGATTAATACCAAGGTACAAAATAAAAGGTTATTAAAGCGACGGCATTTTAATTATTTACAAAAATTACAAAAACACTTATTGTGAGATAACTACAATAGTTAGACATATGGTGTCGCGATGTATTTTGTAGACAATTACATGTTTTACAAAGTTGTAGTACATAGTTTTGTTCTATATCCAATAGTTTTCGCAGCGCACGCGGCGTAAGGAATTTTCTGGTCATTTTTTTCACACCTTGTGTTACATTATTGAACTTTTAGTAAGGATCCCTATTTTTTTTGAAAATATAATATAGCCTATAGCCATCCTCAATAAATGGACTATCTAACACCGAAAGAATTTTTCAAATCGGACCAGTGGTTCCTGAGATTAGCGCGTTCAAACAAACAAACAAACTCTTCCGCTTTATAATATTAGTATAGATACACAGGTTGTAAAGTTGACAATATAAAATTACATAAAGTATTCGCTGTGAGTCTGCCATGAGGCTTACAAATTTGCTATAAGCTATAAGTTATAATTAATTTCTCACGTAATTAATTAATTAATAAGACTTAAATTTATACATCAACTAAATTATTCATTAACTATAGGTAAACATTGTCAAATAAAAAATAAATAAAAAACCCGGCCAAGTGCGAAACTCGCGCACGTTGGGTACGGAACCCTAAAATGGTTTACAACAGCCAATTTTTAAATTTGATAGGAAAATGTGAAATATTTATTTTCGATTCTTACTCCCATCATAGACGACTAGGGCATGCAATATCGGAAGGTTTTCAATCCCGGAGTGATAGCGATATTAAGAGCTCAATCCCGGGATCCCGGGATTGATACTGGGATTTTAGATATCGTTAAAAAGGCGAATTTAATACAATAAAAATGTGTTAAATCTAAAATATATAATATATTTAAGACGATTTAGTAGCGAGATGCCTACTATCGGCCTTGGTTGACTTTTTTACGTTTTCATACAATTAGTAGCATAACGACTACTTCAGAAAACCTTCAAACACGTAGTCGCACTATGCCTACTTTTTCGTGGTTGTTACTGTCATATCGCAGTTTGCTGTATTTTGTGAAATATATTTTCGGTTATATTATGATGCCTAATTTAATACAGTTGTGTTAAAAAGTCTTAAAAAAGTAAGTATCTACCTACTTAATAATGTCGTGATATAATTTGTGTATACATTGCATACAAATACTTTAGTCTAATATATCTCTCTATGCATACAAATCTGTAATTAAAATCATAGCTTATCTCCTTGGTAAGTGCAAGAAGGTTAATCATACATACCTAGTACATTTAAAATAAAATAAGAATGTCATAGATGACGTATGTCGTATAATTACAGTATCTATTTAAGATTACAGTTGAAAATTATACTACTCCACAAAGCCAAGGAATCGAATTGAATATAATATAATGAATAATAACTATGTAAAATACATCACTAACAGTGACATTGTGTTATTAAAAAATACCAAGGTAATTATATTATGTAGTTTTTAGGGTTCCGTACCCAAAGGGTAAAAACGGGACCCTATTACTGAGACTTCGATATCCGTCCGTCTGTTTATCGCGCGGTGGCCAGGCTGTATCTCGAGAACCGTGATAGCTAGAGAGTTGAAATTTTCACAGAAGATGTATTTCTGTTGTCGCTATAACAACAAATACTAAAAACGAAAATAAACAAATATTTAAAGGGGGCTCCCATACAACAAACGTGTTTTTTTCGCCGTTTTTTGCAATAATGGTACGGAACCCTTCGTGTGCGGGTCCAACTCGCACTTGGCCGGTTTTTTCTTTTCGGTTGAACTTGATTACAATAACTCCCACTGTCACACTCTCACCGCTGTGTCTGTCTGTGTTGCAATAAAATTGTGTAAAATCTAAAATATTTAATATATTTCAGACTCTAGTGGTTTCATTACGTAAATAAGTTACCCCGAGGGCCGTCCACCCCATCATTTTGGAAATATGGCGGACAAATAGCCTAAACCCGAAAGTGTCTAAACTTTCGCGTCAAATTCTAGGCGCACCACTAAAATAATGTTAGCATAAAAAAAAATTGAAAAAAAAAACTTTTCTTAAAAATTGCAATGAATCGTTACTTTATCGTTACTTTTATTGTTTTTAACATTTTATCAATTCCCTACGCTTCTAAATCTTTACAGATCTCTTCCTCAGGGGTAGACTAATTTGGGTTTAATTTTAATAGTTCTATTCAATCTTTCCATGAGGAAAAATATAGCTAAAAACCTTAATTTATACCTAAGTAGTTAATTGCTCAAATCTCGATATCGGATCACTCAATCCCGGGATTATAATATCGAACTTTTGCGTCCGAGATCCCGGGATTCATGCCCTAGACGACACCACTAAAAAAAAAACTTTGGCACAAAGAAAATCTGAAACTTATAAGAAACTCTTTGGTAAGTGAAGGCAGACTGGTATATATTTGACAGACATGGCAGTCATTTTCAATATCATGACCAACTCGATTTGACTCTGACCAATGGGAAGCGACCTCACATTGTACTAAAATTTCCTTGATGTTTTTGAAACACGTTTGCTGTATGGGAGCCCCTATTATATTATTATTTATTTATTTAAAAATTTCAACCTTCTAGCTATTACGGTTCATGAGATACAGCCTGGTGACAGACAGACAGACAGCGAAGTCTCAGTAATAGGGTCCCGTTTTTACCCTTTGGGTACGGAACCCTAAAAACGATTAGGTATGATTGTCAAACGCTGCATGCATATTTGTCAAATTATGAATTTTAAAAGAAGATTGTTGATTTATTTGTTTGGTCAATCGTTATGTGGCGGACGTCCACAGAAGGGTTATTCCACTAATCCCCATTGATAATCCCCATTAATGGGGATTTGTGAACTTTTTGTCCACAAATCCCCATTATTTGCAGATTCTCACAAAATGGATATTCTCACATAGTGGATAAAAAGTTCAAAAATCCTCATTAGTATAAAAAGTTTATTCGAATATGAGATTTTTTTTAGACAGAAACTACACAAACCCCTATCAATTTACAGTGTTAGTTCATAATCGGGATTAATGGACGGAATGATAGGAACTAATATTTTTTCTTAGAAATCCTAATTTTTTTACAACTTTTATTATTATAATTATGACAGAACAAAATGTTCGAAGAAACAATTTAAAAATAAAATATGTATTAATTAAAAGTATATTCACAGCGGTATTTACGGGGGCGGATCATCTCACATAAATTTTCAACTCCTATCATCGGATGTCCGAAAATGTTTGACATACCATTTAAAATCGTAATAATCATTCTTCATATTTTTTTTAAAACTAAACATTAAAATATTCATAATCATTGAAATTCATAAAATCACTATCCATAACTTCGTTTTTACTAATTTGTTTAATAAATTTCTTAATCATAAATGTTTTTATCCATATTATTGAAAATCATAATGTCTATATTCATACATGTGTTTCGCCTACTATTGTTATCTTAATAACGCGCGTTTTACTCGAACTTGAAAAAAATATACGGAGCACACCGACTCGGATAGGTTGGGTTTATGTGAGAACATAATTACACGCAGCGCCTTATACTATAAAAAACGTGATATATCTTAATCATAAGTATTTTTAAGAAGATCGACAGAACACAGGTCAAAAACAATCGAAAATTTCCGTTACAGTTTGATATTGGGGTAGTTCATAAAAAAAGTTTTGTTACAGTTGCCTTTATTAATAAAAATAATCTTAGTAACAACATTATTAATTATAGCAATATGATCGTGAATGTTATGAAGAAAAGAAATCTAAAAAATAACATTTTAATTTTCAACTGTTCTTGGTAGTAACAGTACCTATAATAAAAAAAAATATGATCACTAACTGTTATGAGCTCTGATGGTAGTAATAAAAATGTCTGAATAAAAAAAGTATGTAAAATAAAATTATGAAAAGTTATTAATATGAACATAAATCGGTAGTCAGACAAAGAATAGGACTTTATATGAGCCAATATGGACCCGGTATTTACATTTACCTTCCATCAATACTGAACCACAAATATAGGAAAACTTTTTTTTTTTTTTTATTTGATTAATATCATTTATTCATTAAAGCATACATTAAAATAAAATAAAAAATTCAATGTTAACTATTTAGGTAGGCTGTGACTGACCTATCTTTTGGTAAATGCCGTCAAAGCGACGACTAGTTTCTAATTTAGAAAAAAATATTTAAAAAAATTACTACAATCACACCCCACCCACCTAGTAAAACTGCCCGACTTCAGATTACATAACAGATAAGTCGGTGGTGCTGGATGTAGGCGAGGTTATTTTATGCTTTTTTAGGGTTCCGTAGACAAATGGCAAATAACGGAACCTTTTTGGATTCGTCATGTCTGTCTGTCTGTCTGTCCGTGTCTGTTCGTCCGTATGTCACAGCCACTTTTTTTCGAAACGTTAAGAGCTATACTGTTGAAACTCGGTAAGTAGATGTATTCGGTGAACCGCATTAAGATTTTCACACATAAATAGTGAAAAAACAAGAAAATTTTTCATCAAACCTATACGTGTGGGGTATTTATGGATAGGTCTTCAAAAATTATGTTCTAATATCATTTTTTTTCTTTTCTGAATAGTTTGCCCGAGAGACACTTCCAAAGTGGTAAAATGTGTGTCCCCCCCCCTGTAACTTCTAAAATAAGAGAATGATAAAACTAAAAAAAATATATGATATACATTACCATGCAAACTTCCAACGAAAATTGGTTTAAACGAGATCTATCTAGTTGTTTTTTTTTAATATGCCATAAACCGTAAATCGCAATTTTCCTTTCATTCAATTCAAAAATGTACGGAGCCCTTCGTGCGCGAGTCCCACTCGTACTTGGCCAGTTTGTTTAAAGTTGGTTTTTAATTTTTTAGGCTTTTACCAAAAGATAGGTCAGTTACAGCCTACCTACATTTAACATTGAATTTTTTCCTATATTTGTGGTTCAGTATTTATGGTGGGTGGTAGGTGTAAATACCGCTATGAGTATACTTTTAATTAATACATATTTTATTTTTAAATTGTTTCTTCGAACAATTTGTTCTATCATAATTATAATGATAAATGTTGTAAAATATTAGGATTTGTAAGAAAAAATATTAGTTCCTGTCATTCCGTCCATCAATCCCGATTATAAACTAACGCTGTAAATTTATAGGGGTTTGTGTAGTTTCTGTCTAAAATAAAATCTAATATTCGTATAAACTTTTTATACTAATGGGGATTTGTGAACTTTTTATCCACAAATCCCCATTTTTTGAGAATTTGCAAGTAATGGGGATTTGTGGACAAAAAGTTCACAAATCCCCATTAATGGGGATTATCAATGGGGATTAGTGGAATAACCCCCACAGAATTCTGTGGACGTCCGCCACATAACGATACTAACGTTACTAACGTTACGTTAATAACGTTACTACTCGTAGGTAACGTCATCTAGTTGAATTCAACTAGATGACGTTACCTACGAGTAGTATGAAATCCTGAATCGCGCTATCAACATTCTTTCCGAGATAAACTCATATACAACTCCCGATGAGACATCGTTGGGCCGCGGCCTACCGGGCAAGAACACCTGCCCGGTGGAAGATCTTCTCTTTTGAGGTACATGTCATCTCGTACTCCCAAACTGGTGAACCCCAAACTGGTGACCCCGCACATGGACAAGAGCGCAACCTTCGCCGACATGAGCTTCAACCCCGCACCACCCTCACCTACCCCCTGCATCCTGCCAGCAGCAGCCGACAACCACTTCTAGCCACATCGGATGGACCACGACGCCTGTGTAGATACAAGCACTGGTTCACCCTCCATCGCAACTGGGCACCTGCAGCACGCTGACTGTGTCGCGGGAATCATAACGATGATTTCTTTCACCATAAGAGGACAGTCTCCATTCTCTTTCTCCATACAAACGTAGTCGACGTTTTCCTCCCTGGATAAAGACATTAGAGCAAATATGTTTATGCCATAAAACCTATATCTGTCACATGACTATGCATCTATCTTTTCATTTTTTTCATTTTCCAATTAGAATAGTAATAAAAAATAAAAACAAAAAAATAAAATAAAATGAAAAGGTAGATGCATAGTCATGACAGATATAGGTTATATGGCATAAACATATTTGCTCTAATGTCTTTATCCAGGGAGGAAAACGTCTACTACGTTTGTATGGAGAAAGAGAATGGAGACTGTCCTCATAAGAGCAAAATGTCAAAGTCAATGTGTATAACGACTACCTACACACACACATTAAGTATAGGTAATATAAATAAAATACCACTTCTTGGACGCTAAGCTACGTGTCTTCGTCCCTTTTATTTAAAATGTGTATTCTTTATGTGTTTTTGTAAATAAGTTTTTTGAATACATTTAAAATCACACCAATTACAAGAGAGAGGTTTCTCACCAGTATGAGTTAACATATGTCTTTTTAATGTTGTATTCGTACTGCTTTTGTAATCACATAAACGACAAACGAACGGTTTTTCATCAGTGTGTATCCTCATAATATGAGTGACTAAATTACTTTTTTGTTTAAATTTGTAACCACATACGTCACAAAAGAACAATTTTGACAATTTATCTTCTGCATGATGAGTCATCATAATATGTCTTTTTATAATATTGTGTGCAGATCTAAACCCACATATCTCACAAACATATGGTTTTTCGGCCAAATGGATGTTTAAATGAGTTTTTAAATTATCGCTTCTCTTACATTTATAACCACAAATATGACAAGAAAACTTTCTTTCTCCCGTGTGTTTTAGGTAATGATTTTTTAAATATTTGTTGGTGCGACAACTATAATCACAGACATCGCATTTGAATGGTTTTTCATCAGAGTGTAATATTAAATGTTTTCGGAGCGAATCCTTAAACACGCAACTGTAACCACAGATGTCACATGAGAAAGGTTTTTCACCTGTATGTTTTTTTATATGAACGGTTAGATGCCTTTTTAATACTGCTCTATAATTACATTCAGTGCAAGCAAAAGGTCGTTCATCAGAATGAATTTTCATGTGTTTATTTAAAATACCTTTAGATGCAGCTTTATAACCGCACTTCGTACAGGGGAAGGATTTGTCAGATGTATGCTGTCTCATATGATTAACCATTAGGAAGTCTTTTAAAAGACATTTATAATCGCAAACATTACAATGGAAAAGTTTCCCGATTATTTTGCCCGACTGCGAAAGAGGTATGTCCATTTGTTTTGTATCATTAGTTTTAGTCAAATTAGCTGTGTGGTCTTGAGTTTTTGGTCCCGGCAATGGTATTAGTTTGAGAGGATCGTTAGATTCTTCATTTGGTTTTTTGTTAGAGTCTGATTGCTTGTTAGTGTTTCCAACTTGTTGACCTTGACTTGATTTGTTAACTTCAATCCTTGTGCTTGTTGCAATACCTGCAATCATATAGGTACATAAGTAAGGTTCATATACAGGGTGTCCAGAGACCAGTGGATGTCCCGGCACGGGCGGCTGGCGGGGAAGGGTTGACCGCCCAGAATACGTATTATGCCGTGCGAGTGAGAAACTATTTAAATGAAAGTTATCCAAGAAGATGGATTGGCCAATTAGGTCCAATATTGTGGCCTCCACGTTCGCCTGATCTGAATCCGCTTGATTTTTTTTACTGGGGGTGTTTAAAAGAACAGGTATACAAAAAAAACATAACCACAATTGAAGACCTGCGTCTACGCGTCCACGAAGCGGCACAACAAATAGGAGAAAAAAATTATAATCGTGTCCATAAGAGATCGTTTATAAAAAGGTTAAGGGCCTGTGTAATGGCAAGAGGAGGACAATTTGAGCATTTACTGTAACATTATGACATATTAAATCTTAATAAGTGTCCTTTTTTGTACAATACTTGTTTCAACTTTTTCATGTAAGATTGTACCTTCGATGCATTCATAGCACTAGCTTAGTAACTTATGACAAAAAGTTATTAGTATAATACTGTTTTAGAATCCTTATGAAATAGGCATTTTTTTTCAATAGTCGGCCAGACAGGTTTCAAACATTTTTTTTACACCACAGATGCTCAAACTTAGCAGAAAGTAACGTTTATAAAACTAAATCTATCTTTGGGGACATGCTGTAAGTTACTAACTATAGTATTAAAAAAAAAATTAAGGTGATTTTCAAACATCAATATTAGTGAACACATGGCGAAAAAAAAAACAATGCTATCGCTTAATCTGTGGACGTGATACCCCGAAACGTGCAAAAAAGTAGACATTTTTCAATTTTTACTAAAAGTGACGTACAGCTCGAACCGTTTGAGATAGAAAAAAAAAACGTATTCTGGGCGGTCAACCCTTCCCCGCCAGCCGCCCGTGCCGGGACATCCACTGGTCTCTGGACACCCTGTATAAGTAGAGGACACGACCCGGTCTAACGAGAATCTGTGGACTTATATTTGACTGATGAAGAGGTTTACCCTTTAGTTTTCGTTTGTTCAGATTAGCTGAATTCTTTCGAGCAGGCGCAACTTGTTTGCAGACAAGCCGTTTGCTTCCTCGAACCCTCATGTCTCTCTCGGTACCTGCAACTTAAACATATTTAAATGTTATTGTTTGTGGATCTAGGTACAAACAGATGGTAGATACACATAATAAAAAAATCGTGTCAATCTTCGAAAGTGCAGTCCATAAAACAATATTGTTTCGCAATTAAGTCCATTGCATACGACAGATAAATGGTATACCAAAATTCTACTTACAAACAATGACTAAGTTTATATAATGTTTGTCTCTGTCTGTTAACTTTGAAACTTCATGTCACAGTTAACGACAAACGTTAATGTATATAGTTAATCATCTATCTATCGTTACAAATATTATTTATTTATTTATTTATTTGGAAATCCAACAGCTATTCCTTAAAAACTAGACAAAACTAAAGTAACAACAGAAAGCCAATTAAAGGATTCCACGACTAAGTTACAGAACATTATTTTTTTCGTGTGATCTCAACAAAACAAAACCAACGATAATTATTAAGATTAGGTACAAAGAAAAACTCAAGAACCAAATTCAAATTACCTCCAACTAAAAATAATAAAACCAAAAACTTAACTAAATAATATCAACGTTAAAAAATATGTTGCTCAACCGCCGCCTCGCCGATCCAACGCCAGTACAGAATAGATCTAGCTCGACTAAGTCACTTAGGTCATTAAAAGTTTTACACGCCCGCAACAGATATGTGTTTTGCCTATAACTAGTGCTAGCACGCGGCACAAATACGACTCTGGACGCGCGCTCATATAAAGAGGTAATGTTTGTATGTATGTATATTGGGGTATTCTCCGAAACTACTAGGCCGATTTCAATAATTTTACCAATAGAAAGCTACATTATCCAAGAGCAACATAGGTAAGAAGTAATCCAGGAGTAATACAAGTAAGCGGTATAAGTATAAGTAAATATTTTACTCACTTTTAATAACTTTAGCAGGAACATCTTTCGTGGACAAATTAGCTGGGTCTTTAGATTTAACAGGGCCAGCATTATTTTTGTCAGAAGTCTTGTTTTTAACCAATGATATTTTACTATAACTTGTGCCAGATTTATCCTTCTTGGCCGACTTGGTCAGGATGGCTACAGGAGCTTCGTCAGCTACCAATGATGTTTGACTCTTGCGTTTTAGAGTGACATTCCTTCTAGTTAATCTTCGGGGAACATTTTGAGTCGATAATTCTTGTTTATTTACATTTCTGTGAGCAGGATCTTTGTCCGCTCGCAAATTTGAAGGGAGTGGATTATTTTTCTTATTTTCACTGTTTAATGGTAAACCAGAACTATGTTGCCTTTCAGAATTCTCTAATACATTATCGTTGTCAAAATCTTTTACATGATTTTGTTCTTGATCATTAAATTCGTCTCGTGATTCATTGTTTTGAGACATATCTTCTCCGGATTTGTTGAAATTATTGACATCTTCGTAAACATCACTATTTATTATTACATCTTTTACGTCTCCGGTTTCATTTAGTGGATCTTTACAATTTTCAATCTCAGAAAATGTTACATCATCGATAGGATCCTCAGTTTCGTCATAGTTATCATTTTCGGCAATGTCAGAGTCTTCCAAGTTATCAAGTTCCTCATCTACAGTACTTTGAATTTCATCAACTTCAACAATCATAACGTTTTTAGGATCGTTTGATTTATCATTTGGACTTTTGTTTGTATTTTCCATAATAACGTCGACAACGTCTGATTCAGTACTAGATTCATTTAAATTATCGCTTGTTTTTTTCTCGGTGTCTTTTATATCAACTAAAACATCAAAAAAATATTACGTATTTTCAGATCTACATAATCTGTATGTATGTTAGTCTATAAGGTTACAATTTGAATTATTATTAAGCCAGTATTATCTACATTATTATAAGCGTGTGCTTAGCGTAGAACCGACTTCTTTTGTGATTTGGGAAATCATTTAACCCTGAACCAAATAAAACTGTATGTTAGTAATTAAGTGTCTAATATACAATAAACAATAGTAGCAAAAACACATTATTTGCAAGATTTTGCGCGCTGTATTGTTATGACGCTCGGCTGCGCCGATTTTCACCGGTCTTCGCTGGCTATGTTGTAAATTATTACCCAAGGCCAAAAGAACTCAGAGCACCAGTAATAAAAAAACGGGTATAATTTAGACGGTCACCAAAATTATTTTTAAGACTCTAAGCCTAAGCACTAAATAAAATAAACAACTCCAAAAAAAATAATTGTCTTTTTTTAAAAGGGCCCTTAAGTATTTAATATTATGATCCAAAGTAAATGAAATAACGTCAAAAAAATCGCAAGCCTTGCACAAATATTATTTTTGATTCCTAAAATGGATTAATGGTCACCAAATTCTGCCTAACTCAAAGATTAATATTACTACCAAAAATTTTACTCCAAAATAGTTTGAAGTCATCCAAAATACATTATTTGATCCCAGACTACTTTAATGTAAGACTAAAATTACAAATGCTTCCCTTTATTTCTTAACCCCGCACTCCGCGGGGAACGAAATATACGGATCACCCCGACTTGGATAGGTTAGGTTAATGTTAGAACATGATTACACGCAGCGCTTTGGCGAGCGAGCGAGCGAAGCGAGCGTGCCGCGGCAGCGGTCGCCAAAGTGCCTAATACTATCTATACATATAATAAAATCGTAACTTAGCGGTGTCTGTTTTTGAGAGATATAAAAAAAATATAAATTGTATGGGTATCTATGAACGCAGTAGAACCTATTTTTCTGTTTTTCTGGTTGTCTGTTTGTCTGTTTGTCTGTTTGTGTGTGCCTTTGTGCCCGCTAATCTCAGAAACGGCTTATCCGATTTTGACCAAATTTGGTATGCAGATAGCTTTAGACCCCGATTAACATATAGGGTACTTTTTATCCGGATATTTAATCCGGTTATCCGGATAAAGTGTTTTTTCTGTTTTTACCTAATTAGTTTGAATGTTGTATTGAAAAAGTATGTTGTGCGTAATCAACACATGATTAACCGGATATCCGGTCGAAAATAAAAAAAACCGGATATCCAGTTTTTTTTTGCAGGAAATTCCTAAAATACCGTATACCTACCTATGTCTCTCCACATATTCGGATCCTTCGGACATACGGAAACTCTTTATAATGGCTGGTTTTAACCGACTTTAAAAAAAGAGGAGCTGCTCAATTCTACCCGCATATTGTTTGTATGTGAATATGTTCGTTAAATAAAGTCCGGTTTCGATCATTCTTTTTTTATTTGGAAAGTGAGAGTCCCGAGTTGGTCCCATAAATTGTTGGTGAAGATCTGAGATCTGATGAGAACCTTCGGAATGAGAAACAGAATAGCATCCCATAATGCTGTAAATTACTAATTTTTGGACTTCCATCAATAGAATCGGCTTATAAAGAACTAGGTATAAATTGATGGATCCCCTTAAACCACCTTCTCAAAAATCCCTCAGTGATTAAAGTTAGGGTTACAATTTTGATAATTTTTAGTGGCAGTCGAAAATTCAATAAAAATGATTAAAAAATATAGCTGTACTTAATCGGGCAGTTTCACTGGGTAGATGCAGATTGCATGTAGTTTACGTGGCACGATGGCAGTTGTAGATTCCGAGTCGAGGGTTCCGCGTTCGAATCACAGACCGCATTCCCTTTTTAAGGAACGGTGGCCTACCGAGCCGAGTGATGGTTTCCGATTCGAGGTCTGCGCGTTCGAGTTCCGAGTCCCGGACACGACGTTACGTTTTACCCTCCAGATGGTCGTCCACCTTGCCGTTGTGAGGGGACTCAGTAGCTGCAAGCTAAGAGGCGCACGACGTGGGAAACCAGGCTTGCCTGGCCTGGCTCCGTAATCCCGCGTCAGCGGGCTCGGGGGTCCTTTCCGCAAGAAAGGGGCTGCGTGGAAGACAACCACTATAAAAAATCACCTCAGCCTCTGGTGGTGAACTCGGTGGGGGGCTTTATCACCGGCTTTGGGGACCTCGAGACGGTGGCGTGACCGTGCCTAGGGAGGGGAGACGGAGAGGGATTGTCTATCGGGCAGAGGCAAAGATGAGGCTTGGAAAGGCCGTCGTTGTCGGGATGTAGTCCATGAGGAATTTCCACTGGCCTTACCACTTGTGGAGCGAGGGACATCATGGGGATTTAGATTATAAACCTATGGTAGGGAACCCAACGAGATTGGCCTGACGGTGACGGACATTACCCACGTAAAAAAAAGATATCATGTAGTTAAGTTGCCCGACTTCAGCTTACATAACAGATAAGTCGGTTGCACTGTATGTAGGACAGCTTAATATTATTGTTTTGTCCTGTTTTTCCAAGTCGCGTTTTGATTGCAACACGTAACCTACCGCTGCGCTGTGCAAAATCTACACTTAAATAGACTCTGCCATGATTCTCTTCTGCTCAGCAACAGACTTCCCTGGTCGTCCGTTCAAGTGTAGACTTTTGCACAGCGATGGGTAGGTAGTCCGAAAAACGCTGACGAAGTCGCGGGCACAGCTAGTCTATAAATAAAACTAAGCTGCGGAGACTAAGCTTTTGTTTGGGAACCCCAGTATATTTAGTGAATTTCATATAACAATAAATAAGCGATGTACGTTTGGGAAGCCCAGTATATTAATTGGTATTCGAGAAATATTCTAGCGATCGTTAGCTTATTAGCCTAGCAAAAATTACCAAATTAGAACTCATGGTATAATATAATTGGTAACATCTAAGTAGTCATCATCATCCGAGTTGTTCCCGGTTGCATCCCTCTCGAGAGCCCGGGGTCCGCTTTCCTACTTTTACGTCTCCACTTCGCACGATCTTCGGCATCCCGTGTAGTGAGGCCATTTGCACGCATATCCGATCTTACAACGTCAAGCCAGCACTTCTTGGGTCTTCCCAATCTGCCGCGGCCGGGCGGAGGCGCCATGGCAAGACATTTGTTTCCCACGTAACTAGCCGGTTTTCGTAGAACGTGGCCGTACCACCGTAAGCGGCATTCTTGCAGTTTGTCTGCAATGTCTCGGACATGAAGGCTGCCCCTGATGCGGGAGTTTCTGACGCGGTCTTTTCGCGTCACTCCACACATCCAGCGCAGCATCTTCATCTCCGTTACACGCAGCTCCTGCTTATGTCGCTCAAGCAATGGCCACGCCTCACTACCATACAAAAGGACAGGTCTAATGATCGTTTTATAGACCTGTCCCTTCAGTTTAACCGGCATTTTCGGGTCACAGATGACACCAGTTACCTCTCGCCACTTGGCCCAAGCTGCCGAAATGCGGGACTTGACGTCACAATCGATGTCGCCGGACTCGTGAAGCACAGATCCCAAGTACTTAAACTGGTCTGTCCGCTCGACCATGTGACCGTCAACGCAGACAGGTGTGGGATCTGTGGTATTGCTAGCCAAGTATTCGGTCTTCGCTACGTTGAGTTGCAAACCGCCGTTCTCAAGTGACTCTTTCCAAGCATTTACACGCCTTCCAAGCCGTCCCTTATCCGAGTCCGCTAGCGCAATATCATCAGCATACATGAGCATCCACGGGGGCTGCTCGTGTGCGTCTCGGATGACTACGGACAGTGCGTCCAGTATTACGCTAAACAGAAACGGACTTAGGACGGATCCTTGGTGGACTCCGACTGTAATGGGAAAAGATTTAGTGTCACCAACAGCAGTTCGCACCACTGAATCGGAATTTCGGTACATGTCCCGGATGGTTTCAATATAAGTTTCAGGCACCCCTTTGGACCGCAGCGCCCACCAGATCATCACGCGAGGAACACAGTCGAAGGCCTTCTGCAAGTCCAGGAACAGAAAATGCAGAGGCGTATTCTTCGTTCTGTATTTCTCCATAACGATCCTTAGGGCGAAAACAGGGTCCATGGTACCATGACCGGGGCGGAAACCATACTGGCCCTCCGAGACAGTGCACTCCTGCCGGATCCGAGAGTCAACTATACGCTCGTAGAGCTTCATGGTGTGGGACATGACCTTTATACCACGATAACTTCCACACTCCTGCACAGATCCCTTGCCCTTGAACACTGGAGTGATAACACTCAGTCTCCATTGGGCGGGGATTCTGCCGGTCTCGAGTATGCGGTTAAAAAGGTTGGTTAAGATGCCCACACCACGAGAACCCATAGCCTTCCATACTTCGATGGGGACTCCATCGGCGCCGACAGCTTTTCGATTCTTCATGCAGCGAAGAGCCTTGCGCACCTCCTCAGGCGTAATCAGTGGCACAAGTCCTAGATTCGGAGGGAGTTCCGGTGGCTGCACCTCTTTATACTGCTTATTGAGCAGTTCGTGGAAATAAGAGCGCCACCTCTCCTTCACCGCGAGGTCCTTGCATAGCAGGTTACCATTAGGATCTTTTACACAGCGGCACTTGGATATATCCTGTGCCGCTTTGATCCTAGAACGTGCCAACTTATAAATAAGCTTCTGCCCCTCAGACGTTTCCAACTTATCGTACAGTGGCTGTAAGTGGTCCCGTCTGGCTCTGGCTACTGCTCTCTTTGTGGCACGTTTGGCAGACCTGTACGCGTCGCGATCTTCAGGAGAGTTGGACGCTTGCCACTTTTTAAAGAGGGCTTTCTTCACCCTAGTCTCTGGACTGTGTCGTTCCACCACCAAGTTTCCTTGTCACACTTGCGTCCTCCCTTAGACATACCGAGGACCGACCGCGCCGAATCAGCGATAGACACCTGAATCCGGTCCCAGTGTTCCTGCACCGATTCGCCTTCAGCATTGGCACATTTGTCGCCGATTGCTGAGGCGAGCATCTGGGACTTGACTTCATCAAGCCTCCACCATCTGATTCGGCGCTGACATGGTTCCGGTCGTTTGTCTTTGGTCTTTACACAGAGATCCATGACAAGGATACGGTGTTGGGCAGTGAGACTCTCACCGGGTATGACTTTGCAGTTGGCCACGTTGCCGATGTGGTGTCTCCTAGTGATTAGAAAATCGATTTGGGTAGAGCGCCCCCCGCTCCTGTAGGTGATCAAGTGGTCGGGCTTCTTTTTGAAATAAGTGTTCACGAGTGCCAGGACGGCAGTGGCACACGTACGCAGAATTTCTTCCCCTTCCGCATTCCGACTGCCATACCCGAAGCCTCCATGAACACGTTCAAATTCCACCCCCATCTCACCCACATGACCGTTCAGGTCACCACCCAAAACGATTCCCTGCGACAACGGGATTGCCCCAAGTACCTCGCCAAGTTTATCCCAAAACGACCTCTTATCAGCGTCGCTACAACCGACCTGTGGCGCGTAAGCACTTACTAGGTGAGTAGGAACCCCCCCAATAAGCACCTTCACGCACATAAGTCGGTCGCTAAAGCGATTCACCTCCAAGATATCGTCATGCAACCCCTCAGCGAGCACCACAGCCACCCCGTTCTCTCCACCAGGTGCACCCGTGTAGATCAGCTTGTAGCCATTCCCAATGAGCCGGGATCTGCTGCCTTTCCATCGAGTCTCCTGCAGGAACGCCACGGCCACCTTCCGCCTGGAAAGTACGTCGGCTAGCTCCCTCGCGCGTCCGGTTAGCGTGCCAATGTTCCACGTTGCGAAGCGGAGTTTCGGGGCTCGCGTCTTTAACCGTGCCCGCCCGTGGCACGGTAGCCCTAGTCCACTTGCCACAGGAGTCGGGCGAAACTCCTGCGCGCCGTTATGCGGCGGCGCCCTATCCCTGTGGCCATAAACTCTTTTACTACTTTCCATAAAGATTTGGCAAATTTCGACTTTCACGGGAGCGACTGCCGTCTGACCTCCCAACCCCGAAGGGAAAGTCTGCGCCAGAGCCTCGTCCGTTTTTCAGCAGGTGCACCGGCTAGCAGGTGAGGTTGGCTTGGGCCCAACGATCTTAGTGGGCCCCATACACACCCATAACATCTAAGTAGTGACAATATATAATCTTTAGTCTAAAGTGTATTTTAAAGGCGTCCATATATTTTTATGGCAGTCATTGATACGAAAAAAATGTTTTATTTCATAATATTTTAGGAAACGTAATTTGGTGACCATTTATCCATTTTGGTAACTGTTTAGAATTTTTTGGTAATAAAATAGGTACTTTTTTGGGCGGTGTTTAAACACAAGCCTAAAAAAACTACAAGACAAGTGCGAAGAAAATAATTATTTTACCAATAGAAAGCTACATTATCCAGAAGTAACATAGGTAAGAGTAATATAAGTAAGGGGTGTATGTATAAATAAATATTTTTCATCCCATCTATTCGAAAAGTGTCGCTTTGGTCCTCTATAAGTGTGACCAAAGTAGCTCTTTTCTGTTAAGAGATAAACAGCCGGGAGCAAAGTAAAACAGGCGGGAGCAAAATAAAATAGGCGGGAGCAAAATAAAATAGGCGGGAGCAAAGTAAATTTGAATTTGGAACATTATGTATCATTCATAGAAATCAAAAGTAAATTATATGAATTACTGGCTGATATGTGTTGAGTCACCGTAACACAAGCTTAGTCGCTCACCACGGGGCTAGATGGCGCTGTGTGTTGTTCACAGAATTTATTTATTTTATTAGTTTCATTAGTGTCATTAGTTTTATTAGTTTCATTTGCTTCATTAGTTTCATTAGTGTCATTAGTTTCATTAGTTTCATGTGTTTCATGTGTTTCATGTGTTTCATTAGTTTCATGAGTTTCATTAGTTTCATTATTTTCGTCAGTTTCGTTAGTTTCGTTTGTTTCGTTAGTTTCATTAGTTTCATTAGTTTCATGAGTTTCGTTAGTTTCGTTTGTTTCGTTAGTTTCGTGAGTTTCATTAGTATCATTAGTTTCATGAGTTTCGTTAGTTCATTAGTTTCATTAGTTTCGTTAGTTTCGTGAGTTTCATGAGTTTCATTATTTTCGTCAGTTTCGTTTGTTTCGTTAGTTTCATTAGTTCCATTCGTTTCATTAGTTTCATGAGTTTCGTTAGTTTCGTGAGTTGCATTAGTATCATTAGTTTCGTTAGTTTCATTAGTTTTGTTAGTTTCGTTTGTTTCGTTAGTTTCGTGAGTTTCATTAGTTTCGTTAGTTTCGATAGTTTCGTTAGTTTCGTTAGTTTCGTTAGTTTCATTAGTTTCAGGTATATTTACGAATTACGTAACACCATAAAATATCTTATTTATTTTCTCATAGAAAGGGGATGAAAAGTAGAGTATATGACTCGAGAGCAAATTATTTTTGCCTCGGGCGATGTATACTTTGAATCCCTCGCTGCGCTCAGAATTCTACGTTAGAATCCCTCGCTACGCTCGGGATTCTATTCTAGAATTCCTAGCTTTGCTCGTGATTCAAAGTAACGCCCTCGCCGTAAAAATGCTATTTTGCTCCCTTGTTATACAATCTACTATTACTTACGTTTAATAACTTTAGCAGGAACATCTTTCGTGGACAAATTAGCTGGGTCTTTAGATTTAACAGGGCCAGCATTATTTTTGTCAGAAGTCTTGTTTTTAACCAATGATATTTCACTATAACTTGTGCCAGATTTATCCTTCTTGGCCGACTTGGTCAGGATGGATACAGGAGCTTCGTCAGCTACCAATGATGTTTGACTTTTGCGTTTTAGAGTAACATCCCTTCTAGTTAATCTTCGAGGAACGTTTTGAGTCGATAATTCTTGTTTATTCACATTTCTGTGTGCAGGATCTTTGTCCGCTCGCAAATTTGAAGGGAGTGGATTATTTTTCTTATTTTCACTGTTTAATGGTAAACCAGAACTATGTTGCCTTTCAGAATTCTCTAATACATTATCGTTGTCAAAATCTGTTACATGATTTTGATCTAGATCATTAAATTCGTCTCGTGATTCATTGTTTTGAGAAATGCCTTCTCCGGATTCGTTGAAATTATCTTCGTAAACACCACTTTTTAATACATCTTTTACTTCTCCGGTTTCATTTAGTGGATCTTTACAATTTTCAATCTCAGAAAGTTTTACATCATTGATTTGATCCTCAGTATCGTCATAGTTATCATTTTCGGCAATGTCAGAGTCTTCCAAGTTACCAAATTCTTTATCAACAGTTCTTTGAATTTCATCAGCTTCAACAATCATAACGTTTTTAGGATCGCTTGATTTATCTTTTAGACTTTTGTTTGCATTTTCCATAATAACGTCGACAACGTCTGATTCAGTATTAGTTTCATTTGAATTATCGCTTGCTTGCTTCTCAACTAAAACATCAATAAAATATTTATCATTTTTAGATCTACCTACATAATCTGTATGTATGTTAGTCGATAAGGTATATATTTACAATTTGAATTATTATTAAGTATTACTTATCTACATTATTATAAGCGTGTGCTTAGTGTAGAACCGACTTCTTTTGTGATTTGGGAAATTATTTGACCCTGAACCAAATAAAGCTGTATGTTAGTACTGAAGCGTCCAAGAACCAATAAACAATAGTAGCAAAAACGCATTATTTGCAAGATTTTGCGCGCTGTATTGTTATGACACTCAGCTGCGCCGATTTTCACCGGTCATTGCTGGCTATGTTATAAATTATTATACGTAAGTATTACAATTTACTAGAGATGCAACGGATATCCGGTTGCTATCCGGTATCCGGCCTATCCTGCCATTATTTTACTATCCGGTCGAATACCGGATAGTTGCGCACTATCCGGCCGGATACCGAATAGTGATTCTGTTTGGTATTTAACTTTGAAAAATGGTTAGTTGCCATTATTTTAGACAAATAAAACAAAAACAGAATGAAGTACAAGTTCACAATCACATATACACTACTATACACATTAAACAAAAAAAAACTTATAAATTCAGCAGAATAGGCGGGTGCATGTGTACTGCATACGAAATAGTTTCGTACGTACTGACCTAATAAAACTCGTTTCTTGCCTAAAAAACGGTCCGCGCGAACCTACAATACGTAACAGGTTGACACCTGCACGACGCGCCCGCCGCCAAACTAAAATGTAGGTATCGTTTGGCCGGCCGAATATTCGGCGGCCGGATACCGGATATTCGGCCGGTGATGAGGCCGAATATCCGGTATCCGGCCAAACAACTATCAGTTGCATCACTACAATTTACCCAAGGCTGAAAGAACTCGGAGCACCAGCAATAAAAGAACTACAAGACAAGTGCGAAACATCGTCAAGTAGCAAACAGATTATAAATTAATTACCATTTTCTGCCGGGTCAAGATCTTCAGTTTTATTCTTTTCTTTTGAGAAATATCGGTCAAGAGGACATCTGACTAACTGTACAATCAATCTTCGGTTTGACACAAGCATCTTTAACGCTTCAATATTACTGTCTCCCTCTTCATCACTCGATGCTGTTTCATCAGATTTATGGCTAACATTAGTGTCAACATGGGCATTCCTGACATAATCACTAATAACACTGTCAGATATGTCATCAATTGCAGTGTCTGACTTGACATTTGCTGCCACTACGATATTGGCACTTTCATCGTCTGCCGAAACCTTGTTGATATATTCTGCACCAGATCCTCTGTTATTATGATCATTCTTTTCTACGTCCCCGCCTAATTCTTCGTTATTATTATCAGTACTATCATCATTCACGTCGGATTCTTTAACAAAATTGATATTATTGTCATGTTCTGACACAATAGTGTCACCAATTTCATCATAATTATATTCTGGACTTGGTTCAAAGCTGAAATAGATGCTTTTCGCAAATCTAGCATCAGAATCGTCAGTCCTGACATATTCTGACTTAATTTCAGAAGTGACAATGTCCACAGCGTTATTTTTATTTGATACAATACTGTTTGCGGTGACATCAGTATCTTGACTTTCGATTACTTTAGTCGATATTGACGGATTTCGCATAGATTCACAAGTTTCAGTTTCGTTTCGTTTTTCTTTTTCAATTGTATCGACTAATGAATCATTGTCATCATTATCTGAATGATGAATATCGTTATATTTTTGCGAAAACCTAGAACCTTCGTCGTTTTCTGTTGATAACATTAAATAATATATTATTTTTAAAGTGTTAATGTATCCTTCAAATACAATAATGGTAGAAGAACTTACCAGCTTTGAATGGAGCATCAGGTGATTGTGGAGTCACACATATGTGCTCTGTGACTGATGCTGTGTATTTGTATAGTGGCGACTTTGAATATTTTAACTGAAAATAAATATAAGAAAGTCGTGTTAGTTAAACTATTTATAACTCAAGAACGGCTAAACCGATTTGGCTGAAAATTGTTGGAACCAGGAGACGGACATAGGATGGTTTTTTTTGGGTCTAAGACGGAACAAAATTCGCCGGTTCAGCTAGTAGTAATATCTATAAGTAACAATTATAGCACGTTATCTTCTGCTGTGCAAAATCCACACTTAAACAGACTCTGCTATGATTCTGTTCTGCTCAGCATCAGCACTTCCCTAGACGTCAATGTGGATTTTTGCACAACGATAGGCAGGTAGGTGTTCGAACAACGCTGACTAAGTCGCGGGCACAGCTAATTTAGAAATATTTTAAATCTAACCGTAAACTTAACCACCCGACCCAGTTAATAATTGCCAAACTGTTCTGGTAGATGACGTTGAAACTGAGTCTTAGTCGGTTAACAAAATAGGGAAGAATAATTGTTAATTCACCGTGTCACAGGAGTTCCAGTGTGGCGCAATGGTTAGCGCACTCGCCCAGCAAGCGAGGGGCGCAGGTTCGAATCCTGTCTCGGAAGAATTTTAGACAATGCATTTCTCCTTGTAAAATATCCGTAGTAGAATGGCTTGACCAATAAACATAAGAATTAGGTACTTACATACATAGAAAACACGTAAACCAGAAACAAACATTTATGGTCAGCATATATATTGATGATCTGCAGGAGTCGAACCCGCAACCTTGTGCGTGGCAGTTGGGGTGACGCCCGACGCGCCAGACACAGTCAATAGGACACTTACCTCTATTTGACAGTGAAGCCATAGCCCTAAAGCCTTGTTAGACTTCCGAGCTGTGTCCATGAAGCGGCAACATTTCTTTAACTCCTTCAGACATACGTGACATAATGTTTCAGGATATTTCCGTCTTGTAAGCTGAAACATCAAAAATAAACCGAAAACATTTTTCTCGAGCTCGTCCTGGTTTAGAGGAAAGTATACCTACTCTCTTCTCCAAAAAAATCTCTAATATCTTTTTTAATCCTTCCTGGATAAAGACATTAGAGGAAACATGTTTACGCCATAAAATCTATATAACAACAACAATACAACAATATTTATTTATTATTATGAAACTTATTAAACATTTCCCAAATTACATTATAAATCAGTTCCACACTAAGCACAGCTTGTATCGCAGTAACCGAGATACCAATATAAAAATGAAGATGACATTTAATAATTTTTCATATAAATATATACCTTATAGACTAACATACATACAGATAATATAAACTAAAATTAGAGTTTAGGGTTTTCTAAAATCGGACGCGCTTCCCTAAAGCGGCGGTACACAATGCCAGCCGGCCAGAAGTCGGCAGAAAACAAAACATCTTTCACCGACGCTGGGAACCGGAGCACGAAGGATTTAAAGTTGGTTTTCCTTTGCGATTCCAGTACTTCTAGCTCAAAAACACCCGAGACCGGAGCAAGCTTGTTGTTGGTCTTGATATAATCTTGAACATCCTTGCTAGATGTGTTCTTGCAGAACCGCGACAGATACATCGATATCACTGGTTCTGCAGCCTTCAGTGTGGACGAAGTAGCGGTGCCTCGATGATTTCGAAGTATCGAACGCCGTTTCTTTTTCTCCACGAGAGTGAAGCCGCTATCGCCGCTATATATCAGCCATGACCAATGCTCCTACGTTTTTCGTTTTGCGAAAACCCTCTCAGTTGCCTGCTGATTGTTAAAAAAGAAAGAAAGAAAAAAATTGTTTTAACTACCTACACGGTAATATCATGTCTTGTTACATATTCAAATAAATACCTTCCTAGTACAAACTAAGAAGGTTTGAATAAAATTTAGGGGAATTCAAGTCATGTATAAATAAAATAAATAAGTCATGTATAAATGGTACTTGGACAAGGTTGACCCAGGACCGAAGGCCAATGCCTTTGCATCTTGCCACTGCACGCTCTAGGGGAGGCCTATGTGGTAACGCAAGACAATCTTAATACCTGTGTCAAGAATTAACTACAGATTAATTTTAACTAATTTCTAACTTGGGTACATAACCTACCTATTCTCTTTTTACATTTTCCCCATTGAAACGTCGAGGTAAGAAAATAAATAAATATAGGCACGCAATTAAGACCTGGGAAAATGTAACTATGTTAACAAGTCATGTGAATTTAAAATGTTTATTCATCTTCTTTTCATATAGTGGTCTGGTTCATCTAGTGTTAGAGTTTTCAGGTCGGCCTAAGGCTTCTAACTTGACCTAATGACTGCTATCAGAGATTTATTTATTTACTTAATCGTATGACGTAGGCGAATAACATTTAAAATACAAATGTCAGTATCAGAATTATTATACAAATGTCAAGTGATATAAAATACATAAATTATTATTATATTATTTATTATTAAGAGCCTGAACTGTCCCACTGCAGGGCAAAGGCCTCTCTACCTTCCTTCCATTTGATTCGGTCTAGCTAGAGCAACTGTGAACCAGTCGCTTCTATAGGAGTCAAGGTCATCCCGTCATCGCCGTCTTGGTCTGCCGCGTGGCCGTGTCCCAGTGGGGCACCAATCGGTCGCCATCTTGGCCCAGCGTTCGTTTGACATGCGGCATACATGTCCAGCCCAATCATACTTAAGGTTTGCAGCCTTTAAGGAGACGTCAGTGATCCGTGTTGTGGAGCGCAGGTACGTGTTTCTGATGCGATCGGTTAGTTTAACCCCCAGCATACTGCGCTCCATGCCTCTCTGACTGACCTCGAGGGCCGACCTCTGTTTTTTGGTTAGAGACCAAGTCATATATGAAAACGGGAAGGATGCACATGCCCATGAGCTTACGTTTTAAGGATATTGGTGCGTTGCCCTTCATTAGATGTTTAAAGCCATGGTCTGAGCTTCTTCGCCACATTCACAGAGCGGGGAGTCTGTCCAACCCCACTTGTGTCAAAAGAAGTTGTTCCGACCGTGGCCAGTTCGCAGTCTGTTGAGGTGACACCAGAGTTTGCGTGGGAGGTATTGAAAAAGCCGAGCAAAATTGGAATAACTAAAATTTACCAAGCAGAATGACATTACCAACCTGTAGTCCGGAAAGTTTCTTGTAGTATTTTACCAAAAGCGGGTTAGAAACGTGGTATAAGTCCAAGTTATCGGCTAAACAAACACGGCACACTGACGGACAAGCCATCTTATATTAAAAATGGTAAATAAACAGAAATAACACGAGTGCGTAGTTCACAAACACTGAACACATAATTATAACCTAACTCATAACTTCATCAATCTTTACTTAGAGTTGGAATTTAATTTGTTAATGATCAATAATAATGATGATAGTGGTCGATAGTGATAGTGGTCGATGCACTATCACCAAAGCGAGGCACAACGGATGATGAGATGACACAATGATTTATAATCCATCAATATTATAATCCTTAGAAGGTTATCTCTCCCCAAGGATGTCTACTTTGTATTCTGAAACTACTCTATTATTTCGTGCGATGTACAAAATTAAATAAACAATCTACTCTGCAGGTAGTTCATATTTCATAATAACAACAAAATTCCTCTTCTATAGCAGCGCGTGAGAAGAAAATGATTTGCTTGATTGTTTGTAAACATTTTGTAATTATCGATGTTGCAAGTTTTTGTAAATAAGGCTATGTCCGCACAAGCGTTTGTTTTGTTACGGGCGTTTTTAATTCGTGCGGATAACATCCTATGAAATAGGCGCGTGGGCCGGGCGGCTTGTGTGTTTGTGGATGTGATACCTAGTGTTTTTTACAATATTAATATAATATGAAACAGACAGACTGGCAGTTGGACGTAGTTATGCAAAAATGTTCCAACCCACAAGTCATACGAAAATGGGAAAAAATCCCATTTTCATTCACTCAATTTGTCGTCGGAATCATGAACCGTACCGCGGGTCTTCCGTCGGCATCGGAATCGGATTCATTTGACAGTTGACAGCCGAATTTTGCACCGCGAAAATTAATAATCGACGCGTCGATTACTCATATGATTCCGACGACAAATTGAATGAATGAAAATGGGATTTTTGACAGAAAATCTTAAAATCGACAGTTGACTGTCATCGATTCGAAGTCGACGAGTAACTGTCAAATAAAAACAAGGGTTATTGTTTTCGCGCGTTTAGGCCGCTCGCCCACGGCGACTTTTTGAAGCGATGCGTCGCGCGTTTAGCATACGCGCGACTGCATTGCTACTAACGCGTGGTAGTCGCGTTTGCAATGCGCTACAGCATCGCTACTGAATCGAATGCAAACGCGCGACCGTGTCGGACGACATCGGGAAGAAAACGGAGGGAGGCGACTGAATTGCACTTGCTTCGCGACTGAAGCGCGATAGTATCGCGTTTGCATCGCTTCTAAATCTGAGCGCCCCGTGGGCGAGGGCACACAGCTAGCGACCGCTTCGCGACTGTATCGATGCAGAATCGCGTTAGTATCGCTACAAAAAGTCGCCGTGGGCGAGCGGCCTTAAAAAAGTGAATATCGAACGCCGAATGATTACGTTCCGTTACCTACACACGCATTATTTATGAATACAATGAAATAATTATATTTACGTTCAAATTTAGGTAATTTAGATTTTTTAAGAAAACTATATTAACTTTTATCTTGTTTAGATCTTTTAATATATACAAATTGTAATAAATTATGACAACTTTTTTTCCCCGTAATGTTTAACATTGTAATGTTTGTTGCGTAAATCGGACCGGATTCCGACGCTCTTATTCCATTCATTCATGTTCATTCGGTATTGTGACGGCTGTCAAATGGATGTCAAACACGCTTGCGCGGTGTCAAAATTGAAAACCTCGCTGTCAAATATGTCAAACTACCGCGTCGGAATCGAATTGCTGTCATCGGAAGATCCGCGGTAGCTTTCCTTAAGAGTAATCGACGCGTCGATTATTAATTTTCGCGGTGCAAAATTCGGCTGTCAACTGTCAAATGAATCCGATTCCGACGGCGACGGAAGAACCGCGGTAGCCTTGCGTTTCAGTCCTCAAGTGATATTTTCAGTTTTTTTTTTTTGACAATATGTACCAACTACCAACCCACAGTTTATCGGATCAAGCGCACAATTTAAAAGATAAAATGTATTTATCCGCCTGAAACGTTTATGCTATTTACTATTAACCATCCATATTTTTCTAAAATGACCTAATCATCATAAGACATTTTAGCAAAATAACATAACGCTCATTTTAATTGCAAATAATGTTCCAATGTTCTTGGAATGTTTTAGCAAAATAATAAATGCTTTCGTTTCTAGAAAAGAATGTTCCAATGTTTTTGGGATGTTTTTGCAAAATAAAATAAAACTCTTTTTTTCTTGAAATAATGTTCGAATGTTTTTGGAATGTTTTAGTAAATTAATATAATACTCTTTTTTTTTTAAACGAAAATTCCAAAGTTTTTGGACCGTTTCATAAAAATAATACCCTACTCTGTTTCCTTGGAGAAAATGTTTCATCGTGTTTGGAATTGTTAAGAAACAAAAATAATCTAATGAGAAATTTATAATGGTAAACAATCTTCTTTTCTTTAATACAAAATAAAAAAAACAGAAATTTGATTATACCTAGCGCGTTGATTACGAACATAGTTTTTGAGATTCACAAAAAAAAAACTTGCGGAATCAAAATATCTAACTGAAATCTGTAGTGTGTACCTACTCTTCTATGCTTTTAGAAATAGAGTTCATTTTCCGTAGCGCACACGTACCTACATAAAACTCTGCGTTCACGGGTCATTGTATGGTAATCAATGATGTTTTTACAAAATATCGTTATTATTTACACAGTATTCAATAAATTATAAACAATCATACCTAATAATATATTAAAACTAATATTTATTTAATAATGGATCACACATCACCTATTTCGTTCCCGCCAAAATCTGATCGTTTCTTTTGCAAATAACTTTCTTCGCACCTACGTCAATTTAACTTCCTTTTAAATAATTATTACAGAAATCAATAAAAAATTACCTACCTACCTATATTAATTTGACACTACAAAAATATTTAATTATGGTTTGAATGTAAATGAAATAGTGGCAAAAACTTCCTTTAAATAAATTATTTACGAAATATGCAGTTGAGTATTTCCGTCAATCAAACAAAACAAACTTATTTCCGCAACATTGGTTAATTGACTTGACCTTGACCGAGTGCATCAGTGGACAGTGAAACTGCAAGAGTCGCGTCGTTAAATACGTTAGGTCGCCGCAGTCGTGAGAGTGTTTTGTTTTCAATTATTTACCGATTCTGTCATCGGAACTTATTAAATTCTGACGTCTTTGATGATGTCGATTTGTTGAGTCAAAAGATTTGATTCCCTTTTTTATTATATTATTACCTATTCTTTTTAATTTTGAGAAATTCTGTATTTTAGATTTTATTAAAATAAATACAAGTCTTTATTTCACACAATATCTACGAGAGTGGCCTACCTTGTCCTGCGTCTGAATAAACGATACTCGGTAAAAGTCATCCAAGTCTATGCCCCAACCAGCGACCCTAAATATGATGAAGAGGTTGAATCGTTCTACGAGGATATCACTAAAGCCATGACAAGTGGGGGAAATACAAGGTTTGTTAAAGTAATGGGTGATTTTAACGCTAGAATAGGCACCAGGGGAAACCATGAGAACTATGTAGGACCTTACGGACTTGGAGAGCGGAACGAACGAGGCCAAACTATGATCGACTACTTGGAAGCCAACCAGTTATTTGCCATGAATACCTTCTTTAAAAAGAAGCCGAAAAGGAAATGGACTTGGGTAAACCCAGATGGCACTGGAAAGCATGAGATCGATTATATCATTGCGAACCATAAGCACATAGTCACAGATGTGTCTGTTCTCAATATGTTCCAGACTGGCAGTGACCACAGATTAGTGAGGGCTACAATCGTATTCAACACTAGGTTTGAGAGAAGGAAACTGCTAAAACCTAAGCTTGGGAAGTTAAACATTCCTAATGGGGTGGATGAAGCATATGAGAAATCGTTGTTAGAAAGCTTGGCAAGAAGCGCTGTTGAACACTTCGAAAAGTTCGCTGTTGATCTTCAGACGAAGTACACGAAGTTTATAAACTCTGTAAAAGAAGCAGCTGCTAAAGGTTCCACGGAAAGCTCAAAACCAACGGAAGTTATCCCAGACCACATTAAAGCCCTCATGTCTCAGCGTCGAGAAATCAAAGCTGATGAGTTTAATAGCGTGAACCATCGAGAACTCAACAAGAAAATCAGTAAAGAATTGAAGCGGGACCTGCGTCAAAGGAACGTCAGAGAGATCGAGGATATTATCGATAATAATAAGGGTTTTAAAGTATTCCAAAGAACAAATGCGACTAACCTACCGGATAAACTTCGTCGCAATGCTCAACATCCTTCTACCTCAAACATCCAGGATATGAGAGAGATTACTGAGGAATACTACAGAGACCTTTATCGTTCCAGAATTTCAAAGCCTTCAGCCCGTGAATCAAATGAAAAACGGGCACCGCTGCGTAAACACTTCACTGAGGATATACCTGAATTTAGCTCGTGTGAGATACGACAAGCTCTGAAACGGCTCAAGAAGAACAAAGCCCCAGGAGAGGATGGTGTATCCGTTGAGTTATTGAAAGCTGGTGGCTCTGCGGTCATAAAGGAACTCAGGTTGCTGTTCAACGAGGTGCTATTTACAGGAGTAATCCTCATAGAATGGACAAGCAGCTTAGTAGTGCTTTTTCACAAAAAAGGGGACAATACTCTGCTAAAAAACTATCGGCCTATATCATTGCTAAGCCAAGTATACAAAGTCTTTTCTAGAGTCATCACAACCAGACTTAGCCAGAGACTCGACGAGTATCAACCCAGAGAACAAGCTGGTTTTCGGAAAGGGTTTGGAACGATTGACCACATATTTACACTGAGACAAGTAATACAGAAAGCCGAAGAGTATAACAGACCTCGATACATGGCGTACGTGGATTACGAAAAAGCGTTCGACTCTGTAGAACACTGGGCAGTAACACATTCTCTAAAAAGATGCCACATAGATGAGAGATATATCCAGATCCTGAAAAATCTGTATAAGTCCGCTACAATGACTGTACAACTAAGGGAGAACACTAACCCGATCACGATTCAGAAGGGCGTTCGTCAAGGAGATGTCATTTCGCCAAAATTATTCAACAATGCTCTGGAAGACATCTTTAAGACACTTGACTGGAACGGGATAGGAGTCAATGTAAACGGCGCGTTCTTGAATCACCTCCGTTATGCAGGCGATATAGTGATCATATCCGAGTCAATGACAGAACTACAGGCCATGATAACAGAACTTTTTCTCGCGTCACTCAAAGTAGGTCTAAAAATGAATATGGCCAAAACCAAAGTTATGACTACGACTACCTCAATTCCATATTCCATTTCATTGGATGGCCAAGAACTTGAGAACGTGAAGGAATACATATATCTGGGACAAAGGATTGTTCTCGGAAAGGACTCTATTGAGGCAGAAATAAGTCGTAGAATACAATTGGCATGGGCCGCTTTTGGAAAGTTAAATATGGTATTCAAATCCAAAAAACTACCACAGTCCCTGAAGACAAGGGTGTTCAACCAATGTGTGCTTCCGACAATGACGTACGCTTGAGAGACCTGGCCACTGACTGTCAAACTTATTCGTAGATTTAAAGTCACACAGAGATCAATGGAACGCATCATGCTCGGAATATCACTACGCGACAAAGTACGCAACACCGATGTAAGGAAACGCACTAAAGTGATAGACGTGGGGTACCGTGTCGCAAAGCTAAAGTGGGCATGGGCCGGACATGTGTGCCGAAGGTGTGAAGGAAGATGGAGCAAAGACGTCTTAGAGTGGAGACCGAGACTCGGAAAGAGGAGCGTGGGCAGACCACCTGCCAGATGGTCCGACGACATAAAGACTTATGCTGGTACAGCGTGGTCCAGGAAGACTGGTGATAGGGAAGCATGAAGAGATGTTGGAGAGGCATATGCCCTGCAGTGGGCAAACACATGCTGTTGAAGAAGAAGAGAAGAAGAAGATTTCACACAAATTAATTTGAAATTTTATTTAAAAATGTCATAGGTATACGGTTTGAAATGATTTTGCAAAATTAATTGCATACAAATTAATAATTATGCAAAAATGTTTCAATACCTATTTTTCTAATTACCTACGTTAAAATGAATGTATTCGAAAAAAAAATGCATTATTAGACAATACTTACATGTTTCTACAATAAAATCTACAATTTTTAAATATACTAGGTTTAACAAAAAAGTATACCTCTAAAACACAAAATAGCATTTATCTCAATCTGAATAATTGTCAATTGGAACATTTTTGCATAACTACGTCCAGTTATAAACTACTTTCGCGCTTATAATTAGTGATGGGTCAACTCGAGTTGCCAACTCGAGTTAACTCGAGTTGCGATTAACTCGAGTCAACTCGAGTTAAACCTTGCGAACTCGAGTTCAATAATAGTACTATTTTTAACAAATTTTAACCTAAAAACGCATAATTGGTGGTTATTTTATTCGATAAATTATTTTTTATTTCGGTCCTATTGCCTAATCTTGGTAAGGACCGAAGGATTAAAATGTAAAAAAACTACATGTCGTGGTTTCACATTGTGTAAGCCTCGTTCTTGCTGAAATATTGAAGTTGAAAAATTTTGATGCCGTGGGAATATTGCGATAAAAATGTATGTATGTAATAATTTAAGTCTCCAGCTAATTACATACTAAGTCTCATCAGAATCGGTTTGGTTTTTTTTGGCGTAAAGTGGCAAAGTTTATAAAATAATTAATTGGGTTACTCATGCCTACCAACTCGAGTTAACTCGAGTTACGTGCATTTTAACTCGAGTTGACTCGAGTTACGTTTATTCCGAGTTGACCCATCACTACTTATAATGTTCAAAGAGATGAGATTATCAAAGAGGTTATAATAACGACCAATAATGTAACTAACCAGAAAAAAAAACAAAAAAACTAATTCAATTCAATTCAATGGGGTGCCACGCGCAAAGCTGTTTGCAGAGGCGCTGGCATCGGATGATCTTTTTTTTTTTTCGATGATGGTCCTCCACCAATGGAAACACCTAGTTTTTTTTATTCTTTCGGTCTCAGACCGATATGGCCAATTTGGCGCCGAGAGTTGTAAAAAACACATGTTTGACAGTTCTTAATTCAAACCTAAGATTAATCGACTCGCGCCCTCTGCCGGGATAAAAAGTTAGTGTTCCTCCTAATTTTGAATTAAGAACTGTCAAACATGTGTTTTTTACAACTCTCGGCGCCAAAGAAGACCGTTCAAAATGGACCAGCTTTGTTCCACAGATATCATAATCGACACTTCAAACAATTTGTTGTAACAAATTGTTTCAATCGCAAGTTATGAAATATGGATTATTCGATTGATTACGTAAACTTAGAGCCATTGTGTTAGTATTTTCGTCCTATTCTTAAATAAGTTAAAAGATATTGGGTGTTAAAGTTTCACATTTTTGGGAGTTTCAAACAAAACACCACCAGATGTCGTTACTTGTCTCGAATGTCCATAAATCTGAATTTGTAAAACCATTAGATGACTACAGAATTCCACGTATCGGTCCAGAATTTATAAAGAAAATAATTATTTTTAACTAATAAGATTTATTGACTGAAAGATGACTTGATTAACTGCCATATTGGTATCCATCCATCCATTACAGCCCTTCTATGTCCAATCTTGGACGTAGGCCTCCTCCATCCTCTTCCACTCCTGACGGTCTTGAGCTCTCGACATCCAATCTCGTTCTGCGTGTCTTATGATGTCGTCCTTCCATCTCATTGGTGGTCTACCCCGCGGCCTAATATGTGCACGCGGACGCCATTCCATCAGCCTTCGAGTCCATCTGTCACTGCTCATTCTTGCAATGTGTCCCGCCCACCTCCACCTGCGCTCAGCGATCACCTTAACTACATCCCTAACCTTGGTTTTAGATCTAATCCAAGTATTTCTTTTCCGGTCGCGTAAGGAAATACCGAGCATAGCTCTTTCCATTGCTCTCTGGGCAACGCGGAGTTTCTCTGCGGATTTTTCGGTCAGAGTCATGGTTTCGGCTCCATATGTGAACACTGGCAGGACACATTGCTCAAAGACTCTTCTTTTCAACGTCACAGACATCTTGCTACGCAGCACGCTAGCGTTTGCGCCAAAGGCTGCCCATGCCCGGGCTATGCGTCTCTCGACTTCTGCGGTCTGATTTTCGCTACCCAACGTAATTTTATGACCCAGGTAGATATACTCCGACGTGACTTCAAACGGCATACGATGTCGTTGTGCATTGGGAATATTAGTCATGATTTTCGTCTTGCTCTCATTGACCTTTAGCCCAACCTTAGCCGATTCCTCTTGCAAGGTGTTCAGCATGAACAGCATATCAGGGATGTTGTCAGAGAATATCACCAAGTCGTCTGCAAAGCGAAGTTGCTGAGTCTCTCTCCATCCACGTTTATACCCTTATTATGCCAGTCTACTTCTTTGAAGACATTTTCTAGTGCGGCGTTAAACAGCTTAGGAGAGATTGTGTCTCCCTGGCGCACTCCTCTACCGAGTTTGAAGCTCTTTGTCTTCTTGTGCAAACTCACACATGCTGTAGCATTGTTCTGTAGGTGTTTTATCAGAGATATGTATCGCTCATCTATTCTGCAGTCCGCTAAGGCTTTTTCGACTGCCCAGGTCTCAATGGAGTCGAATGCCTTTTCGTAGTCTATGAATGCAATGATTATAGGAATCTGGTATTCATTGCACTTTTCAACCAGCGTTTTAAGAGCTTGCAGATGATCGCACGTGTTGAAGCTACTCCGGAAGCCAGCCTGCTCTCGTGGCTGATAGCCATCCAACTTGTTCTTCAACCGATTTACAATAATCCGCGTATTGGTATACCAATTCAGATTTATGGATATTCAAGACAAATAACGACATCTAGTGGTGTTTTGTGTGAAACTCCCAAATGTGAAACTTTAACACCCAATATCTTATAACATAATAAGAATAGGACGAAAATACTAACACCATGGCTTTAGCTCGCATAAATCAATTGAATAATCCATGTCTCGTAATTTGCGATGGCACATAAAATAAAATTAAGGTACCTCTAACCCCCAGGTAAAATCCCTAAGGAAAAACGCCGATCTTCTTGGCCATGTCGGTCTGAGACCGAAAGAATAAAAAAAAACTAGGCGTTTCCATTGGTGGAGACCATCATTGAAAAAAAAAAAGATCATCCGATGCCAGCGCCTCTGCAAACAGCTTTGCGCGTGGCACCCCATTCATTTATTCAGAAATACAGGTGATTAAATTAATTACATTACAAAGAGTGTTAGTAGTAATTTTATCCGACTATATTTTACCTATTCTATTATGGTGTCTGAATATTAACATAAAAACTAATGGGCTTCTTGTGTCTTCTCCTCATCGGAGGTCGCGTTCCGAAGACACACTAGATTACTGACGATTCAAAACGATCATGTGATTGTCTAATTGAATAAACATATTTTCATCCCATCTATTCGAAAAGAGCTAGTCTAATCCCTGTAAACAGGGCCTGAAGTAGCGCTTTGCTGGCGATGTTCCTAGCTAGCAGGCATTTTCATAGCTCATTATTGCCCTGTTAGCAGGGCAATAATGAGATTTGAATTTGGAATGTGAATATTTGGCATATTCCACAAATCCCCTTACGTGATCCCCTGCCCAGGGGATTTGAAGACTTTTTGTCCACTAATCCCCTGGCAAATCCGTCGTATTGCCGCCAGGGGATTTGTGGAATATGCCAAATATTCACATTCCAAAATCGGAGTAAGGCTATAAATAAAATACAATATCAACAAATACAAACAACAATATTGACCCCAGACCACGACTTCCTTAGCAAAAGTGATAGAACTCGTCAAGATCTTCATTTTGGATGACAGCTGTCAAACTTAAAACGTCAATATTTTTTGGAAATTATGTGCTATGTTGTGCAATTTAAGATTTTTTTTTCTAGTAAAAAAACGTCAATTTATTTCTCACGTTTTAGTTAAACTACTATACCTACCTGTAAAGATTCAAGTCATGAGTGAGTGATAGACATTCCTATAGCTGCTGAGTTCGTTACCTACACTCAAAGTTCGATGAAGTGAGACATCAACTAAATAATGTAGGTATCGGTAATAAATAAGTATGATCGTTTAATCAATCAATCAATCATCAATCATTCATTTATTTGTGATACACAGGTTGTAAAGTTGACAATATAAAATTACATAAGTATTCGCTGTGAGTCTGCCATGAGGCTTACAAATTTGCTATAAGCTATAAGTTATAATTAATTTCTCACGTAATTAATTAATTAATAAGACTTAAATTCTTAATTAACTTTAGGTAAACATTGTCAAATAAAAAATAAATAAAAAACCCGGCCAAGTGCGAAACTCGCGCACGTTGGGTACGGAACCCTAAAATGGTTTACAACAACCAATTTTTAAATTTGATAGGAAAATGTAAAATATTTATTTTCGATTCTTACTCCCATCATAGACCACACGACACCACTAAAAAAAAAAAACTTTGGCACAAAGAAAATCTGAAACTTCTAAGAAACTCTTTGGTAAGTAAGGCAGACTGGTATATATTTGACAGACATGGCAGTCATTTTCAATATCATGACCAACTCGATTTGACTCTGACCAATGGGAAGCGACCTCACATTGTACTAAAATTTCCTTGATGTTTTTGAAACACGTTTGTTGTATGGGAGCCCCTATTATATTATTATATTTATTATTATTTATTTATTTAAAAATTTCAACCTTCTAGCTATTACGGTTCATGAGATACAGCCTGGTGACAGACAGACAGACAGCGAAGTCTCAGAAATAGGGTCCCGTTTTTACCCTTTGGGTACGGAACCCTAAAAACGATTAGGTATGATTGTCAAACGCTGCATGCATATTTGTCAAATTATGAATTTTAAAAGAAGATTGTTGATTTATTTGTTTGGTCAATCGTTATGTGGCGGACGTCCACAGAATTCAACTAGATGACGTTACCTACGAGTAGTATGAAATCCTGAATCGCGCTATCAACATTCTTTCCGAGATAAACTCCTATACAACTCCCGATGAGACATCGTTGGGCCGCGGCCTACCGGGCAAGAACACCTGCCCGGTGGAAGATCTTCTCGTTTGAGGTACATGTCATCTCGTACTCCCAAACTGGTGACCCCCAAACTGGTGACCCCGCACATGGACAAGAGCGCAACCTTCGCCGACATGAGCTTCAACCCCGCACCACCCTCACCTACCCCCTGCATCCTGCCAGCAGCAGCCGACAACCACTTCTAGCCACATCGGATGGACCACGACGCCTGTGTAGATACAAGCACTGGTTCATCGCATCCATCGCAACTGGGCACCTGCAGCACGCTGACTGTGTCGCGGGAATCATAACGATGATTTCTTTCACCATAAGAGGACAGTCTCCATTCTCTTTCTCCATACAAACGTAGTAGACGTTTTCCTCCCTGGATAAAGACATTAGAGCAAATATGTTTATGCCATAAAACCTATATCTGTCATGACTATGCATCTATCTTTTCATTTTTTTCATTTTCTAATTAGAATAGTAATAAAAAACAAAAACAAAAAAATAAAAAAAATGAAAAGGTAGATGCATAGTCATGACAGATATAGGTTTTATGGCATAAACATATTTGCTCTAATGTCTTTATCCAGGGAGGAAAACGTCGACTACGTTTGTATGGAGAAAGAGAATGGAGACTGTCCTCATAAGAGCAAAATGTCAAAGTCAATGTGTATAACGACTACCTACACACACACATTAAGTATAATATAAATAAAATACCACTTCTTGGACGCTAAGCTACGTGTCTTCGTCCCTTTTATTTAAAATGTGTATTCTTTATGTGTTTTATTAAATGAGTTCTTTGAATACATCTAAAATCACACCAATCACAAGAGAGAGGTTTCTCACCAGTATGAGTTATCATATGTCTTTTTAAATGTGCATTCGTACTGCTTTTGTAATCACATAAACGACAAACGAACGGTTTTTCACCAGTGTGTATCCTCATATGAGTGACTAAAGTAGCTTTTCGTTTACATTTGTAACCACAGACGTCACAAGTAAACAGTTTTGACAATTTATGATCTGCGTGGTGAGTCTTCATATGATTTAGTAAACCCGTGTGTGCAGCATATCTATGCCCACATATATCACAAACATATGGTTTTTCGCCCGAATGAATGTTTGAATGATCTTTTAAATGATGGTTTGACCGAAATTTATAACCACAAATATGACAAGGAAACTTTCTTTCTCCCGTGTGTTTTATGTTATGTTTTTTTAAGTCACTGTTGGTGCGACAACTATAATCACAGACATCGCATTTGAATGGTTTTTCATCAGAGTGTGACCTTAAATGTTTTCGGAGCGATTCCTTAAACACGCAACTGTAACCACAGACGTCACATGAGAAAGGTTTTTCACCTGTATGTATTTTTATATGAAGGGTTAGATACTTTTTTAATACTGCTCTATAATTACATTCAGTGCAAGCGAAAGGTCGTTCATCAGAATGAATTTTCATGTGTTTATTTAAAATACCTTTAGATGCAGCTTTATAACCGCACTTCGTACAGGGGAAGGATTTGTCAGATGTATGCTGTCTCATATGATTAACCATTAGGAAGTCTTTTAAAAGACATTTATAATCGCAAACATTACAATGGAAAAGTTTCCCGATTATTTTGCCCGACTGCGAAAGAGGTATGTCCATTTGTTTTGTATCATTAGTTTTAGTCAAATTAGCTGTGTGGTCTTGAGTTTTTGGTCCCGGCAATGGTATTAGTTTGAGAGGATCGTTAGATTCTTCATTTGGTTTTTTGTTAGAGTCTGATTGCTTGTTAGTGTTTCCAACTTGTTGACCTTGACTTGATTTGTTAACTTCAATCCTTGTGCTTGTTGCAATACCTGCAATCATATAGGTACATAAGTAAGGTTCATATACAGGGTGTCCAGAGACCAGTGGATGTCCCGGCACGGGCGGCTGGCGGGGAAGGGTTGACCGCCCAGAATACGTATTATGCCGTGCGAGTGAGAAACTATTTAAATGAAAGTTATCCAAGAAGATGGATTGGCCAATTAGGTCCAATATTGTGGCCTCCACGTTCGCCTGATCTGAATCCGCTTGATTTTTTTTACTGGGGGTGTTTAAAAGAACAGGTATACAAAAAAAACATAACCACAATTGAAGACCTGCGTCTACGCGTCCACGAAGCGGCACAACAAATAGGAGAAAAAAATTATAATCGTGTCCATAAGAGATCGTTTATAAAAAGGTTAAGGGCCTGTGTAATGGCAAGAGGAGGACAATTTGAGCATTTACTGTAACATTATGACATATTAAATCTTAATAAGTGTCCTTTTTTGTACAATACTTGTTTCAACTTTTTCATGTAAGATTGTACCTTCGATGCATTCATAGCACTAGCTTAGTAACTTATGACAAAAAGTTATTAGTATAATACTGTTTTAGAATCCTTATGAAATAGGCATTTTTTTTCAATAGTCGGCCAGACAGGTTTCAAACATTTTTTTTACACCACAGATGCTCAAACTTAGCAGAAAGTAACGTTTATAAAACTAAATCTATCTTTGGGGACATGCTGTAAGTTACTAACTATAGTATTAAAAAAAAAATTAAGGTGATTTTCAAACATCAATATTAGTGAACACATGGCGAAAAAAAAAACAATGCTATCGCTTAATCTGTGGACGTGATACCCCGAAACGTGCAAAAAAGTAGACATTTTTCAATTTTTACTAAAAGTGACGTACAGCTCGAACCGTTTGAGATAGAAAAAAAAAACGTATTCTGGGCGGTCAACCCTTCCCCGCCAGCCGCCCGTGCCGGGACATCCACTGGTCTCTGGACACCCTGTATAAGTAGAGGACACGACCCGGTCTAACGAGAATCTGTGGACTTATATTTGACTGATGAAGAGGTTTACCCTTTAGTTTTCGTTTGTTCAGATTAGCTGAATTCTTTCGAGCAGGCGCAACTTGTTTGCAGACAAGCCGTTTGCTTCCTCGAACCCTCATGTCTCTCTCGGTACCTGCAACTTAAACATATTTAAATGTTATTGTTTGTGGATCTAGGTACAAACAGATGGTAGATACACATAATAAAAAAATCGTGTCAATCTTCGAAAGTGCAGTCCATAAAACAATATTGTTTCGCAATTAAGTCCATTGCATACGACAGATAAATGGTATACCAAAATTCTACTTACAAACAATGACTAAGTTTATATAATGTTTGTCTCTGTCTGTTAACTTTGAAACTTCATGTCACAGTTAACGACAAACGTTAATGTATATAGTTAATCATCTATCTATCGTTACAAATATTATTTATTTATTTATTTATTTGGAAATCCAACAGCTATTCCTTAAAAACTAGACAAAACTAAAGTAACAACAGAAAGCCAATTAAAGGATTCCACGACTAAGTTACAGAACATTATTTTTTTCGTGTGATCTCAACAAAACAAAACCAACGATAATTATTAAGATTAGGTACAAAGAAAAACTCAAGAACCAAATTCAAATTACCTCCAACTAAAAATAATAAAACCAAAAACTTAACTAAATAATATCAACGTTAAAAAATATGTTGCTCAACCGCCGCCTCGCCGATCCAACGCCAGTACAGAATAGATCTAGCTCGACTAAGTCACTTAGGTCATTAAAAGTTTTACACGCCCGCAACAGATATGTGTTTTGCCTATAACTAGTGCTAGCACGCGGCACAAATACGACTCTGGACGCGCGCTCATATAAAGAGGTAATGTTTGTATGTATGTATATTGGGGTATTCTCCGAAACTACTAGGCCGATTTCAATAATTTTACCAATAGAAAGCTACATTATCCAAGAGCAACATAGGTAAGAAGTAATCCAGGAGTAATACAAGTAAGCGGTATAAGTATAAGTAAATATTTTACTCACTTTTAATAACTTTAGCAGGAACATCTTTCGTGGACAAATTAGCTGGGTCTTTAGATTTAACAGGGCCAGCATTATTTTTGTCAGAAGTCTTGTTTTTAACCAATGATATTTTACTATAACTTGTGCCAGATTTATCCTTCTTGGCCGACTTGGTCAGGATGGCTACAGGAGCTTCGTCAGCTACCAATGATGTTTGACTCTTGCGTTTTAGAGTGACATTCCTTCTAGTTAATCTTCGGGGAACATTTTGAGTCGATAATTCTTGTTTATTTACATTTCTGTGAGCAGGATCTTTGTCCGCTCGCAAATTTGAAGGGAGTGGATTATTTTTCTTATTTTCACTGTTTAATGGTAAACCAGAACTATGTTGCCTTTCAGAATTCTCTAATACATTATCGTTGTCAAAATCTTTTACATGATTTTGTTCTTGATCATTAAATTCGTCTCGTGATTCATTGTTTTGAGACATATCTTCTCCGGATTTGTTGAAATTATTGACATCTTCGTAAACATCACTATTTATTATTACATCTTTTACGTCTCCGGTTTCATTTAGTGGATCTTTACAATTTTCAATCTCAGAAAATGTTACATCATCGATAGGATCCTCAGTTTCGTCATAGTTATCATTTTCGGCAATGTCAGAGTCTTCCAAGTTATCAAGTTCCTCATCTACAGTACTTTGAATTTCATCAACTTCAACAATCATAACGTTTTTAGGATCGTTTGATTTATCATTTGGACTTTTGTTTGTATTTTCCATAATAACGTCGACAACGTCTGATTCAGTACTAGATTCATTTAAATTATCGCTTGTTTTTTTCTCGGTGTCTTTTATATCAACTAAAACATCAAAAAAATATTACGTATTTTCAGATCTACATAATCTGTATGTATGTTAGTCTATAAGGTTACAATTTGAATTATTATTAAGCCAGTATTATCTACATTATTATAAGCGTGTGCTTAGCGTATAACCGACTTCTTTTGTGATTTGGGAAATCATTTAACCCTGAACCAAATAAAACTGTATGTTAGTAATTAAGTGTCTAATATACAATAAACAATAGTAGCAAAAACACATTATTTGCAAGATTTTGCGCGCTGTATTGTTATGACGCTCGGCTGCGCCGATTTTCACCGGTCTTCGCTGGCTATGTTGTAAATTATTACCCAAGGCCAAAAGAACTCAGAGCACCAGTAATAAAAAAACGGGTATAATTTAGACGGTCACCAAAATTATTTTTAAGACTCTAAGCCTAAGCACTAAATAAAATAAACAACTCCAAAAAAAATAATTGTCTTTTTTTAAAAGGGCCCTTAAGTATTTAATATTATGATCCAAAGTAAATGAAATAACGTCAAAAAAATCGCAAGCCTTGCACAAATATTATTTTTGATTCCTAAAATGGATTAATGGTCACCAAATTCTGCCTAACTCAAAGATTAATATTACTACCAAAAATTTTACTCCAAAATAGTTTGAAGTCATCCAAAATACATTATTTGATCCCAGACTACTTTAATGTAAGACTAAAATTACAAATGCTTCCCTTTATTTCTTAACCCCGCACTCCGCGGGGAACGAAATATACGGATCACCCCGACTTGGATAGGTTAGGTTAATGTTAGAACATGATTACACGCAGCGCTTTGGCGAGCGAGCGAGCGAAGCGAGCGTGCCGCGGCAGCGGTCGCCAAAGTGCCTAATACTATCTATACATATAATAAAATCGTAACTTAGCGGTGTCTGTTTTTGAGAGATATAAAAAAAATATAAATTGTATGGGTATCTATGAACGCAGTAGAACCTATTTTTCTGTTTTTCTGGTTGTCTGTTTGTCTGTTTGTCTGTTTGTGTGTGCCTTTGTGCCCGCTAATCTCAGAAACGGCTTATCCGATTTTGACCAAATTTGGTATGCAGATAGCTTTAGACCCCGATTAACATATAGGGTACTTTTTATCCGGATATTTAATCCGGTTATCCGGATAAAGTGTTTTTTCTGTTTTTACCTAATTAGTTTGAATGTTGTATTGAAAAAGTATGTTGTGCGTAATCAACACATGATTAACCGGATATCCGGTCGAAAATAAAAAAAACCGGATATCCAGTTTTTTTTTGCAGGAAATTCCTAAAATACCGTATACCTACCTATGTCTCTCCACATATTCGGATCCTTCGGACATACGGAAACTCTTTATAATGGCTGGTTTTAACCGACTTTAAAAAAAGAGGAGCTGCTCAATTCTACCCGCATATTGTTTGTATGTGAATATGTTCGTTAAATAAAGTCCGGTTTCGATCATTCTTTTTTTATTTGGAAAGTGAGAGTCCCGAGTTGGTCCCATAAATTGTTGGTGAAGATCTGAGATCTGATGAGAACCTTCGGAATGAGAAACAGAATAGCATCCCATAATGCTGTAAATTACTAATTTTTGGACTTCCATCAATAGAATCGGCTTATAAAGAACTAGGTATAAATTGATGGATCCCCTTAAACCACCTTCTCAAAAATCCCTCAGTGATTAAAGTTAGGGTTACAATTTTGATAATTTTTAGTGGCAGTCGAAAATTCAATAAAAATGATTAAAAAATATAGCTGTACTTAATCGGGCAGTTTCACTGGGTAGATGCAGATTGCATGTAGTTTACGTGGCACGATGGCAGTTGTAGATTCCGAGTCGAGGGTTCCGCGTTCGAATCACAGACCGCATTCCCTTTTTAAGGAACGGTGGCCTACCGAGCCGAGTGATGGTTTCCGATTCGAGGTCTGCGCGTTCGAGTTCCGAGTCCCGGACACGACGTTACGTTTTACCCTCCAGATGGTCGTCCACCTTGCCGTTGTGAGGGGACTCAGTAGCTGCAAGCTAAGAGGCGCACGACGTGGGAAACCAGGCTTGCCTGGCCTGGCTCCGTAATCCCGCGTCAGCGGGCTCGGGGGTCCTTTCCGCAAGAAAGGGGCTGCGTGGAAGACAACCACTATAAAAAATCACCTCAGCCTCTGGTGGTGAACTCGGTGGGGGGCTTTATCACCGGCTTTGGGGACCTCGAGACGGTGGCGTGACCGTGCCTAGGGAGGGGAGACGGAGAGGGATTGTCTATCGGGCAGAGGCAAAGATGAGGCTTGGAAAGGCCGTCGTTGTCGGGATGTAGTCCATGAGGAATTTCCACTGGCCTTACCACTTGTGGAGCGAGGGACATCATGGGGATTTAGATTATAAACCTATGGTAGGGAACCCAACGAGATTGGCCTGACGGTGACGGACATTACCCACGTAAAAAAAAGATATCATGTAGTTAAGTTGCCCGACTTCAGCTTACATAACAGATAAGTCGGTTGCACTGTATGTAGGACAGCTTAATATTATTGTTTTGTCCTGTTTTTCCAAGTCGCGTTTTGATTGCAACACGTAACCTACCGCTGCGCTGTGCAAAATCTACACTTAAATAGACTCTGCCATGATTCTCTTCTGCTCAGCAACAGACTTCCCTGGTCGTCCGTTCAAGTGTAGACTTTTGCACAGCGATGGGTAGGTAGTCCGAAAAACGCTGACGAAGTCGCGGGCACAGCTAGTCTATAAATAAAACTAAGCTGCGGAGACTAAGCTTTTGTTTGGGAACCCCAGTATATTTAGTGAATTTCATATAACAATAAATAAGCGATGTACGTTTGGGAAGCCCAGTATATTAATTGGTATTCGAGAAATATTCTAGCGATCGTTAGCTTATTAGCCTAGCAAAAATTACCAAATTAGAACTCATGGTATAATATAATTGGTAACATCTAAGTAGTCATCATCATCCGAGTTGTTCCCGGTTGCATCCCTCTCGAGAGCCCGGGGTCCGCTTTCCTACTTTTACGTCTCCACTTCGCACGATCTTCGGCATCCCGTGTAGTGAGGCCATTTGCACGCATATCCGATCTTACAACGTCAAGCCAGCACTTCTTGGGTCTTCCCAATCTGCCGCGGCCGGGCGGAGGCGCCATGGCAAGACATTTGTTTCCCACGTAACTAGCCGGTTTTCGTAGAACGTGGCCGTACCACCGTAAGCGGCATTCTTGCAGTTTGTCTGCAATGTCTCGGACATGAAGGCTGCCCCTGATGCGGGAGTTTCTGACGCGGTCTTTTCGCGTCACTCCACACATCCAGCGCAGCATCTTCATCTCCGTTACACGCAGCTCCTGCTTATGTCGCTCAAGCAATGGCCACGCCTCACTACCATACAAAAGGACAGGTCTAATGATCGTTTTATAGACCTGTCCCTTCAGTTTAACCGGCATTTTCGGGTCACAGATGACACCAGTTACCTCTCGCCACTTGGCCCAAGCTGCCGAAATGCGGGACTTGACGTCACAATCGATGTCGCCGGACTCGTGAAGCACAGATCCCAAGTACTTAAACTGGTCTGTCCGCTCGACCATGTGACCGTCAACGCAGACAGGTGTGGGATCTGTGGTATTGCTAGCCAAGTATTCGGTCTTCGCTACGTTGAGTTGCAAACCGCCGTTCTCAAGTGACTCTTTCCAAGCATTTACACGCCTTCCAAGCCGTCCCTTATCCGAGTCCGCTAGCGCAATATCATCAGCATACATGAGCATCCACGGGGGCTGCTCGTGTGCGTCTCGGATGACTACGGACAGTGCGTCCAGTATTACGCTAAACAGAAACGGACTTAGGACGGATCCTTGGTGGACTCCGACTGTAATGGGAAAAGATTTAGTGTCACCAACAGCAGTTCGCACCACTGAATCGGAATTTCGGTACATGTCCCGGATGGTTTCAATATAAGTTTCAGGCACCCCTTTGGACCGCAGCGCCCACCAGATCATCACGCGAGGAACACAGTCGAAGGCCTTCTGCAAGTCCAGGAACAGAAAATGCAGAGGCGTATTCTTCGTTCTGTATTTCTCCATAACGATCCTTAGGGCGAAAACAGGGTCCATGGTACCATGACCGGGGCGGAAACCATACTGGCCCTCCGAGACAGTGCACTCCTGCCGGATCCGAGAGTCAACTATACGCTCGTAGAGCTTCATGGTGTGGGACATGACCTTTATACCACGATAACTTCCACACTCCTGCACAGATCCCTTGCCCTTGAACACTGGAGTGATAACACTCAGTCTCCATTGGGCGGGGATTCTGCCGGTCTCGAGTATGCGGTTAAAAAGGTTGGTTAAGATGCCCACACCACGAGAACCCATAGCCTTCCATACTTCGATGGGGACTCCATCGGCGCCGACAGCTTTTCGATTCTTCATGCAGCGAAGAGCCTTGCGCACCTCCTCAGGCGTAATCAGTGGCACAAGTCCTAGATTCGGAGGGAGTTCCGGTGGCTGCACCTCTTTATACTGCTTATTGAGCAGTTCGTGGAAATAAGAGCGCCACCTCTCCTTCACCGCGAGGTCCTTGCATAGCAGGTTACCATTAGGATCTTTTACACAGCGGCACTTGGATATATCCTGTGCCGCTTTGATCCTAGAACGTGCCAACTTATAAATAAGCTTCTGCCCCTCAGACGTTTCCAACTTATCGTACAGTGGCTGTAAGTGGTCCCGTCTGGCTCTGGCTACTGCTCTCTTTGTGGCACGTTTGGCAGACCTGTACGCGTCGCGATCTTCAGGAGAGTTGGACGCTTGCCACTTTTTAAAGAGGGCTTTCTTCACCCTAGTCTCTGGACTGTGTCGTTCCACCACCAAGTTTCCTTGTCACACTTGCGTCCTCCCTTAGACATACCGAGGACCGACCGCGCCGAATCAGCGATAGACACCTGAATCCGGTCCCAGTGTTCCTGCACCGATTCGCCTTCAGCATTGGCACATTTGTCGCCGATTGCTGAGGCGAGCATCTGGGACTTGACTTCATCAAGCCTCCACCATCTGATTCGGCGCTGACATGGTTCCGGTCGTTTGTCTTTGGTCTTTACACAGAGATCCATGACAAGGATACGGTGTTGGGCAGTGAGACTCTCACCGGGTATGACTTTGCAGTTGGCCACGTTGCCGATGTGGTGTCTCCTAGTGATTAGAAAATCGATTTGGGTAGAGCGCCCCCCGCTCCTGTAGGTGATCAAGTGGTCGGGCTTCTTTTTGAAATAAGTGTTCACGAGTGCCAGGACGGCAGTGGCACACGTACGCAGAATTTCTTCCCCTTCCGCATTCCGACTGCCATACCCGAAGCCTCCATGAACACGTTCAAATTCCACCCCCATCTCACCCACATGACCGTTCAGGTCACCACCCAAAACGATTCCCTGCGACAACGGGATTGCCCCAAGTACCTCGCCAAGTTTATCCCAAAACGACCTCTTATCAGCGTCGCTACAACCGACCTGTGGCGCGTAAGCACTTACTAGGTGAGTAGGAACCCCCCCAATAAGCACCTTCACGCACATAAGTCGGTCGCTAAAGCGATTCACCTCCAAGATATCGTCATGCAACCCCTCAGCGAGCACCACAGCCACCCCGTTCTCTCCACCAGGTGCACCCGTGTAGATCAGCTTGTAGCCATTCCCAATGAGCCGGGATCTGCTGCCTTTCCATCGAGTCTCCTGCAGGAACGCCACGGCCACCTTCCGCCTGGAAAGTACGTCGGCTAGCTCCCTCGCGCGTCCGGTTAGCGTGCCAATGTTCCACGTTGCGAAGCGGAGTTTCGGGGCTCGCGTCTTTAACCGTGCCCGCCCGTGGCACGGTAGCCCTAGTCCACTTGCCACAGGAGTCGGGCGAAACTCCTGCGCGCCGTTATGCGGCGGCGCCCTATCCCTGTGGCCATAAACTCTTTTACTACTTTCCATAAAGATTTGGCAAATTTCGACTTTCACGGGAGCGACTGCCGTCTGACCTCCCAACCCCGAAGGGAAAGTCTGCGCCAGAGCCTCGTCCGTTTTTCAGCAGGTGCACCGGCTAGCAGGTGAGGTTGGCTTGGGCCCAACGATCTTAGTGGGCCCCATACACACCCATAACATCTAAGTAGTGACAATATATAATCTTTAGTCTAAAGTGTATTTTAAAGGCGTCCATATATTTTTATGGCAGTCATTGATACGAAAAAAATGTTTTATTTCATAATATTTTAGGAAACGTAATTTGGTGACCATTTATCCATTTTGGTAACTGTTTAGAATTTTTTGGTAATAAAATAGGTACTTTTTTGGGCGGTGTTTAAACACAAGCCTAAAAAAACTACAAGACAAGTGCGAAGAAAATAATTATTTTACCAATAGAAAGCTACATTATCCAGAAGTAACATAGGTAAGAGTAATATAAGTAAGGGGTGTATGTATAAATAAATATTTTTCATCCCATCTATTCGAAAAGTGTCGCTTTGGTCCTCTATAAGTGTGACCAAAGTAGCTCTTTTCTGTTAAGAGATAAACAGCCGGGAGCAAAGTAAAACAGGCGGGAGCAAAATAAAATAGGCGGGAGCAAAATAAAATAGGCGGGAGCAAAGTAAATTTGAATTTGGAACATTATGTATCATTCATAGAAATCAAAAGTAAATTATATGAATTACTGGCTGATATGTGTTGAGTCACCGTAACACAAGCTTAGTCGCTCACCACGGGGCTAGATGGCGCTGTGTGTTGTTCACAGAATTTATTTATTTTATTAGTTTCATTAGTGTCATTAGTTTTATTAGTTTCATTTGCTTCATTAGTTTCATTAGTGTCATTAGTTTCATTAGTTTCATGTGTTTCATGTGTTTCATGTGTTTCATTAGTTTCATGAGTTTCATTAGTTTCATTATTTTCGTCAGTTTCGTTAGTTTCGTTTGTTTCGTTAGTTTCATTAGTTTCATTAGTTTCATGAGTTTCGTTAGTTTCGTTTGTTTCGTTAGTTTCGTGAGTTTCATTAGTATCATTAGTTTCATGAGTTTCGTTAGTTCATTAGTTTCATTAGTTTCGTTAGTTTCGTGAGTTTCATGAGTTTCATTATTTTCGTCAGTTTCGTTTGTTTCGTTAGTTTCATTAGTTCCATTCGTTTCATTAGTTTCATGAGTTTCGTTAGTTTCGTGAGTTGCATTAGTATCATTAGTTTCGTTAGTTTCATTAGTTTTGTTAGTTTCGTTTGTTTCGTTAGTTTCGTGAGTTTCATTAGTTTCGTTAGTTTCGATAGTTTCGTTAGTTTCGTTAGTTTCGTTAGTTTCATTAGTTTCAGGTATATTTACGAATTACGTAACACCATAAAATATCTTATTTATTTTCTCATAGAAAGGGGATGAAAAGTAGAGTATATGACTCGAGAGCAAATTATTTTTGCCTCGGGCGATGTATACTTTGAATCCCTCGCTGCGCTCAGAATTCTACGTTAGAATCCCTCGCTACGCTCGGGATTCTATTCTAGAATTCCTAGCTTTGCTCGTGATTCAAAGTAACGCCCTCGCCGTAAAAATGCTATTTTGCTCCCTTGTTATACAATCTACTATTACTTACGTTTAATAACTTTAGCAGGAACATCTTTCGTGGACAAATTAGCTGGGTCTTTAGATTTAACAGGGCCAGCATTATTTTTGTCAGAAGTCTTGTTTTTAACCAATGATATTTCACTATAACTTGTGCCAGATTTATCCTTCTTGGCCGACTTGGTCAGGATGGATACAGGAGCTTCGTCAGCTACCAATGATGTTTGACTTTTGCGTTTTAGAGTAACATCCCTTCTAGTTAATCTTCGAGGAACGTTTTGAGTCGATAATTCTTGTTTATTCACATTTCTGTGTGCAGGATCTTTGTCCGCTCGCAAATTTGAAGGGAGTGGATTATTTTTCTTATTTTCACTGTTTAATGGTAAACCAGAACTATGTTGCCTTTCAGAATTCTCTAATACATTATCGTTGTCAAAATCTGTTACATGATTTTGATCTAGATCATTAAATTCGTCTCGTGATTCATTGTTTTGAGAAATGCCTTCTCCGGATTCGTTGAAATTATCTTCGTAAACACCACTTTTTAATACATCTTTTACTTCTCCGGTTTCATTTAGTGGATCTTTACAATTTTCAATCTCAGAAAGTTTTACATCATTGATTTGATCCTCAGTATCGTCATAGTTATCATTTTCGGCAATGTCAGAGTCTTCCAAGTTACCAAATTCTTTATCAACAGTTCTTTGAATTTCATCAGCTTCAACAATCATAACGTTTTTAGGATCGCTTGATTTATCTTTTAGACTTTTGTTTGCATTTTCCATAATAACGTCGACAACGTCTGATTCAGTATTAGTTTCATTTGAATTATCGCTTGCTTGCTTCTCAACTAAAACATCAATAAAATATTTATCATTTTTAGATCTACCTACATAATCTGTATGTATGTTAGTCGATAAGGTATATATTTACAATTTGAATTATTATTAAGTATTACTTATCTACATTATTATAAGCGTGTGCTTAGTGTAGAACCGACTTCTTTTGTGATTTGGGAAATTATTTGACCCTGAACCAAATAAAGCTGTATGTTAGTACTGAAGCGTCCAAGAACCAATAAACAATAGTAGCAAAAACGCATTATTTGCAAGATTTTGCGCGCTGTATTGTTATGACACTCAGCTGCGCCGATTTTCACCGGTCATTGCTGGCTATGTTATAAATTATTATACGTAAGTATTACAATTTACTAGAGATGCAACGGATATCCGGTTGCTATCCGGTATCCGGCCTATCCTGCCATTATTTTACTATCCGGTCGAATACCGGATAGTTGCGCACTATCCGGCCGGATACCGAATAGTGATTCTGTTTGGTATTTAACTTTGAAAAATGGTTAGTTGCCATTATTTTAGACAAATAAAACAAAAACAGAATGAAGTACAAGTTCACAATCACATATACACTACTATACACATTAAACAAAAAAAAACTTATAAATTCAGCAGAATAGGCGGGTGCATGTGTACTGCATACGAAATAGTTTCGTACGTACTGACCTAATAAAACTCGTTTCTTGCCTAAAAAACGGTCCGCGCGAACCTACAATACGTAACAGGTTGACACCTGCACGACGCGCCCGCCGCCAAACTAAAATGTAGGTATCGTTTGGCCGGCCGAATATTCGGCGGCCGGATACCGGATATTCGGCCGGTGATGAGGCCGAATATCCGGTATCCGGCCAAACAACTATCAGTTGCATCACTACAATTTACCCAAGGCTGAAAGAACTCGGAGCACCAGCAATAAAAGAACTACAAGACAAGTGCGAAACATCGTCAAGTAGCAAACAGATTATAAATTAATTACCATTTTCTGCCGGGTCAAGATCTTCAGTTTTATTCTTTTCTTTTGAGAAATATCGGTCAAGAGGACATCTGACTAACTGTACAATCAATCTTCGGTTTGACACAAGCATCTTTAACGCTTCAATATTACTGTCTCCCTCTTCATCACTCGATGCTGTTTCATCAGATTTATGGCTAACATTAGTGTCAACATGGGCATTCCTGACATAATCACTAATAACACTGTCAGATATGTCATCAATTGCAGTGTCTGACTTGACATTTGCTGCCACTACGATATTGGCACTTTCATCGTCTGCCGAAACCTTGTTGATATATTCTGCACCAGATCCTCTGTTATTATGATCATTCTTTTCTACGTCCCCGCCTAATTCTTCGTTATTATTATCAGTACTATCATCATTCACGTCGGATTCTTTAACAAAATTGATATTATTGTCATGTTCTGACACAATAGTGTCACCAATTTCATCATAATTATATTCTGGACTTGGTTCAAAGCTGAAATAGATGCTTTTCGCAAATCTAGCATCAGAATCGTCAGTCCTGACATATTCTGACTTAATTTCAGAAGTGACAATGTCCACAGCGTTATTTTTATTTGATACAATACTGTTTGCGGTGACATCAGTATCTTGACTTTCGATTACTTTAGTCGATATTGACGGATTTCGCATAGATTCACAAGTTTCAGTTTCGTTTCGTTTTTCTTTTTCAATTGTATCGACTAATGAATCATTGTCATCATTATCTGAATGATGAATATCGTTATATTTTTGCGAAAACCTAGAACCTTCGTCGTTTTCTGTTGATAACATTAAATAATATATTATTTTTAAAGTGTTAATGTATCCTTCAAATACAATAATGGTAGAAGAACTTACCAGCTTTGAATGGAGCATCAGGTGATTGTGGAGTCACACATATGTGCTCTGTGACTGATGCTGTGTATTTGTATAGTGGCGACTTTGAATATTTTAACTGAAAATAAATATAAGAAAGTCGTGTTAGTTAAACTATTTATAACTCAAGAACGGCTAAACCGATTTGGCTGAAAATTGTTGGAACCAGGAGACGGACATAGGATGGTTTTTTTTGGGTCTAAGACGGAACAAAATTCGCCGGTTCAGCTAGTAGTAATATCTATAAGTAACAATTATAGCACGTTATCTTCTGCTGTGCAAAATCCACACTTAAACAGACTCTGCTATGATTCTGTTCTGCTCAGCATCAGCACTTCCCTAGACGTCAATGTGGATTTTTGCACAACGATAGGCAGGTAGGTGTTCGAACAACGCTGACTAAGTCGCGGGCACAGCTAATTTAGAAATATTTTAAATCTAACCGTAAACTTAACCACCCGACCCAGTTAATAATTGCCAAACTGTTCTGGTAGATGACGTTGAAACTGAGTCTTAGTCGGTTAACAAAATAGGGAAGAATAATTGTTAATTCACCGTGTCACAGGAGTTCCAGTGTGGCGCAATGGTTAGCGCACTCGCCCAGCAAGCGAGGGGCGCAGGTTCGAATCCTGTCTCGGAAGAATTTTAGACAATGCATTTCTCCTTGTAAAATATCCGTAGTAGAATGGCTTGACCAATAAACATAAGAATTAGGTACTTACATACATAGAAAACACGTAAACCAGAAACAAACATTTATGGTCAGCATATATATTGATGATCTGCAGGAGTCGAACCCGCAACCTTGTGCGTGGCAGTTGGGGTGACGCCCGACGCGCCAGACACAGTCAATAGGACACTTACCTCTATTTGACAGTGAAGCCATAGCCCTAAAGCCTTGTTAGACTTCCGAGCTGTGTCCATGAAGCGGCAACATTTCTTTAACTCCTTCAGACATACGTGACATAATGTTTCAGGATATTTCCGTCTTGTAAGCTGAAACATCAAAAATAAACCGAAAACATTTTTCTCGAGCTCGTCCTGGTTTAGAGGAAAGTATACCTACTCTCTTCTCCAAAAAAATCTCTAATATCTTTTTTAATCCTTCCTGGATAAAGACATTAGAGGAAACATGTTTACGCCATAAAATCTATATAACAACAACAATACAACAATATTTATTTATTATTATGAAACTTATTAAACATTTCCCAAATTACATTATAAATCAGTTCCACACTAAGCACAGCTTGTATCGCAGTAACCGAGATACCAATATAAAAATGAAGATGACATTTAATAATTTTTCATATAAATATATACCTTATAGACTAACATACATACAGATAATATAAACTAAAATTAGAGTTTAGGGTTTTCTAAAATCGGACGCGCTTCCCTAAAGCGGCGGTACACAATGCCAGCCGGCCAGAAGTCGGCAGAAAACAAAACATCTTTCACCGACGCTGGGAACCGGAGCACGAAGGATTTAAAGTTGGTTTTCCTTTGCGATTCCAGTACTTCTAGCTCAAAAACACCCGAGACCGGAGCAAGCTTGTTGTTGGTCTTGATATAATCTTGAACATCCTTGCTAGATGTGTTCTTGCAGAACCGCGACAGATACATCGATATCACTGGTTCTGCAGCCTTCAGTGTGGACGAAGTAGCGGTGCCTCGATGATTTCGAAGTATCGAACGCCGTTTCTTTTTCTCCACGAGAGTGAAGCCGCTATCGCCGCTATATATCAGCCATGACCAATGCTCCTACGTTTTTCGTTTTGCGAAAACCCTCTCAGTTGCCTGCTGATTGTTAAAAAAGAAAGAAAGAAAAAAATTGTTTTAACTACCTACACGGTAATATCATGTCTTGTTACATATTCAAATAAATACCTTCCTAGTACAAACTAAGAAGGTTTGAATAAAATTTAGGGGAATTCAAGTCATGTATAAATAAAATAAATAAGTCATGTATAAATGGTACTTGGACAAGGTTGACCCAGGACCGAAGGCCAATGCCTTTGCATCTTGCCACTGCACGCTCTAGGGGAGGCCTATGTGGTAACGCAAGACAATCTTAATACCTGTGTCAAGAATTAACTACAGATTAATTTTAACTAATTTCTAACTTGGGTACATAACCTACCTATTCTCTTTTTACATTTTCCCCATTGAAACGTCGAGGTAAGAAAATAAATAAATATAGGCACGCAATTAAGACCTGGGAAAATGTAACTATGTTAACAAGTCATGTGAATTTAAAATGTTTATTCATCTTCTTTTCATATAGTGGTCTGGTTCATCTAGTGTTAGAGTTTTCAGGTCGGCCTAAGGCTTCTAACTTGACCTAATGACTGCTATCAGAGATTTATTTATTTACTTAATCGTATGACGTAGGCGAATAACATTTAAAATACAAATGTCAGTATCAGAATTATTATACAAATGTCAAGTGATATAAAATACATAAATTATTATTATATTATTTATTATTAAGAGCCTGAACTGTCCCACTGCAGGGCAAAGGCCTCTCTACCTTCCTTCCATTTGATTCGGTCTAGCTAGAGCAACTGTGAACCAGTCGCTTCTATAGGAGTCAAGGTCATCCCGTCATCGCCGTCTTGGTCTGCCGCGTGGCCGTGTCCCAGTGGGGCACCAATCGGTCGCCATCTTGGCCCAGCGTTCGTTTGACATGCGGCATACATGTCCAGCCCAATCATACTTAAGGTTTGCAGCCTTTAAGGAGACGTCAGTGATCCGTGTTGTGGAGCGCAGGTACGTGTTTCTGATGCGATCGGTTAGTTTAACCCCCAGCATACTGCGCTCCATGCCTCTCTGACTGACCTCGAGGGCCGACCTCTGTTTTTTGGTTAGAGACCAAGTCATATATGAAAACGGGAAGGATGCACATGCCCATGAGCTTACGTTTTAAGGATATTGGTGCGTTGCCCTTCATTAGATGTTTAAAGCCATGGTCTGAGCTTCTTCGCCACATTCACAGAGCGGGGAGTCTGTCCAACCCCACTTGTGTCAAAAGAAGTTGTTCCGACCGTGGCCAGTTCGCAGTCTGTTGAGGTGACACCAGAGTTTGCGTGGGAGGTATTGAAAAAGCCGAGCAAAATTGGAATAACTAAAATTTACCAAGCAGAATGACATTACCAACCTGTAGTCCGGAAAGTTTCTTGTAGTATTTTACCAAAAGCGGGTTAGAAACGTGGTATAAGTCCAAGTTATCGGCTAAACAAACACGGCACACTGACGGACAAGCCATCCTATATTAAAAATGGTAAATAAACTGAAATAACACGAGTGCGTAGTTCACAAACACTGAACACATAATTATAACCTAACTCATAACTTCATCAATCTTTACTTAGAGTTGGAATTTAATTTGTTAATGATCAATAATGATGACCATCGACCACTATCACCAAAGCGAGGCACAACGGATGATGAGATGACACAATGATTTATAATCCATCAATATTATAATCCTTAGAAGGTTATCTCTCCCCAAGGATGTCTACTTTGTATTCTGAAACTACTCTATTATTTCGTGCGATGTACAAAATTAAATAAACAATCTACTCTGCAGGTAGTTCATATTTCATATTATCAACAAATTCCTCTTCTCTAACAGTGCGTGAGAAGAAAATGATTTGACTTAATTGCACAGCTTGATTGTTTGTAAACATTTTGTAATTATCGATGTTGCAAGTTTTTGTAAATAAGGCTATGTCCGCACAAGCGTTTGTTTTGTTACGGGCGTTTTTAATTCGTGCGGATAACATCCTATGAAATAGGCGCGTGGGCCGGGCGGCTTGTGTGTTTGTGGATGTGATAGTGTTTTTTACAATATTACTAAAATATGAAACAGGCAGACTGACAGTTACTTTCGCGCTTAGAATGTTCAAAGAGATGAGATTATCAAAGAGGCTATAACCAGTTTTACCAAACCAAAGAAAAATAAGTCGGTAGAAATGTGGGCAAAATATCGGTAGAAAACGGGAAATTTTGTGATTAAATAAAATTAGGCAGTTTTAAATCTTTTTTTTTAATATTTTTTATTAAGTATAAAAAATCAGTCGCTTTCGTTGTCATACCAATGCTCTTTTGACACAACACAGTACCAAACATCTTTTGTCAACCATCTATGTGATGCTTGGAATTTAGAAGACCTTCAACCTTCAAGAAGATCAAAATTTGTCTCATTTTCAATAAATTTATGCTAGAAAAAAAATCTTTCTCTATTTAGCCAAAGAGTGAGGTGGAGTGAATATATCAAAAAAAAACAAATTTTGCCAAAATGGGGAATTCATCATCACCAGTCTCTATTTGCCTTACAGCTCCCCAAAATTCTAATGGGTCATTTAAATCTATACTATTTATAAGTATTCCGAAGTTCTCTCCATTCAATTCAATGTCAAGTTTTTGCAGATCGACCGTTAGTTGTTAATTAAATTTGGAAAAGCTCTGCATAGGTGGATAATAGCCGATGTAGCTCCGGTTTTTAGATGATTTTTGTAGTAATGATAAAAAGACGGGAGAATGTTATCGCTTTACGGTAGATCGGGAGTTTGGTTTGGAAATCAGTAGATCTCCCGTTTAATCGGGAGGTTCGGGAACGCTGAGTTATAACGACCAATAATGTAACTAACCAGAAAAAAAAACAAAAAAACTAATTCAATTCAATTCAATTCAATGGGGTGCCACGCGCAAAGCTGTTTGCAAAGGCGCTGGCATCGGATGATCTTTTTTTTTTCGATGATGGTCCTCCACCAATGGAAACGCCTAGTTTTTTTTTATTCTTTCGGTCTCAGACCGATATGGCCAATTTGGCGCCGAGAGTTTTTTTTATTTTTTTTTTTTTATTTCGGTCTGAGACCGATATGCCCAATTTGGAATTCCCAGGGTCAAGTTTTAGAATATTTCAAGTTTCTTCAATTTAATTTTGGCGTCGTACATCTTGTACATCTTGTCAGTATCAAGTATTTTGCATGAAATTAGCCCGATCGGGCCTATAGTTCAAGTCAGGGGCTATGGTAAAGCGGTGGCAACTTTACTATAACCTTCAAGGATCTTCGGCGCGAACGACGGAAAGTTCATGTTTAACACTCAATTTTGTTTTCACTACACTTGTGCACATTCACGGAACTAAATTGAATAAGATTCCACTAAAATTACACAATTTAACCGAGTTTACAACATAGTATAACGAAAATAAAATTGGAGCACGACATGTTGTCTCCGCTTTCCCGCCGAAAGTCCCGCCGAGAGTTTTTTATTATTATTTATTTCGGTCTGAGACCGATATGGCCAATTTGGAACAGCCAGGATCAAGTTTTAGAATATTTCAAGTTTCTTCTTATTATAGTTTTGGCGTCGTACATCTTGTACATCTTGCCAGTATCAAGTATTTTGCATGAAATTAGCCCGATCGGGCCTCTAAGTCAGGGGCTATGGTAAAGCGGTGGCAACTTTACTATAACCTTCAAGGAGCTTCGGCGCGAACCACGGAAAGTCCATGTTTAACACTCAATTTTGTTTTCACTACACTTGTGCACATTCACGGAACTAAATTGAATAAGATTCCACCAAAATTACACAATTTAACCGAGTTTACAACATAGTTATACGAAAATAAAATTGGAGCACGACATGTTGTCTCCGCTTTCCCGCCGAAAGTCCCGCCGAGAGTTGTAAAAAACACATGTTTGACAGTTCTTAATTCAAACCTAAGATTAATCGACTCGCGCCCTCTGCCGGGATAAAAAGTTAGTGTTCCTCCTAATTTTGAATTAAGAACTGTCAAACATGTGTTTTTTACAACTCTCGGCGCCAAGAAGTTCAAAATGGACCAGCTTTGTTCCACAGATATCATATTCGACACTTCAAACAATTTGTTATAACAAATTGTTTCAATCGCAAGTTATGAAATATGGATTATTCGATTGATTACGTAAACTTAGAGCCACAGACATAGATTTGACCAATGTCAGATAAGCTATACTGCAGTTTAATATAAGGCTGGCCTAGTAATTACCAACTCCAGTTTCATTTCAAAATGTGCAGGTTATTTGAAGATTTTTTGACACTAGTTTCACTGATGACGAAGACTTACTACGAATCAAAATGAAACGGCAAAGTACATATTCACTTATATTTTTATTTAAGAAACGACTTATGAAAAATCAATGCCTAATAACAAAACCAAAAAATCTAAAGATATTTTAAATTCTCAACGATTATGATTAAAATAATTATGTAGATCAATAATTAAGGCTGAATTCTTTGTACTTATCAAAATAAAACTTATAAACGAATGAATAAAATTGGGCACAAATACACCCACAACAAAATTACTTGGTTTTCTTTGTGTTAATGATATCATTTAATGTTTTTTTATCAAAATTGACCTTCTTTATAGATAAAATTTTTATTTTGGTTTTATTTTCCAAAGGGTCAGTCAGGTTCTCTTCTCCAGGCATGGTTTCTTGTTCCACATCTTTGATGTCACCCAGATCAACGTGGTGCACAGTCTGTTGGATCTGTCGTTTTTTTTGGTAATGTTTTCTTGAATTCTCTCTCCAATGTTCACGTTGTTTTTCTTTCTCGGTATTAGTTTCTGATTGATGCTTAGTTTTTTTTTTGATCGTGTTGCTTTGATGTAGTTTTCTTTGTCTTTTTCTTTTTGTTTTTGTCGTAATCCAGGGTCAGCTTTAATTTTTTCATACCTCTTCTTACTGGCTTTTCTTTTGGCCTCCAAAATTTCTTCTCTTGTTTTTTTCTTGCGTTGTGATGTTTCCATAGGGTCCATTACCTGGAAATCATAAAGTAGGTACCTTTGATTATATACCTTCTAGATTGAGTATCGCTGTCCCGAACGCGTAGAAAAATTTGTTGACACGCACACAAGCTTAAAAACGCTGGCCTGTTTTTAATGCAGTGTTAACAGGGCTACATTCAATCTAGATGGTATTAATCAAAGGTAGATACCTACATTAAAAGTGAATAGGTATGTTCAAAAATAGATGGCTATCAACTTTTTTCAAAACCATCAAAAGCAAAAAATCGGCCATGCTCTTAATTTATCACCCAGTCATGTTTTTGTAAAAATGTTCAATGTACAGACACGCAGGTTTTATTTCATAGGTGTAGAGTGTGGTCAGGTGACCAACATTTTCAAAGGGAGATCGGAATTTTTTTGACGTAATTTCAAAGTAATTCTAACCACCAACATCTATTTATCTAACAAACAACCATGAGCATTCTCTGTTAAATCTGACTGACACTACTTCCGTTACACTCTTTATTGTCCCATAGCATACCTACTCTTTAATAATTTAAAATCGATTCTCATTCCTCTGTCGATTTTGACAGAGGAATGAGTATCGACTCGGACAAATGGAATAAGGTTTTGAATGTTGTGCTGATCGTATTCCAGAAGCTTCTAGAACCGTCGTCATCCAGCAGGCTTCGGTTCCGACACCATACCTTTCACGCGTTGAATTCTAGAAGCTTCTGTGATGACTTAAATCACAAATAATTTGCAAAATACCTACCTTCCTATAAGAACGCGTCACGTAAGAAGTAAATTTTGACAGCTAAAAATGGTTCCATTTTCAAACCTAACAGGTTTGAAAATCGAACTAGGTATTTCTAGCTGTCAAGACTTACTTCTTACGTGACGCGGTTAAATATTTACCTACCCGTTTTAGGCATACCGCATAGTAGAACAAGCCGGATTAATAAAACGTAAGTATATTTTATTAAATGACGTTAAATACTTACGAACTTGCGAGTAGGTACAATTGCCGCTGACGAAAATGTTGCAACTGATGCACTGGTAACACGTTCTTCCACTTCAAATCCTGGCAACCTACTGCATGAAAATAAACTAGGAAGTTGGAGTGGGGAGGCGCGAGGGGTGGCGCGGAGGGAGACACGAGCAGCGACGCGGACGGCGCGGCGGCGCGGCGAAAAGACAGCGCGGTGGCTTTGAATCGGTGGCGGCACTCCTTTGAATCGGTGGCGGTATCGATTTCGCGCACCTTGTTTTCCCATCACTAAATCTCGCTCGCGACGTCACCGTAGGTACGAAAAATTCGACACGCTCGGTTCTCATACAGTTTGGAGCGCACCTTTGGTCTATCTTGATCTATGTCTGTGCTTAGAGCCATTGTGTTAGTATTTTCGTCCTATTCTTAAATAAGTTAAATGATATTGGGTGTTAAAGTTTCACATTTTTGGGAGTTTCAAACAAAATTCCGCTAAATACAGGCAGGAGACAAGTCGAGCATGTGCAGAGCATGTGGCGAGCAGGTGAGATGCATTTGAAACATAACAAGTGCGACACTCGCGCATAAAGGGTTCCGTACCACTATCACAATTGGATACGGAACCCTAAAATGGTTTACAACAACCAATTTTTAAATTTTATAGGAAAATATGAAATATTTATCTTCGATTCTTACTCCCATCAAACGACCGAATCACTCAAAAAAAAAAAACCTTGGCACAAAGAAAATCTGAAACATAAAAGAAACTCTTTGGTAAGTGAAGGCAGACTGGTATATTTGACAGATAGGGCAGCCATTTTGAATTCCATGACCAACTCGATTTGTCCTCCTGTCCCTCTTCCTGTCCTCCCGCGATTCTCGACTCCTTGTTATGTTTGAAACACGTTTGTTGTATGGGAGCCCCTTTTAAATAATTGTTTTATTTTGTTTTTAGTATTTGTTGTTGTAGCGGCAACCGAAATACATCTTATGTGAAAATTTCAACCTTCTAGCTATTACGGTTCATGAGATACAGCCTGGTGACAGACGGACAGACGGACGGACGGACGGACGGACGGACGGACGGACGGACAGACAGACAGACAGACAGACAGACAGACAGACAGACAGACAGACAGACAGACAGACAGACAGCGAAGTCTCAGTAATAGGGTCCCGTTTTTACCTTTAGGTACGGAACCCTAAAAATGGTATTAAAGGTCGACTTGAAAAATGCACGTCACTAGAAAGCTACCGCGGTTCTTCCGTCGGAATCGGGATCGGATTCATTTGACAGTTGACAGCCGAATTTCGAACCGCGAAAATTTCAAATCGGTGCGTCGATTACTCAAATCGATACCGAAGCCAAATTGAATGAATGCAACACAGAGAGAATTGAATTGAATTGAAGATTTTGAAAAAAAATCTTTAAATCGACGGCTGACGGCCATGGATGCGCGGTTTTAAAATTGAAAACTCCGCTGTCAGAGATGTCAAACTACTGCGTCGGGATCGAGTTGCTGTCAACGAACCAACCGCGGTAGCTTTCCTGCTTCAAAACTGCTTGATCGCGACACGTGTGTTGCCCATTGGTGAATTTATAAAAGATCACAATAATTACGGAATTAGAGTTATGGCGGGAACGCGTTGAGGTGTGACGTGTTGTATTATATTTAGGGACTGCAATCCGGATTCTTCGAAATTCGAAAATAACTGAAAAATCCGGATTTTCTGAAGTTTTTCAAATCCGGTTTTTAAGACTCAAATCCGGGTTTTTCGGTTTTTAGTCAAAATTGAGTTTAACGAAAAAAAAATACATTTATCCACAAATTTTCATTCTACGTAATAGTAGATCGGTATTACCTACTCTAAAACCCAAATTCGAACAATATAGATAGGCTTTTGTACTTTGTTTGAGCGAATTTGGTGCCAGGTGGAGCAGCCTATCAATTATGCTAGAACGATTTTTAAAACTAAAATTATGCGTACAGAAGGCATTGATTGATGTGAAATCCACGCTGGTCGGCGGTATGGAAAGCAACCTGTTCCTGGATAAATTAAAATAAATACTATTCCTTAAATTAAAAGGCAAGTTTTATTAAAAAGCTACTTTGTCTTAGAGGAATTACAGCTCAAACTTCAAACGCCTATAACTCAAAAGTGACTTTGTGTCGGTTGAGTCCTTTCTACTTTACTACGTCCGTAAGATGTACATTGGGCATGAGCATTGTCTTACGGTATTATTATGAGAAGTTAGTAGTAGTCGAACTAGGTGAAAATTTAAGTTTGTTGCAATTCGCCCTCAATGCGCCTAACAATAAATTCCATAATCCTGTAAAATAAATACCGTCACAATGCTGTCGGCTTTAAATCGGTTTTCAAAGGGTTATTGTTATTGTTCTAAGCATTGTAAAGGAATTTGCATTTTTTATCAGTGTGTTATTATTATTATACGAATACGGTGCATTTTTGCGACTCTTTAAATCAATAAATATGACTGGTAGTTCAAGTGGTGCAAGTGGCATACTGGAGCACATTACTAAAAATAAAGCTACGGTAATTCTACATGCTACATGAAGACTGAGACAATCTAACACACTGTTTTTATATGATGGTTTACCGATGTTTATTATAAAATGGTTTACCGATATTTAAATTTGATAGAAAAATGTGGAATATTTAGCTTTGATTCTCACTTCCATCATACGACCACATCACTCAAAAAAAAGAAAAAAAAGTTTGGCACGAAGAAAATCTTAAACTTATATGAAACTCTTTGGTAAGTGAAGGCAGACTGGTATATTTGACAGACAGGGCAGCCATTTTGAATTCCATGACCTACTCGATTTGACTCTGAACAATCAAAAGCGACTTCAGATTGTAAATAAAATTCACTTGTTGTTTTTTAAACACGTTTGTTGTATGGGAGCCCCTCTTAAATATCTGTTTTATTTTGTTTTTAGTAGTTGTTGTAGCGGCTACCGAAATACATCTTCTGTGAAAATTTCAACCGTCTAGCTATTACGGTTCATGAGATTCGGCCTGGTGACAGACGGACAGACAGACAGACAGCGAAGTCTCAGTAATAGGGTCCCGTTTTACCCTTTGGGTACGGAACCCTAAAAAGGATATAATTTTAAATTAAGGGGATTTGTAGACTATTTGTCCACAAATCCCCGGAGGAATCCGCCGTTTCGCCGCAAGGGGATTTATGGACCAAAAGTCTACAAATCCCCTGGGCAGGGGATCATGTAAGGGGATTTGTGGAATATGCCGAATATTTTTAAAAAGTTTCAATTAACAAAGAGTTCCTATCACCGTACTGCGTGTCTGATAGGTAAGTGATGGGTGATAGACCGAGCAGGTTAAGCAACACATGTGTCTGATAGGTGAGCGATGGGTGTTCGACCGTACAGGTACAATAGAATATTGGTAAAATGGAGGGTTTTGGTAGAAAATGGTAGGTTTTGGTAAGAAATGGTAACGTTGGTAGAAATTGGTAGGTTTGGTGATAAATGGTAGGTATTGGTAGAAAATGGTAGTTTTTGGTAGAAATGGTAGTTTTTAGTAGAAAATAGTAGGATGTAGTAGAAAATGGTAGGTATTAATGGAAAATGGTAGGTTTGGTAGAAAATGGTAGTTTTGGTAGAAAATAGTAGGTTTGGTATAAAATGGTAGGATATGGTAGGTATTGTTAAAAATTGGTAGTTACTGTCAGACGCGAACAATGGTCAAAGTACGTTACTCATTTTCTCATAGAGGGTGATGAAAAGTAGAATGTTCAGTGTTCACCTCGGGAGCAAACACTATTTTTCGCTCGAGTGAGGTACTTTGAATCCCTCGATTCACTCTGGATTCAAAAAACACTCTCGCCGTAAAAATAGTCTTTTCTCCCTTGGTATACAATCTACTATTTCATCCCATCTATTCGAAAAGAGCTAGTCTAATCCCTGTAAACAGGGCCTGAAGTAGCGCTTTGCTGGCGATGTTCCTAACAGGCATTTTCATATCTATCATATCATAATAATGAGATTTGAATTTGGAATGTGAATATTTTTAAAAAGTTTCAATTAACAAAGAGTTCATAGCACACCGTACTGCGTGCGATGGGTGTTCGACCGTACAGGTAGAATTTTGGTAGAAAATGGTTGGTTTTGGTAAGAAATGGTAGCGTTGGTAGAAATTGGTAGGTTTGGTAAAAAATGGTAAGTATTGGTAGAACATGGTAGTTTTTGGTAGAAATGGTAGTTTTTGGTAGAAAATAGTAGGATGTAGTAGAAAATGGTAGGTATTAATGGAAAATGGTAGGTTTGGTAGAAAATGGTAGTTTTGGTAGAAAATGGTAGTTTAGGTATAAAATGGTAGTTTTGGTATAAAATGGTAGTTTTGGTAGAAAATGGTAGTTTGGTAGAAAAAGGCAGGTTTTGATAGAAAATAGTCGATTTTGGTAGAAAATGGTAGGCTTGATAGAAAATGGTAGGATATAGTAGGTATTGTTAAAAATTGGTAGTTACTGTCAGACGCGAACAATGGTCAAACTACGTTACTCATTTTCTCATAGAGGGTGATGAAAAGTAGAATGTTCACCTCGGGAGCAAACACTATTTTGCGCTCGAGTGAGGTACTTTGAATCCCTCGATTCACTCGGGATTCTACTTAAGAATCCCTCGCTCCTCTCTGGATTCAAAAAACACTCTCGCCGTAAAAATAGTCTTTTCTCCCTTTGTATACAATCTACTATTTTAGTTTTAGTTTGAGTGTACCTGTACAGTGTACGTACACCATTACAATATAGTTGTCAGTAGTATCAGCTGTGTCTCTCGCCATCAAGTTTATAGTGTCGTTGTCGTGTAGTCTGTGTTTGCACGGTGAGATTGCGTCTTTCTATCTTTTTCGGTGAGCGTTTGTGGTCTAAGATGTAGCACGATTACCTTGAAGATATTTAAAATTGACAACAACGGAATGTGAATAAGTATGTCGATAGCAATATTTTTGTGTCGACTTAATGTCCACATATTATAAATATTATCGCCGTGTGAACGCTATCGAAACTTAATGCAATTTGTGTAAGTGTTTATGTCGGTGTCTTCGTGTATTTCGAGGCGACACACTGACACTGAGGCAGGCCTCCATCACTCCATGTACTTGCGCGCTATAATTACCTACCGCCTCTCGGACCGCCGCGCCGGCGATCCAAGTTCAGTGCGGTTGTCGCAAGCGAAGCGCGCGCACGTTGTACGTTACGTAAAATTGTTTGTTCGATTTCGAATTTTTGCAACATTAAAGTTTAATAATGGGTACTTTAGAGATGGTAAGAAATACATACAACACTATATTAAAGTTAAACAATTGTAAATACAATAAATGATTTTCTTAAAATGGTGTTGTTATTTATTTTACTTTACTTAATGTACAACTCAACTATTATATTATTATAGCTGACCCGGCAAACGTTGTTTTGCCTTATAAATAATAGATAGTAGCCGATTATCAGACCTACTGAATGCGTATGTGGAGTTTGGTGGAGATCGGTTCGTCCGTTTCGGAAGAGTACGGTAACTAACACTGTGACATGGAAATTTTATATATTAGAAGAAGAAGAAGAAGATACCTACACTCTATGGTACAACCCTAACGCTTAAACTGTGGCGTAGGTAAATTCTGAACACAAAGGAATTGCGCTCTTATGAGCTAAGTAGTAAGGCGCAATTTCGAATGAACCAGGTGCGTCGGAAATTTTGTAGGCTATTAAAATGGCGGCTTTCTTCAAGATCAAAGCGGTGCAGCTTCTGTACGTAGTACTATTATTTATTCTGTGACTGAGGCTACAACTACATCACACTCTTAATTAAAATGTCGTTGTGTACACGAAATTCATTGAATCATATAGAAGTATCCGCACAGGCGGTAAAATATCGCTTGCTTTTCTATGAATGATGCAGAATATTATCCGCGCAAATTAAAAACGCGTAGAAAAAAATCGCTGTGCAGACGTAGCCTAATGTTTATTTTCTTCTCGGTCTTGATGAACCGAGGCCATTTGGGAATTCGCCAGTGTCAAGTATCCTCCAATAATAAATATGTGAAAGCTTGTGTGTGCCTTACTCAGTTAGCTACTTACAAGATGTAAGTTACAACTTGTAAGTAGCTAAGTGAGTAAGGCAGCTACTTACAAGATGTAAGTAGCTTAGCTACTTACATCTTGTAAGTTACAACTTGTAAGTAGCTAAGTGAGTACATAAGTAATTTTTTAGATGTGTTGTCCTCATATTTACATTTTTCCCGGGTCCTAATACGTACTTACCCGTATTGTTATTTTGAAATCCCTTACCGCGGGATTTTAACTATAGGTACAGAATACATAAATAGTACAAGCTATATGTAAGTTTAAGTCAGGAAGACACGAGGAGTGTTAATAAAAAAAATCAAACGAGAGTAAAAAGTAGGAAGTTAGATTATGTGGCTCGTTGAGTCGTTGCAATCAATTATCATTAGAAAAAAAAATGTTAACAGAGCGAGCGCGGGTCAACAATGTACCGAAACTGACATCTGACACGCGCGGTGTCAGTTTTACTTTTTTCTATTCTTTTGGGTTCCGTAGAACAGAAAGAAAAAAAATAACCAGCGATCTACATACATACTTAGATTAAAAGAAAAAACTAAAGATACGGTACCTAACCTAGGCACGTCAAATGAGACGATAAAACTGCGTCTAGCTGACGCACTAGCCTCAGTCGTATGTCGAACCGTTGCCGCGTGAGCACGTGCTCTCTCACTGCGATTATCTTTTTGAGATTAATCAGAAAGGTATTTCTAGCTCATTTTTCGAATACACAATGTTAGAATATACCGTATCTATACTCTTGTTTGTTTTCATCTAAGCATACATAACTAAACTTAAATAAATAAATTAATAGTATTGCAAATTAATAGTAAGAGGTTGCATACAGCATACAGCGCAATCTAGTCCAAACTAAGCAATTTATATACCTAAAAATCACACTTATTTCATTGAAGAATTTAGATCGGTATTTTGCACACATCCTTCGACCAATACAATAACTATTGTATTGGTCGAAGCACACATCTAAATGTGTGCAAACATTAGTACCGTTTATAAATCTGCCAAAGCCACCACAAGCCACACTTTATAAAAACAAAAAATAACCCATGTTTCTTGTGTCTTCTTCTCATTGGAGGTCGCGTTCCGAAGACACAGTAGATTAAATATAAAAATTGACATTTCTAAGAGATATCTTTCTAATATCCGAATGAATAAACGTACTTTGATTTTGATTGATTTTGAGTCCAGCGTTCTTACCTGTGTATATGAGCATGCCCTGACAAACTTTCAGCTTTTATAAAATGTCGAAAGTCCGCGGCGTCCACGGCCTCATAGGCTATGAAAGGAGAGCGACCCTTCTAGAAAATACAATATAAATAAATAAATAAATTCTGTGAAGAACACACAGCGCCATCTAGCCCCGTGGTAAGCGACTAAGCTTGTGTTACGGTGACTAGACAACGGATATAATACCTATATTTATTTTTCTTTTGTAAATACATACATATTATACATAGAAGGACACCCAGACCAGACACAAATATTTATTTTTAAGCATAAATACTTGCACCCGGCGGGAATCGAACCCGCAACCTCCTGCATTGCAGTCGCGCTCTCGCACGACGCGCCACAGAGGTCGTCAGTATAAATCGCATTTGTTTTAGCCATAAGAACCCTCGTTACGGGAAACCGCATCGCACTTGACTAGTTCGCCTCTTTAGCTAATTAACACCGCATTAGGGGTCATTATGACACCCAAGGGGAAAGTCACGTGGCGTGAAATTGCTTAAAAATGTTTCAGAACATGTAAATTGATATTTTATTTGTGACGTGGATGATTTGTAATTTATTTTTCTCTATTTTTAAAAGTTTTTACAAACAGAAGAATCTAATAATATAAATAAAGGGAGGACGAAAGTTTGTACGTAGACGCAAATTTAAAAATGAAAATTTCAACCGTCAAGCTATTACAGTTCATGAGATACAGCCTGGTGACGGACGGACGGACGGACGGACGGACGGACGGACAGACAGACAGATAGACAGACAGACAGACAGACAGCGAAGTCTCAGTAATAGGGTCCCGTTTTTACCCTTTGGGTACGGAACCCTAAAAAACGGGCCTTCAGGGGGATATAGTTAGGATATAATATATTAATCCTATCCTAAACTATAAGAGATTGCGAAAAATGCTGAAAGAAATTGCGTCCCCGATTTTAACAAAAACTAAAATGGCATTGTTAGATTTTGAATAAATCTTTAGGCTCCCTAGCCAAGAATCGAACCTTGTCTCTTTGCAAAAAAATAAACACCCTATATTATTTTATTATACCGATCGGTGGTGTTTACTGATAAAGATAAAATCCTGAAAACAAAAATTGTACGGAAATCCATGAGAAATGAATAATCTTCTAATCTTATATATTTCCATGTCACAGTGTTAGTTACCGTACTCCTCCGAAACGGCTTCACCGATCTCCACCAAACTTCACATACGCATTCAGTAGGTCTGAGAATCGGCTACTATCTATTACTATTATAAAGCGGAAGAGTTTGTTTGTTTGTTTTTTTGTTTGTTTGAACGCGCTAATCTCAGGAACCATAATTTATAAGGCAAAACAACGTTTGCCGGGTCAGCTAGTTTTTAATAAAAATATGTATTTTCACCAACAAAAAATCCTGTAAATGCATGTAACATTAGCAGACCGCGGGCGGCGGTCTGCTAATGTCAGTGTCGCCCGTGAGCGCCTCGACGCGCCAATTACTGGGTGAACCACTGACTTCCATGGTACAAGTCGCTGGACAGGACATAGCGCACTGAATTTTGTGCCTATTTCATCTGCGCCATGTTGCGCTGTTGTCGCGCATTTTCTATTGAAAGTGATGGTGACCGTCTCCGGAACTATTAGTTCTATGAACGGTCACTATGACTATCAATAGAAAACGCGCGAAAACAGCGCAACATGGCGCAAATCAAATCGGCACAAAGATCTAATGTCATTTTGTACGCATTCCAGCGTACTTGTAAAGTTTCATTTTTGTGGGGTGAACTGTGGTTTAACATTTTCCACCCTAAAATGGTGAGAACTCAATCAGTCTAATGGGGGTTGCTTGTCAAAATATTATCATCTCGAAAATCGAGATATTAATGCAATTATAGAGATAATAATTATGTGTGGGGTTGTTATTTGATTAGGGTGGTCTTTCATTGATCTGTAGGCGTACTGTGGTGAACGTGGGAGTCTACTCGCTTGTTTCGAACGAACTAACGATCGTCGATTTCGGACGAACGATATTTTCTACTATGACCCTACCTAACTAAAATAATTATTTTTTGGAACAGAGCACAACATAACTTCGGAACAATAATACTAAAGTAAAAGAGCCTGCGTACACAGGAACGTTTTTGATAACATTTTAATAGTTTTAAAATAAGACGGTAGTCTTAACTTTTTAATACATTAGAATGACAAATCACATCTTAGTCTATCCTGAAGAAGAGACCTGGAAAGGTCTCGAAACGTTGAGCGTTGTAACAATGCTAAAAGTAATAAAAACCACGCGATTCAAACCGAAAAATGTCTTTAATTTCAATACAACATCGCGAAAACAGAAGAAGAATCTATAATATTAGACAATCCATAGACTTAACTTTGAATTGCGGACGACCTCTGTGGCGCGTCGGGCGGGGCCTGGCTGCAATGTTGAAGGTTCCGGGCTCGATTCCCGACGGGTGCAAGCATTAATGCTTTAAAATTGATATTTGTTTATGGTCTGCATGTTTTCAATTTTTTTTTTTAAGTACTGGATGAGGTAAGGTTCCACCCCCGATTGCTCCCCTAAAACGGGCCGAGTTCAGACGGGCCCAGGCTTTACTTTACCACTCTTTTAGGCATTACTTTTACTTTTACTACTCTTTCCACCATATAAGTCTCCACTTGGCACTCGATGAGGTAAGATTACCAACTACAGGCTCCTAATCTATAAGAATCACGTTTGTTGTATGGGCGCCCGCGCCCCCACTTAAATGTTTGTTATATTTTGTTTTTAGTATTGATTGTTATAGCGGCTACAGAAATAGGTACATCTTCTGTGATAAATTCAACTGTTTAGCTATCACAGTTTATGAGATACAGCCTGGTGACAGACAGACAGACAGACGAATAGACAGCGAAGTTCAAGTAATAGGGTCCCGTTTACCCTTTGGCTACAAAAAACTACTGAACCGATCCTAAATAAAACACATTTTAACTTAGGTAATTAATTTATTGTCAATTATCATATTATTTTACTTTATTCCTTATTTTCCTATCCCGTAAGTCCTCCAAGAGCTCCGACAGCTGCGTCCGCCCCGGGTACTACATCTGAGCCCGGGATCGTCGGCAGAAGCAGCTTCAACAGCAGCCCGGTTAGTAGCTTCAAGATGGCCTGCCAGCCTAGGTCTGGAGTTCCTAGTGGAATTAAAAAAGTAAGGTAATAACAACAATCCTACTAATATTATAAACCTGAAAGTTTGTGAGGATGTGTGTGTGTGTGTGTGTTTGTTACTCCATCACGTAAAAACCGCTGAACCGATTACCATGAAACTCGGTATGTAGGTAGCTGGAGACCTGGAATAACACATAGGCTTTTTATTCCGATATTCCCGCGGGACTTGCGCGGGTGAAACCGCAGGACGAAACTAGTCTAATATATAAAATTTCCATGTCACAGTGTTAGTTACCGTACTCCTCCGAAACGGACGAATCGATCTCCACCAAACTCCACATGCGCATTCAGTAGGTCTGAGAATCGGCTACTATCTATAATTTATAAGGCAAAACAACGTTTGCCGGGTCAGCTAGTAACTAATATAAAAATGACCCACTATTTTTCGAAAAAAACATGATGTAGCATCTGATTTAAAAAAAAACTTTAGTTTTCTTCTTCTTTATGTGTAGTGGTGTGGCTCAGCTCGTGTTAGAGTTGTCAGGTCGCTATGGTCGCTAACTTGACCTCACGACTGCTATCAGAGATAAAAACCGGGACCAACTGCTTAACGTGCCTTCCGAAGCACGGAGGAGCTCTAGAAAATGTTTTTTGGTCACACAAATTATCGGTCACCCATCCAAGAGAGACACTTTCTATTTAATAAGAACACCTTTGTACCTATGTCAATTGTACCAACTTTTATGCAAATAAAGAATCTGAATCTGAATCTGAATCCAAGTAATGACCGCGGCAGGCATTGTTTACTATTATACAAAATCGACGGGCACCTTCCTTCAAACCCAGCTGTTTTAATTTTAGAAATGTTGTAGTCAAAAATGTGTGTTTCGTGTTATTATCTCTGATAGGATAGCAGTCGTTAGGTCAAGTTAGAGGCGTTAGGGCGATCTGAACAACTCTAACACTATAGGCGAGACAGACACTATACGGTTGTTATCTCTGATAGCAGTCGTTAGGTCAACGTTAGAGGCGTTAAGGCGACCTGACAACTCTAACAATAAGTGAAACCCACCACCATACGGTTGTTATCTCTGATAGCAGTCGTTAGGCCAACGTTAGAGGTGTTAGGGCGACCTGACAACTCTAACAATAGGTGAGACACACCACTACACGGTTGTTATCTCTGATAGCAGGCGTTAGGTCAACGTTAGAGGCGTTAAGGCGACCTGACAACTCTAACAATAGGTGAAATAAACCACTATACGGTTGTTATCTCTGATAGCAGTCGTTAGGTCAACGTTAGAGGTGTTAGGGCGACCTGACAACTCTAACAATAGGTGAAACCCACCACTATACGGTTGTTATCTCTGATAGCTGTCGTCAGGTCAACGTTAGAGGCGTTAGGGCGACCTGACAACTCTAACAATAGGTGAGACACACCACTACACGGTTGTTATCTCTGATAGCAGGCGTTAGGTCAACGTTAGAGGCGTTAAGGCGACCTGACAACTCTAACAATAGGTGAGACACACCACTACACGGTTGTTATCTCTGATAGCAGGCGTTAGGTCAACGTTAGAGGTGTTAGGGCGACCTGACAACTCTAACAATAGGTGAAACCAACCACTATACGGTTGTTATCTCTGATAGCAGTCGTTAGGTCAACGTTAGAGGTGTTAGGGCGACCTGACAACTCTAACAATAGGTGAAACCCACCACTATACGGTTGTTATCTCTGATAGCTGTCGTTAGGTCAACGTTAGAGGCGTTAGGGCGACCTGACAACTCTAACAATAGGTGAGACACACCACTACACGGTTGTTATCTCTGATAGCAGGCGTTAGGTCAACGTTAGAGGCGTTAAGGCGACCTGACAACTCTAACAATAGGTGAGACACACCACTACACGGTTGTTATCTCTGATAGCAGGCGTTAGGTCAACGTTAGAGGTGTTAGGGCGACCTGACAACTCTAACAATAGGTGAAACCAACCACTATACGGTTGTTATCTCTGATAGCAGTCGTTAGGTCAACGTTAGAGGTGTTAGGGCGACCTGACAACTCTAACACGAGCAGAGACAGACCACTACAGGGAATAAATAAATACTTCACTCACCTATAAAGGGAGCTAAGTCAGTAAATCCTGTGGGTAAATCCTTAACGGCATTACCCAGAGATGGCAGAGAACCAACGTTAGGAATACCGATGTCTTCTTCTTCCTCGGATGAGAACGAAGAAGAAGTTTCTTCTTGTTTCAATACAGATGGTAAACGCCCTTTGTCTGGCAGAAGTGACTTAAAGTTTGGACCCGCTGTAATTGTGAAAATCAATTAAAACTATTATGTGAAATAGTGTAAGGGTAGAAATCCTAGGAAATCCTCTTGTTCTACTAGTTTTCTACTCTTTTTCTAGATGAGCGTGCTACATCTTAGACCATATCATCACTTAAGTAAGAGTGAGATAATATTTTCATTAAAAAAATACTAAAAAAAATTAATCGACTCTTCGGTAGTGAACTTCCTTAGTAGGTAGGTACTATCGAGGTCATAAGTTTTTCTGTTACCAGAATTTTATTGTCAATCTAATAGATTTAATTCAACTAAAGCTGATGACGTCTGAGGCGCGTCGGGCGAATGCACGACTGCAATGCAGCAGGTTACGGGTTCGAATCCCGCCGTGAGAAATAATTTATGCTTACCTACTTCGATCATAAATAAAATATAGATGCACGGTCGCCGCTCTAGAAATGGAGCCATCAAAACAAGGCATACTTCAACCGATATGCCTTGTTTCGCTGTCAGTCGTGCATAAGTGTTTTACAACCTTATTGCCCAGTGATTAAGGTTTACTTTAAACTGTACTATGTCCGTATAAGTAAGCGTTGAAGTAGTGCCGATTTTTGATTTCGATTTTGTATGGGACCGTGCGTGTATCTATAGTTTATATATGATCGAAGCTTACCTAAACTAAAAGTAAATATTGGTTTCTGGTCTGGGTCAGAGAGAGACCTCTGTATGTATTTACGAAAGAAAAATAAAGCTGAACTTTAATTCTATCAAGCGTCATAATCATAACTACTTGATTGTAGGTTCTTGTACCCATGCTAAGCCACTTTACTTTATTTTAGAAACTTAGATCAAAAATGGAAACAAGGAACTGTCAAAGGTTAAAGGAACAAGTTAATAAAGAGCTGTCATTTTCAAATAAATGTATGAGATTATTGTTTACATTTTTGATCTAAGTTTCGTAATTTAGAAATATTATTTTTTTTCTTCTTTATAATGAAATACGAAAGCAACTTACGCCACTGTGGATATGCCATTGTGAAAGATACGGCCGCCTAAAAAAATAAAGAAATAAATATTCAAAGTTGCGCAAAGAAATACAATTGAGTTTTTTTTTTGTAATAATCGGCTCGACAATAAAGTATTAAAATATAAGTAAGTTATTTTTTTAACAAAAAAATATCAAATTTTTATTTCTTCTAAAATTGAGATGAAAATCAACAATAAGTAACATACCTTAAAAGAGTAGGTACCTATATGAGGGAATAGAGAATATTATAAAACATACAAGATAGGCGTTAAAAACATAATCCATTCCTTGCAGCCGGAATAGATTGACAAAAATATATAGGTAGGTAAGGTACTTACAAAAGCGGTAATAAACACAAAAACTAAATTCATCTTCAATTCGTAAGACAGAATGTTTAAAATATTAGAAACCACCGGATATTTAAGGTTACTAACTAACAATGGTTCATACTTGAAAATTACATCTGAGTCAACATGAATTTGACGTCCAAATAAAATCTAAACTTAATTTCAAAAGAACACACACTTAGTTAGTAAGTAGGTACATATTGTTCAAATAAAATGTTCTATGTGACAATGAAAAACAAAACAGTACTTTAATAAATACTATAAGGTATTTAATACTAAAATACATATTTAATTCAGTGAAGAAGATGTTACAACCAATAATGTTCTTGGTGGGTTTTATGTTTTATGTTTCTTCTATGTTCTTCATATTTAGGCTTCAACCTAACTAGCCTGATACATGAGCGTTTGACCACTATCAGGCGAGATAGTGTTTAAACGGTTTAAAATTAAGAATTTAGTGTGATTTCGGACTTTTCTTCCGATGAAAAGAGGCGTTTACTCTTTTTGTGATCATTTTATTATGTTACATTTAAATCGTCATAAATAACCTCGTAGTTAGTGACGTCATTTCGTTTCTTCAAATTCAATGTAACTTTCAGAAATATAGGAAGTAGGCACCTACCTATCTATTTCTACGTAAATCATCAATGTCGGTTCAGCCGTAAAACCGTATTCAAAATATGTCTTTGTGTTTTAAACCAAAAAACACGACATTACTTAATATTTATTTAAAAAAAAAAAAAATATTGGCCGACGTTACACACAGCGCAATCTAGCCCCAAACTAAGCACTAGGCTTGTACTATGGGTACTAGACAACGGATATACTACAAAAAAATGTTCTAAATCTAAAATGTTTGAGTGAAAATACTTGCATTTTCACGAGTCGTATAAAAGAGTACTTATTGTACGTAAGTAAGTACCTACTAAATACTTCGTAATCTATGCCACACTCCGATTGGTCGGTCCCCATCCCGACTCCTCCTCGTCACGCCCTCAAACTGAGAAAAGATACATTCCCATCATCCAGTCGAATGATCCATCTCAACAGATGTGTATCAATAACTAAGCTCCGGGCATTCGAAATTCGAATTTTGAACTTAAGTTTTTCTTAGTGTATTGTCGTTTAAATTGTGGATCAATATTTTGCATTCGAAAGTGTAAAACGAAAATTGCCCTGACAGTACCTACATAGGACAAAAGCTATTCAAAATATTTTGCAAAAATTGTACCTGATTTTTTCTGTGAGCCGAAAAAGTAAAGTAAAAACAAAAATATTTATAATTTTTTTGTTTTAAAAAAGGTTTTTGTGATTTTATTTCGCGTTATTAAAACGTAGTGATAAAAATCGCTTGCTTATTTTTGTAAAATGAAGTGATGGGAGAGATTTTCAATTTGTGAATTTCGAAACATAAGGTGAGTACCTACCTAGACTACCTAACTACCTACCCTACCTTTAATCTTTTTTCGCTTCTTGACCATCCAAACGTTGCCTGAAAGAGATCGCTTTAAGCGATAAGGCCGCCAATGGGCGGTACAATGGTACCACCTATATTTAAGTCGTTGATGTTTTGCTTTTTAATGTAAGTAATTTATTATTTTGGTGTTACAATAAACAATTAATCTAATATATCTATCTTTTAGAAAATAAATCTAAAATAATATTTGGTTTTACTAAAATCATCGAATTTCTTTCCATTGTACTTACTATGTAAATAAATAAATAAATAAATACTCCGAACAACACACAGCGCCATCTAGCCCCGTGGTAAGCGACTAAGCTTGTGTTACGGTGACTAGACAACGGATATAATACTTATATTTATTTTCTTTTGTAAATACATACATATTATACATAGAGGGACACCCAGACCAGACACAAATATTTATTTTTAAGCATAAATACTTGCACTATGTATTAGTAGGTACCTATTAATGCGAAAGTTTGCGTGTAAGTTAGTAAGTAACGTATGGTTAGGTGTTTAGGTTTTAGGTAAGATAGGTAGGTATTAGGCTGAGTGAGTACCTACTTAAATTAGTTTTATCAAACACTTCTGAATCGATTGCCATGAAACGTGGTATGCAGGTAGCTGGAGATCTGAATAAACACATATCTTGCTTCTATCTATATCTATACTTGAGTCGGTGAAGTTATATGTTCCAAATGAGTACCTACAACGGCGTCGCACTAGGAAGCCAGCACTATTCGCAGCACCTCACGGTAGGACTAACTTAGTAAATAAGTCGCCTCACGCACGGGTTCTACAGATACTAAATTTAGTTGCCGAACAGATTGACGTTATTACATGCGGAAAGAATGAATTTTGTAAAGTAGCACAGTGGACAATCTGCTATAAAATGTAAAATGCCTGTTAATGTACTTTAACTCTTGTTACCTACTCTATTGCATTGGGGGACACTGTAATGATAGCTGTAGTTGTTTTTTGGAAATAAATAAATAAATAAAATCTAGGGTATTTTTTATCCCGATATTCCTGCGGAATCGGGACTTGCGCCGATGAAACCCCGAGGCTAGTAAAAAAACAGAAGGGAGAATAAATAAATACTTTCTCCGGCGGGAATCGACCCCGCAACCTTCTACGTCGCAAGTGACCTACCCGTCTGCGTCACAGAGGTCGTAATATGACAACGCGCTGTCAAAACATTATAAATAATAATTTTAAACGCACACATGTTCCACATATTTTAAATGTTTACATTAACTTTTAGTCAACTACCTACATAGCTGTTTTATCAATGCCACTATTAGGTCTACCAAAATCTGATGGCATGAGAAAAAAAAAGAATTCATGATTTTTTTTCGTCAACGAAAACGTGACAGACACATTACTTATACAAGTAACTAGCTGACCCGGCAAACGTTGTTTTGCCTTATAAATTATAGATAATTAAATTTTTCCTAAATTTTCTTTGCTATAAACCTCACGGAGCCCGAGACCTTGCCAACGAATGCAAAACCGTGGAAATCGGTTCGTGCGTTCTGGAGTTATAGCGTCAGGAAGGAAAACCCGACTTATTTTTATATAGTAGAAGATTACTTATAGAATTGACTATAAATACGAGTGTTAGAGTTGTTATATTAGGTCGCTGCGGCTTTAAGAGGATAGTCTCCATTCTCTTTCTCCATACAAACGTAGTTTAAAATTTCCTCCCTGGATAAAGACATTAGAGCAAATATGTTTATGCCATAAAACCTATATCTGTCATGATGACTATGTATCTACCTTTTTTTTTCTAAATAAAATGAAAAAAATAAAAAGGTAGATGCATAGTCATGACTATGACAGATATAAGTTTAATGGCATAAACATATTTGCTCTAATGTCTTTATTCAGGGAGGAAAATTTAAACTACGTTTGTATGGAGACTATCCTCTTAACTTGACCTAACGACTGCTACGACTCGTCGGCAACTATGAGAGACAATTGCCGACTAGTCGTCTAGTCTGCTAAACAGCAAAAAAACATAGTCGGCCCATCTCTAGTTGCTTGCATTTGACATTTTTTCTTTAGAAAGACGTGTCAAATTACCGTCTACAACAGGGGTTCCCTAACTTATTTGAGACGCGCCCCCTTTCGACCAAAAAAAAACCGCGCCCCCCATCCTCCAGTCCAGATTATCAGGTCAAAATAAAAAAGTTTTTAATAATAAAACAACTAGGTATTTGTATCGCTCATTCATTACCCAAAGTCATACACATGGTATTTGGTAAGAAATACCCACCAAACGCCTTTGATAGAGCCCGTGAGGTGGCTGCGGGACCAATAAGGTAGTTAACATTCGCCCATTGAGGAAATAATATTACGTTCTTGACAGGTGTCGATTTCAAATAATTTCATTGGTTGGTTGAGAAGTCTGGAATGCATTCTCTCAGCGATCGCAGGTTTTTCTATACAGGTGGCCCGCGCCCCTCTGTAAAAGTCACCCTTAGGGGTGGCGCAGTTAGGAAACCGCTGGTCTACAATAGTTAAAAAATCGAAGTACCTATACCAAAACAATAAAAAACACAAGGAGGCGAAAAAAATACTAAAAATAAAACTTTTTACGAACGACCTTTTTTAACCTTTTTAATAGGTACGAGTTTAAAAAGTTATTTAAAAAAAGTTCCCTTCAGAATCAGGTGAATATTTCAAGACCACCACTTGAAATGTATCCGATAAAGAAGCTACTGTTTATCTTGAGTTCCAACGTTTTTTGTCCAACAATTTGTACGAGATAATGTTACTTACTCTGGAATTTTTAACTTTTTTTTAATATACCCATTTTGTTTTTAATTACGTAGCTTGGGATAAAAACACTCACTCGCAGGCGCGTAAAACTGTACCAAAAATAGTTGTTTTTTTAGGGTTCCGTACCTAAAGGTAAAAACGGGACCCTATTACTGAGACTTCGCTGTCTGTCTGTCTGTCTGTCTGTCTGTTTATTTTAAGCAATTTTATCAATCAAACCACTTCGTATCAAGGAATGTCTAAATAGGAAAGCAACACTATTAAAACCTGAAAAAGTTTAATTTTCTGGCTGACTAAAACGACCATGGTAAACGAAGAAGTTTGTAATACAAAAAAAAAGACTGGCCAAAAGATTTGAAGAAAAATTAAAAAGTATTCTTTTTTTTTGTTCATTCAGCCAGTGAGTTTTACAATTTATGGTTTACTAGCTGCGTCCCGCGGTTTCACCCGCGTAAGCCCCGATCCCGTGGGAATATCGGGATTAAAAGTAGCCTATCTCAATAAATGGACTATCCAACTCTGAAATATTTTTTTAAATCGGACAAGCGGTTCCTGAGATTAGGGCGTTCAAAAAAACAAACAAACTCTTCCGCTTTATAATATTAGTATAATATTTCGACGGCCTCTGTGGCGCGTCGTGCGAGAGCGCGACTGCAATGCAGGAGGTTGCGGGTTCGATTCCCGCCGGGTGCAAGTATTTATGCTGGGTGTCCTTCTATGTATAATATGTATGTATTTACAAAAGAAAAATAAATATAAGTATTATATCCGTTGTCTAGTCACCGTAACACAAGCTTAGTCGCTTATCACGGGGCTAGATGGCGCTGTGTTGTTCACAGAATTTATTTATTATTTATTAGTATAGAACTATAGATGAAGGTCTGCTATGTTAATAGTAGGTTTACTACTCATTTTGATATCATGAATCATGCAGGACCATACGACTCATGACCACTACAAAACTTGGGTAGATAGATAGATAGATTAATTCTCTATTGCAACATCAATATAAAATTACAATATAAAAAAAGGGAAGGAAATAAAAGAGAAAAGGAAGAAAGGTGATATTATAAAGAGGAAAGATTTGTATTTTTGTGTGTGTGTGTATGTTTGTTATGGTTAAACTCAAAAACTACTGGACCGATTAAAAAAAATTAGAAAGATACATTCACCCTGAGTAACATAGGCTACTTTTGATTCCAATATTCCCACGGGAATTACGCGGGTGAAACCGCGGGACGCAGCCAGTACCTATTTTTTTTTTTTTTTTTTTTACGAGGGGAATCTCCTTAAGACCGTCAGGCTGCTCTCGGGGGAGAGCGGCCCGGTGTGTGGGGGTCCCCCCGGCCAAGATGGTGTGCGGCCAGGGTATACCCACTAAACCCCTCGGTGTCCTTCGCGCCGCAGTTGCCAGAGCTTGCCGGAACCTTTCGGATAACTTCGGCAAGCTCTAGCGGCGGGTGGTCCGGGTGGACCCCATCTCCAAGCGCCCAAATGGGCGAAGCCCTCTCGAAAGGCGGCGCGGACACGCCGCCACCATCTCGGGGCTCTGTGTTTGGAGACGAACTCCCCCGAGTCCGCCGCCAAGAGCCGTTTAGGGGAACCAGCGATGTCTGGACACCCCTGGTTCCCCTGCGACGGTTGAGGTCTGTGGCCCCGTCGCCGACCACTTTTCGGCTGCAGGGGATAGGGCGAGCGGCAACGACACACCGACACTCCTCTTCCCCCGCAGCCCCACCGCGTCCGCCATGTAACGGTGGCGGCCCCGCCGAGGCCGCGGCAGATAGGGAGAGCGGCAACGCAACACCGACACTCCTCTCCTGCCGCGGCCCTGAAACCCTCAGCCGCAATGTTGCACACTGCGGCCCACCTCAGTTACGGACGTAACCTACCGGCCGCGAGCCGAAGCTCGAGCGGCCCCTCGGGTGGGTTCCTCTTGGTTCACCGTGGGTGTCCAGGCCACGGCTACTAAGCCCCCCCGCCACGACAAGGCGGGAACCCTTCAGGGGGGACGCAGCCAGTACCTACCTTATACTCGTAGTTAGGTATCTATTTAATCAATCGATGGGTATAGTAGGTTATACCAGCAACCACACAGAATGTATTTATTAATTAGTTGTGTGTTTTTGTTCCAGTTCCATAAATGTCAAGTTACGGGAGCATGTCCCCCTCAGACGAAGGTTTCGACAGATATGAACCGCCATTCTACTGCCCGCCTTCACATCAGGGTAAGGCATTCTTATGGCATTTGCGTCTTATGTTCTACTGATATCCTTATTATTTAATAAATATAACTAGCTGACCCGGCAAACGTTGTTTTGCCTTATAAATTATAGATAGTAGCCGATTCTCAGACCTACTGAATACGCATATAAAATTTGGTAAAAATCGGTCTTGCCGTTTCGGAGGAGTACGGTAACTAACATTGTGACATGGAAGTTTTATATATTAGAAGATAATATTTAAAATAATAATAATAATAATTGAACATTGTTACGGCAGGCGCCATAGGCCCCATAGTTCCCCCCAGTATCCAATCCACTACCAACCCATTTCCATAGCCCAAGTAGTTTTTCACCCGTAGTTTACACAATAGTTCTATCCAAACCGGGGGTTGTCCTTGGTTGCATTTTATAGTGTAGACAGGGATAACCGCCGGTTTGATGTCCATCACAAAAAATTAATTAAAATGTTACTAAAACAGGCCTCTACGTGTTGGCTTCGGCCCCACGCACGCCTTCCAAAGGTCCGGGTGCTCCATAGCCCCGAGTATCGGTAATGGTAACAACAAATAATAATAATAATATTGCACGACGTTACACACAGCGCAATCTAGCCCCAAACTAAGCACTAGGCTTGTACTATGGGTACTAGACAACGGATATACTACATATTATACTTTTTTTTTTTTTTTTTTTTTTGTAAATACATACATATGATACATAGAAAACACTGAATATCCCATGTCATCGGACCGTGGTGAGTCCTAGAACATGTTGGTTTCCTCACGATGTTTTCCTTCACCGTAAGAGCGATGTCCGGGAAAAAAAAAAATCCGGGTGGATGAAAATCCGGGTAAAATAAGACCAGCGGTAGAACATTGGACTACACCCTGCTGAGTGGTACGCTCAGGATGTGGTACAATTTTCATGATTGTCAATTTTACAATCCTAAGGGCATTTAATATGGTCCAGGTCCAGATAGTAAAATATTGCGATAAAATAACTTCTAAGAAAAAAAAACAATAAAACTTTAGACCGTGTAAAATTAGACCAGCGGTGGAACATTGGACCACACTTTGAGTATACACTTATTTTCATTATTGTTATTTTTACGATCCTATGAGCATTTTAAATGATCCAATGTAAGAACAAGTCGCTTTAATATAATAGATAATAATAATATAATAAATAATTTCGCTTAATAGTTACATATCTCATATCACTGTGGAGATTTTTTTATTTTAAAAGACTAGTTATTTATAACTATCCAATGTAACGAAGATAGTCAAATATTGAGAAAAGACACCTCAAAATCAATAGTTTAGACTTTTAACTTTAGAGGACGTCTATTCCTATCTATATCTCAGTGTGTGAATCCTAAAATTCCCAACAAGCAGGAAACTCATAGTTCTGTACCAACAGGGGGCGGTATGGACAATGCGGTGTTCTGGCCGGTATCAAACGAGGGTCCGGAGTTCGAAGCCCAGGAAATGTACCACGACACGTCGCATTATATAGGACGAAGTTATGGTAAGATTTCTTCTAATAAATGAATACTATTCTATCTTCTACACTAATATTATAAAGAGGAAAGATTTGTAAATTTGTGTGTGCGTGTGTGTGTGTGTGTCTGTATATTTGTAATGAATTAACTTAAAACAACTGGACTAATTTCAAAAATTCTTTCACAATTAGAAAGCTATATATTCACCCTGAGTAACATAGGCTATTCCCACAGGATAGGGAATAACGCGGGTGAAATTGTAAATATAACTATGCCAACAGTAAACCATCTTAAGAAGATCGGCGTTTTTCCTTAGGGATTTTACCTGGGGGTTAGAGGTACCTTAATTTTATTTTAGGTGCCATCGCAAATTACTAGACATGGATTATTCAATTGATTTATGCGAGCTAAAGCCATGGTGTTAGTATTTTCGTCCTATTCTTATTAAGTTAAAAGATATTGGGTGTTAAAGTTTCACATTTGGGAGTTTCACACAAAACACCACTAGATGTCGTTATTTGTCTTGAATATCCATAAATCTGAATTGTTACCTACCTACTCAGAGACATGAAATTTGTTTTCGGGTTATTATAACCCCCGACGGAAAAAGAGGGGTGTTATAAGTTTGACGTGTCTGTGTGTCTGTCTGTCTGTCTGTCTGTCTGTGTATCTGTCTGTGGCATCGTAGCTCACGAACGGATGAACCGATTTGAATGTAGTTTTTTTTGTTTAATAGGTGTCTTTTGCGCGAGTGTTCTTAGCTATGTTTGATCAAAATCGGTTCAGCCGTTCATAATATATGTTGGTTGAAGCTCGGAAATAAAAACCGAATGTTTTCAAATATGCCCGAGTGGGGTATCAAATAAAAGAGCATGACTGTTGTGACAACAATATGCAAGTTTCATCAAAATCGGTTCAGCCGTTCAAAGTATATGTAGGGTCAAACTCGGTAATAAAAACCGAATGTTTTCAAATATACCCGAGTAGGGTATTCAAATAAAAGGACGTGACTTTTGTGACAACAATAAGCATGTTTCATCAAAATCGCTTTTACAAAAAGGGTGAAATAAAAAAATTAAATTAAAAATTTAAAAAACCCCCGACTTAAAAAATCTTCAAAGTTAAAACAAAACTAAACTTTAAAAAGGCAAAAATAATAACCTGAAAACAAATTTCATGTCTCTGAGTAGGTATGTGGTACCTTACGTTCCCGCGTCGGGGGACGCGGGAATGTGTCACAGAAGTTGATGGTAACCGACCCGTGCTTATAGTACCGCGTACCCCGACGCGGGAACGTAAGGTACCACATACCTACTCAGAGACATGAAATTTGTTTTCGGGTTATTATTTTTGCCTTTTTAAAGTTTAGTTTTGTTTTTGAACGGTCTTCTTTACTAAATAAATTAAAATTATAAAAACCAAAAAGAGAATCCCTAGGTATGGTACCCAAAAGGCTGGCTGCATTGCACCTTTGGATAAGAATACCTATTCGTTGGCCAAAGAATTAGACATAGTGCACGGCTTAATAGTGCACTCGACAATTTAGAAAAATAAATTTCAACCAACGTTAAGAGGACAGTCTCCATACAAACGTAGTCGACTGTTTCCTCCCTGGATAAAGACATTAGAGCAAATATTATGTTACTCAGGGTGAATGTAGCTTTCTAATGGTGAAAGAATTTTTGAAATCGGTCCAGTAGTTTCGAAGATTACCCCCAATATACATACATACATACATGTTACTAACGTTACCTCTTTATAATATTAGTATAGATAAAGATTTATAAGCCTAAGTTATATGTCTCTGGTGTTTGAAATACATAAGTTGAAAGGGTAATTTCCCTTTGGCGGTGGGTACGTGTCGCAGATGGCTGAACAAGGTGTTTGTTGTAGGGTACGATGAGATGCAGATATCTGGGAACGAACCGTACGACGGATACCACCACAACCTGCACCATACCTTCGGACAGAACGCTGCAGGTTAGACGATAACACTGTTTTACTAGGTACAAAACACAGACTATTTTCTAACCCTAGTCCTAGTTCTAGTCTTAGACCTAGACCTAGTCCTAGTCCTAGTCCTAGTCCTAGTCCTAGTCCTAGTCCTAGTCCTAGTCCTAGTCCTAGTCCTAGTCCTAGTCCTAGTCCTAGTCCTAGTCCTAGTCCTAGTCCTAGTCCTAGTCCTAGTCCTAGTCCTAGTCCTAGTCCTAGTACTAGTCCTAGTCCTAGTCCTAGTCCTAGTCCTAGTCCTAGTTCTAGTCTTAGTCCTAGTCCTAGTAATATTCTAAATGTTTGGAAGCTTGTTGTATCTTTGTTACTTTTTCACGCAAAAACTAATGAACCTACTAGGTATTACGATAAAACTTGGTTTACAAGTAACTGGAGATCTGCATTAGAAATAGTTTTACTTTTAATCCCGATATGCTCGGGATCGGGACTTACGCGAGTAAAACCGCGGGACGTTGCTTGCTGATAGACATGCATGTAGAACATTAACTTGGTGCTACCATAATTTCCGAGCCCTGTATTTTTTAAATAATATTTCTAATTTAGTGTATGTCCCCAGGCGTAGATTGCGATCAAATCCGTTACGACCGGCCAGCGCCATCTTTCGTCCGAGTTGTCAAACGACGGACCACAGCCAATAAAAAGGAAAGAAGACGGACACAGAGTATAAACACGGCGTTCAGTGACCTCAGGGATTGCATCCCTAACGTCCCACCTGATACTAAACTTAGCAAGGTTTGTTGGTTACGTTAGGAGGAAATGTTAAGTAACTAGTTAAGAGCCCTTTCACAAAATTTTCTTGATAGACTATGTTTTTTTTTCTTTTATGATAGTTTGTACCTAAACGGTAAAAATGTAATGGAGTAAAAGGGGCCTTTTTAGGGTTCCGTACCTAAAGGTAAAAACGGGACCCTATTACTGAGACTTCGCTGTCTGTCCGTCCGTCCGTCTGTCCGTCTGTCACCAGGCTGTATCTCATGAACCGTAATAGCTAGACGGTTGAAATTTTCACAGAAGATGTTTTTCGGTTGCCGCTACAACAACAAATACTAAAAACAAATTAAAACAAATATTAAAGAGGGGCTCCCATACAACAAACTTATTTCAAAAACATCGAATCGAGTAGGTCATGAAATTCAAAATGGCTGCTCTATCTGTCAAATACCAGTCTGCCTTCACTTACCAAAGAGTTTCAGATTGTCTTTGTGCCAAAGTTTTTTTTTTTCGTTTTTTTTAGTGGTGTGGTCGTATGATGGAAGTAAGAATCGAAGCTAAATATGTCACATTTTGCTATCAAATTTTAAAATTGGTAAACGATTTTAGGGTTCGGTAGGTACCCAATTGTGATAGTGGTACGGAACCCTTCGTGCGCGAGTTTTTTACTATGACTCTACTGTCCGTCTGTCTGTCTGTCACTAGGCTGTATCTCATGAACCGTGATAGCTCAGTTGAACTTTTGGATGGTGTATTTCTGTTGCCGCTATAATAACAAAATACTAAAAACAGAATGATATAAATATCGTAATAAATAAATCGAGCAGATTGCTTAAATAAAATATTGAGTTATATTTAATTCAGTTACTTATAAAATTTTTCGTGGTTTCATAGAAATTGATAAAAAATATATTTTTTAGATGATTTCTATTCTCTATGGTTTCATTTTATAGATATTATCAATAAACAGCATTTTACACGTGATTGACGTGAATAAGCCTTATTCTACGAATAAGTACTAGTTGTTTATGGATAGAGAAACACATTCAACTATTTCCATACATAACTGAATCAGGTTAATTAAAATCTGAATATTTTCTTAAAGTAATCGGCTCGGATTTTTTGGAAAAATAATACCTATTACTCGTTTATTGAAAAATAACATCGTTTTTCATACAAATTTAGTGGATGGGCTCGATAAGGTTGGATTACGATTAGTTCATTAAATCTTAATATTATGATTATTATAACATAGCCCGGTGTCCACGGGTAGAGTTAATGGTTTACAGGCTTTCTATAACCACAAAAACCAATTAGGGTGTTAAATTATTTCAAATTTAAATGTACCTACCTACTGGTGTTCTATGAATTTAACCGTCTAATTATTGGCAGTAAAATTCATAGATACCGTTGCAATTCAGTTTAATGACTTAACATGTAATTCAAATTCAGATTATGGTTCAAACAACTGGAAAATAATTGTTTTAGACCATTATGTCAACAGACAATAAAAAACAAAAATAAATCAAATATGCGGTCCGGATAATATATAACATACGTTCTAAGTATGTTATATATTATCCGGACCGCAAAAATTAAATTGAATTAAGCTAAAATTGTCGTTCTAAGACAATTTTAGCTTAATTCAACTAAACAAGAATAAGCAATGAATTACAATTTTCCGCATACGTACGTCGACAATTGAATAGCTCGGAAGCCTCTCAAACATATGACGATTTATTCGTAGAATAGCTATTCCTTGCTTAGTTTTAGTTTTTACTCTTCCATACTCTACCGATAACTCTACTCGTGTACCGGAGGCTTATACCCGTCTCACTCTCGCTTCCACCTTCTCAGGTGGTGCGAAAGAATACGCAGCTGAATTCAGCTTACTGTATGCTAAGAGACTGTATACCCCACGTTCTACCTGACACTAAGATGACGAAGGTTAATATTTATTTTAACTTTTTTATACGTACCTAATACCTATCTTATAACCTAAAAAAAAAAAACCAAAAAAGATTCTATCTATCTAGAATTGAAAATACTCAATTTAAAAGTAATAGATACTACCTACTCGTTCTCCATACAAACGTAGTCGACTCTCTGGAGCAAAAATGTATATAACATAAAACCAGTTTACCGCTAATCAATTAATTTATCTAATTAGAATAGAAAAAATAGAAAATGAAAAATAAAACTTGGGTGGGTGGTCATGGCTGATATACGTTTTATGTCTTAAACATTTTTTGCTCTAATATCTTTATCAGGAAAGAATCAGTTGACTACGTTTGTATAAAAAAAGAGTAAGTATTCTTTCCACATAATGGAATGTAAGCCCACGACCGTGGGCTCAAGGCCACGTTACACCGGCTTGAAATTAAAATTAGCATTTTTCGAAAAATATCGAAGCCATAGATTCAATAAATAATTTCAGTCTAAATTTATGATTAGATCGCAGATTAAAGTTCGGATACGCCATTTTCAACTCCTTACCTGGATACCTAACCTTAATAGAATAAAAAAATGGGTTCCCTAATTTTGCAAGATATCACTGATTGAAAAGTTTAAGCGTAATTTTGCAAAATGACCAACCGTTATAAAACGTTTTAGAAAAAAAATTTACCTCATAGCCCGGTATAATTTTTTTGAACCCGGTTCATGTTTGATACATTTTTATTATAGGTTCAGTACATATTGTGCGTGCACCCTCAATACTTAACTATACGTCATTAATAGGGATGTGCTTTGTGACCATACTGAATTGTAAGCCATAGCCCATAACCTAACTTTCGAAGGACCTACTTTTTTATGATCAATTCGGTTAACTAGATAGACTGAAGTTCTTTATATCAATTGGGTTCGATATTTAAAAACAAAATCACCATCTACATCACATAAAAAAAAAACAATCCTTTTTACTTCGTTAACTTTTGTAAACGGCCTCTTAACAGACCCAACAAATGTTTGTCAATAGATAAAGACCCTCCGACTGGCCACGTCTTACATATCCTACCTCCTGAAGGTCTTGGAGACGGATGGAGAGCCGGCGGGGGGGTTCCGAGCTGATCTGCATCACACCACCCCCAGGAGACGGAATACTGAGGTATCACATGTGCACTAACTAATGTTTTAACTTTTAACTACTTAAATGCTCTTCCAACTAATCTTAGAGCTCTTCAAGATAGTACTTACCTACCATCATCATCATCATCCGAGCGATGTTCCCGGTTGCATCCCTCTCGAGTACAATCTACCATAAGTAGGTACAAATCAAGTATTTTTCAGTTTCAACTTAAAACCAGGCCTTTTTAATAAACGTGGAGTACCTAAGGTCGGAATAATTTTACCACTTTTTGTTTCTGTCTGTCAACTTTGAAAGTTTTTGTCACGGAAAAAGACAAAGCATGTTCTCACTACTCCGACCTTACTCTTCGTTTATTAATAAGGCTACTAATGTTTAAAGCATGGTTTATTTGGCCTAACTAATCTGATGCATTATCCACTTGAGACATTCCCTCGAGAAAGATCGAGCGCATACATACACCATGTGCAACTTATCTCTCGAGATAGTAGTGGAGCCGCGCGCACTTGAATTGACTGGGGGTACTGTTGTGCGGGGTAAGCGACGCCAGCCGAGACCATAGTTTTGATGGGTAAACGATACTATCATAGGCATTTCCTATGTATTTAGTACTAGCTGGCGTACTCCCCGCGGTTTCACCCGCGTAAGTCTTGATCCCGTGGGAATATCGGAATCAAAAGTAACCTGTTACATGTAGCTTTCTAATGGTAAAGGTTTTTTGAAATCGATAAATAGATAGATAGATTAACGCTTTATTTGCACAACAAACAACATACATATGTAAGACAAATACACACAAAGCTTAAAACTAAAACGTTGCACAAATGGGCGGCCTTATCGCTAAAAGCGATTTCTTCCAGGCAACCTTTGGATGGAGAAGGTCATTACAGCATGCACAGTAGGCAAAATCGATTTAGTAGTTTTTGAGTTTATTCATAACAAACATACACACGCACACACACACACACACATACACATAAAAATACAAATCTTTCCTCTTTATAATATTAGTATAGATAGATATACAGGGGGCGGATCGTCTTACATAAATTTTTAACTCCTAACATCGGAGGTCCGAAAATGTTTCACATACCATTTTAACCATTTTAAATCATAATGATCAAAAATTCTTCATAATTTTTTTAAAACATAAAATTTTAAATACATAAGTAATCATTGAAATCTATTACTATTTAAAGCGGAAGAGTTTGTTTGTTTTTTTGTTTGTTTGAACGCGCTAATCTCAGGAACCACTGGTCCGATTTGAAAAATTCATAATATCACTATTATGAATTTCGTTTTCACTAAAATTTGTTTTAATAAATTTCTTAATCATAAGTATTTTATCCATAATTATTGAAAATTATAATGTCTCAATTCATACATTTGTTTCGCCTACTATTGTTATCTTAACGCGCGTAGTTCTCGACCTTGGAAAAAAATACACGGAGCACACCGACTCGGATAGGTTAGGTTTATGTTAGAACATGATTACACGCAGCGCTTTGGCGAGCGAGCGTAGCGAGCGTGCCGCGGCAGCGGTCGCCAAAGCGCCTAATACTATACATAAAAAAGCGTGATGTATCTTAATCATAAGTGTTTTTATGAAGATCGACAGAACACAAGTCAAAAACAATCGAAAATTTCCGTTAGAGTTTGATAATAGGGTAGTTCATAAAAGAAGTTTTGTTACAGTTGCCTTTATTAATATAAATAATCTTAGTATCACATTATGAATTATAGCAATATGATCATGAATGTTATCTAGAAAAAAAATCTGAAAAATAAAATTATGATTTTAAAATGTTCTTGGTATAATTATAATAATTATAATTTTTTTATTCATAGTAACAGTATGAATAAAAAAATTATGATCACTAACTGTTATGAGCTCCGATGGTAGTAATAAAAATGTCTGAATAAAAAAAGTATGAAAAGTAAAATTATGAAGAGTGATTATTATGAACACAAATAGATAGTATGACAAAGAATATGACTTAGAATTTTATGTGAGCCAATATGGACCCAGATATACATTATTATAAACGCGAAAATTTGCAAGTATGTACATATGTATGTCGGTATGTCTGTTTGTGGCTTTGTTACTTTGAACTTACGCGGGTGAAACCGCGGGACGCATCTAGTTAGTATATATATTAGGAAGTATCACTAGAGGTACCTACCTATGTTTATTTCACCTTCCCCCAAAAATATTATATAGTTTCCCGTATTTTACAAGTTTTCTGTTCGTAAACAAGGGAAGCGGTAACGTTTAATTATAAACAGACAGACAGCCAGACGTGGCACGTGCGCGTGTTTAGTGTAAACTTGTACAGGTTAGCCGGAACTTGAGGCAAATAAACTGTTTTTTAACAAAAAAATATTCTTACCTACTTATATTATGTTTTTAACATACCTACTTACTTGCTTTGAAAATGATTCTAATTGCATTTCTTAGATATTTAACTCATTTTCGACGTTTCAAGATCTTGATAGAAAAAAAAAATGGTTTGCAAAAAGTTGCTTTTTGAAAAAAATGCTTTCAAAACTTTAGTACCCGGCGGGATTCGAACCCGCAACTACTGGTAATCCGAACTAGCGTTTTGACTGTTTGACCGCTTCGCCACGGGTAACCCTCCCGCTAGCACCTCCTCGTTGCGAGTAAGGCCTCGTAGTGACATCTACCGGCGTACTTTGCAATTCAACTCGGCTTTTTAGGGTTCCGTACCCAAAGGGTAAAAACGGGACCCTATTACTGAGACTTCGCTGTCTGTCCGTCAGTCTGTCTGTCACCAGGGTACTGTATCTCATGAATAGTATAATAGCTAGAGGGTTGATTAGGAGTTCAAATTCACGTCTCCTTCAAAGTATTCTATCCTCTGAGATTGGTACCTAACTAGACTACCTACCTTCCTAGACTATTACCTATCTACCTACCTACCTAGCTATAACGTAAGTATCAAATAAACAACAAAATAATTTAGTTAGTAATATATCTAAAATAAGTTTTATCTCAGCCATGTGGCCCGCGTAATTATATTAGAGAGGTGTGTGGTACAAGTGTTGAGGGAATGGAGAGTTGCGTCTGTAGGGTGGGTTGTGTTACAAATATTACTCCGAGGGCGGAATATTTTAACTCCAATTTAAGGTGATGGTTAATCCAACAATCATTCTTTACAATTGACGAATTTTTTGACTTTAAAATGTAACTTAATTTAGGTATTGAGTGACGTTACCTATTAAGTTACATTTAAAGTCGAAAAAATCATCAATTGTATAGAATGATCAGTTCTATTCAATCGATCTATTATTATTGTACCGAATCAACATTTAATTTATTTGGATAGAAAGGTAGGTACTAGGTACCTTTAATTTATTGTTAGTATCAGTAGATTTTTATTTTTTTTAATTTATAGGCGTAGGTAACAGACTACCTATCGAACGGCACCGTGGCACTAGTGACAGTAGTAATAATAATCTACAACTATTATGACGTAGGTATGCTGTGGCGTTCGGCCACATAGTTGATAAGTAGGTACATCATTAGACGGTACGGTGCAGTGGGTTGATTGTCTGTTACAGCTATTTATTATCTTAATTTTTGACATGTAGTAAGTAATGATAATTTACCAATGAACGTGTATTTGAGTTAAGTATATCACAGCTTGATAATCCGGTGTTATTAGCTTGCGTGTTACTTAAAAAAAGGACGGTTTATTTTTCTTTAATTTCGTATTTCACATTAACATTTCTACTGACACGATTAGAATTCAAACACGGATCTCCATCATATTGAATCATATCTATAAAAAAAGTATAATAATATGTAGTAAGTATATATCCCACGTTGTGTTTGGTACCCATAGTACATACAAGCCTAGTGCTTGATTGCGTTGCATGTAACGTCGTGCAATATTTATTTTTTTATAATTGTTAATTTCTTGTAAGTATTTCTCTTCGCTCGCTACCTCTCACAATTTGTACCACAAACTCTCTCCGCCAGACGCCCCTTTTATTATCATTATTGAGTTTAGAATTACAGAATTTTCCGAATCAAGAAGTGAATCCACGACCAGACACGGGCAATAAACTAGATAGGTATTTGAAATATAAATAAACATCAAAATTATTTACAAATAATTTTATGTTCACCTTTTCATTAGTTAGATTATATTATTATACTAGCTGCGTCCCACGGTAAGTCCAGATCCCGCGGGATTTTCCAAAATCCCTTTTTTAGTGGATCTTTACACATCACAAAGAACATAGGTAGGTACTCTCCAAATTTAATGTCTTTAGGACCAGCCGTTTGGGTTCTGCGTTCATATACTGACGCAGCGTCCTACGTGGACGGATGGATGCGATGCGAACGCGATTGTGAAGCGATCCGATCCGGTGCGGTGCGGAAACATGGAACAGTCGAGAATCGCGCCGCATCGCACTTTACGTGCATTTGGTCACGTAGGACACTTCAATAGCTATCGACTGTTTCTTGTTTCCGCACCGCACCGGATCGGATTGCTTCGCAATCGCGTTCGCATCCAATCGTCCACGTAGTACGGTGCGTATAGATCAGTCAGGACTTTGAATTTTATAATTCAAAACAAAACTTTTTGTGCCATTGGAATTTGGGGGGAGATGCCACAAAAACTTCCCACTATCCCCCGTTTTTCGAATTCACTACTATTCATATTTCCTTATATCCGGCGGTGGTCCCATGGAGATGGGGGAATGTTCCAATAATTCCGATAATGGCAGATGGCGGTACAAAATGCGTCATCGGTACGATTAGAAACAGCTTAGATTACCTAGATCAGGGGTTCCCAAAGTGGGAGATAACGCCCCCTTGTTGGCGCTGCAGGGCTAAAGGATCAGAGGCTCCCAAAGTAGGCGATAACGCCCCCTTGTTGGCGCTGCAGGGCTAAAGGGGGGCGGTAAGATACCGAGAAAAAAAATTGTGTAGAAAAAAATTGTGTTGTGTAGACACAACACCCCAATTTTTCTCAGCCTCTAGGCTTATAAGGGGCCTCTTAGACACTGACTGAGCTCTCGACTACAATATGTAAATATCAACTAATATTAATTAAGAAATCGCTCAAACTATAGTGCGTTTCATCTTTAATTACCTATGCCGTCATGTTGGTAGCAAAACAAAAAAGTCTTGCCTTAATATCTTGAATGTGCTATACCCTAAACCTTGAATACAGGAAGATTCGTTCATTCATTCTTTATATACAAATCCCCCTAAATTCAAGGTAGCACATTATTTTTTTGTATTTTGCACTTTTTTGTTTTGCAACCAACATGACGGCATAGGAATTTAAAGATGAAACGCACTCTAGCTCGGTTCGATATTTCTCTCCGTGTAGTTCTCATATCTGTCCTGTCTAATTGAATAAATAAAATAAAAATCATGTCAATAGGTCGCTCGGTTTCGAAATGAAAGTAGTTTAATATAGCTTACAATAATTAGTTTCATTTGGTTTTTAAGTAGGTGAAAAAAGGGGGGAGCTAAAATATAATTTATTCTTAAAGTAGGCGGTAGACAAAATAAGTTTGGGAACCCCTGACTGGTGGGTATTCTAGGAACTGGCTCGTCTCGTCCGTCAGAGACGAGTTTGAAATGGATCTCTATCAGGCGACCTTTCTCCTTCTAGTCTCTAATAGAGACCAGTCCAGTTCCATGTCTAAACATGTTTTTCTTTTTGTTACAGCAAAACGCAGCGGAGAAAAGAGGAAAAGGCAGAACCGGGTGGCCGCAGCATGTATGGGCTTTAGAACTTAAAAGTGAACAGAATATACAAACGTAGAACCACAGAGTTTGCGATTTAGTGATATTTTTTTATTAAGAAAGAAATTTATGGCTTCACACGATTTGTGTATATTGCCAGTCCCAAGTCCTTTTCACGAAAGGATTCGGGTATTTAACCCTAAAGTGTGGGTAACACTGAAAAAAAAAATATTGGAGTATAACCATGTTACATTATTTTTGTAAATTGTCAGAATCCCCACTGGTGGGGACCTTTTAGTGGGAATTATGCAAATAAGCCTAGAAAAGGAACGAATAACGTTGTAATTAGTTATTTAGGTACTTAAAATATTGTTAATTTTACCTATACCTAATTACCTACCCTTTATCAGAAACTTAGGTAAGGTTATATCAAAAATGTACAAAGAATTGTCAATTTTAAAGGAAAAATTAAACAAAGAACTGTCAAAATTAAGGGAAAATGTAAATAAAGAGCGGTCCCTTTCAAATAAAAGTATAGGATTTTTGTTTACATTTTTTATCTGAGTTTCTGAAATAGGGTATAATAATTTTACTGAGTAGGTACCTATCCTTTTTTTACGGTTCCGTACCTTAGAAGGTAAAGCGGAGAGAGAGCGAAATATTCTCTGCAACGCTCTCACGTGTTCCGACCCGGCGTGTGCAGCGAGTGACAAACTGTAGTAGGTACTAAAGATCATACAATTTGTATAATAAAATTATTGTTTGTACAAAAATTATACTAAGTAGGTACATATTATAAGAATTAGTAATTTATGATGTAAAAATAAACGAAATATTGTACTTAAACCAAAGATTTTGTGCCATTTTAGCCAATTTTACTGCAATAAAACTCTTAATTAAGGTAAATATTATGATTTTTTTATTTTCATTTGCGCTAGAGTTAGGGACCCTTTTACTAATAGCTGTACCTACAGGTGCCAGCAAAAATGAAGAATAAATAAATAAATTCTGTGAACAACACACAGCGTCATCTAGCCCCGTGGTAAGCGACTAAGCTTGAATAAATGGCGGATGCGCAGAAGTTGATAGATTTTTTATAGAGTACTGCGCGAACTTACCCCTTTCACGTCAGGATTTATAAGAAGAATCATTTATTGATATAACTGTGTAGGTTTGGGCTTGAATATGGACTATATTAGTGCACAGTCTACCCGTTTCGAGCATAGGTACTATTTTTAAAGATGAACTTTCAATTTTTCAAGATGTTTGCGGGCACCTGTAACAGAGCGCGAACCATCCGCGCCGTCCAGTGTGAATCGTACATTATTCGATCGTATCAATCCAACTTCAAACGAAATCTATAAAACAAATTAACTAAAAGAACATTTTTGTTGTAGGGTGACCATGGTTTCCGTTTTTTGTAGGATAGGTACTTAGGTACCTTATTAATATAATAAGTAAGCTACTAAGCTTCTGTTACAGTAAACAGACAACTGATTTAATGCAAAGCTATATTTTTCTTTTGTAAATACATAGATACCTACATACATGGAGAGACACTCAGACCAGAAACATATTTTTAAGCACAAATACTTGTTTCCGGCGGGAATCGACCTCGCAGCTATCTGCGTTGCAGCCGGAGGTTCGCCGACAGAGGTCCACGACGACGTGCCATAGAGGTCGTCAAAATCGCGCCATAGGTCGACAGAATCACGCGAACGTTACGTCATCCTGTGATAAATAAATGTGAAAGTTTCTGCATGTGCCTGTGCGTTTCACGCAGAATCTCTGCTATGAAACTCAGTAAGTATTTAGGTAGCTGAAAACCTGGAAATAACACCAAGGCCATGTAGTTATGTGTTTGTAACACATAACTACATAGCCAATTGAACACGTTTGAAACACCGGGGCACAGTTAGTAAAATAAATGAGCCGCCTCTCGCCTATAGATGTTTCACATCACATGTAAAATATCCACTGTAACCCGTATTTGATGGTGCCCCTACTCCACGAAACCCACATGGCCTTAGCCTGCACAGTCTCAACGGAAGCAATCTCCAGTTTGTTTTATCTGCAGTTATTTCGTTACAAATAGCCGTTTAGGCACGTGGCCACGTGGTAACACATACCTAACTACCTACAGGTGGGAAATGAATCACTTTCTGACCGACTTACCAAGTACTTAGGTAGGTACTGAAGGAAAACACTTTTTACGCGACTGCCGAAGGAGGGTTATGTTTTTCGGGCGTATGTTTGTAGGTATGTATGTGGGTATGTACCTGAAGCCCCTACCTAGAGTGCGTTTCATCTTTATTTACCTATGCCGTCATGTTGGTAGCAAAACAAAAAAGTCTTGTCTAAATATTTTGAATGTGCTATACCCTAAACCTTGAATACAGGAAGATTCGTTCATTCATTCTTTATATACAAATCCCCCTAAATTCTAGGTAGCATATTAATTTTTTTGTATTTTGGACTTTTTTTTCTGCTACCAACATGACGGCATAGGTAAATAAAGATGAAACGCACTCTATCCAAATTTCGCTTGTCACTCTCCTTTATTTATGTTTTTTTCTGCGATCATGACATTTTGCCCCCGCTAGACATTATGCAACTTGGACATTGTGCACCTAAACGGATTTTAGCATAGGTGTCATTCGATTCGTAATGAATGACAATCGAGTGTTTTTAGCAATATTGACATGAGTTATACTTACACGATTTCTGACCATTAAGTATTATTAGAACTACGGGACTTGATCGCGTTTATAGGTTATTTTAGACTTCAATTAGGTACCTTTCGGCACTGGTCTGACTGAACGTAAAGTACAACGTAATATAAGGAAGCTCTAAAACTCCAACACCCGGTATAATCTGTATATTAGTAGGTATATAGGTTTCATAATCAATAACAGAAGTTAATAAAATCTATTTACTTTTGTTATTGATTGAAAACTATTCAAAAGAAAGGGTGTTGCACTGAAATGAAACATGCAAGTAGGTACAATACCTACTTACGATAAGTTGGTAGGTAGGTACAACTATACCTACTTACATTTATTTATTTATCTTTCTACCACTATCATGTATTCTGTGTTCCTGCTAAGTTATCTCACAAATATTATAAATGCGAAAGTTTAGACGTAGGTATGGGTTTTTGTATGTCTATCACGCAAAAAAAGTGCGCCCCGCGACTTATGGCCGAGCCGATTTCGATCAAACATAGCTAAGAACACTCACGGATAAATATCAAACAGAATAAATATAGAAATTAAACAATTAAATTACTTTAACGGTCAACGTTAAGAGTCCTTTCAGCTGCCTTATTCTGTAAGAAAAAACTACATGGATCTGATGTAGATTCCAGTCAACTTTTCTAAAACTACGTTGAAACCTGTGAAGTTAACTCGGTATTCTAGAAGTCAATGACGTCACACAAAACAAAAAGCCTGCAGGTTGCTACACGGCACGTCACGTGACTTTTTAGCGCGTCTAGAATACAAAAATAACTCGCGAACCGTGAAGAAGCTAGCCGGCGTTAGTCTACGCGGTTTTTTTTTTTGTGGAATATTGTCGCAGGTCTCTTCTTCAGGATTGATGTCACACACAGCGCAATCTAGCCCCAAACTAAGCACTAGGCTTGGTTATGGGTACTAGAAAACGGTCAACTACATACTATACTTTTTTGTTGTAAATACATAGAAAACACCCAGACCAGAAACAAATATTTATTTTAAAGCACTTGCACCGGGCGGGGATCGAACTCGCAACCTGCATTGCAGTCGACCCTTCGCCTGCCACGCCACAGAGGCCGTCGATGGCACACAAAACCGCGGCAAGCAGCTAGATCGACAATAATTGTCTTAATTAACATGAAACAGTAAACAAACAATTCGATTTTTAATATAAAAAATATTTGCTCAGTTGCTATTTTGTAGTATTTTGTATAAATTATGGGGGTGGGTGGAGAAAGTCGTAGTCGAAACTCGACACCACGATGAAACTAGTAGTGGTTCTACTCGTTTTCGCGGTAAGTCATTTGGCACTATTTTTGGGGCTACTTGGTTGCTAGGGTTGGTGTCGGGCGGCCGGCCGTAATTTTTTGGCCAAAATCTATTTGCAGTTGGTATGGTCAATTTAAGACTTGCCTACTGTGCCGACCTCAAATAATTTGTGGTAAGGGCGGGAAGATAAAGAGGAATTTTGTGTCTTTGTGTTTGTGTGGAAATTAGCTCCTAAGAGTTAAGAAAGAAATACCTAGTAGGTACTTTATTTATTTTCGGTTAAAGTACCCTATAATGTTATATTTCCCGGGTAATATAAAATTATGAGTTCCAATCGGATTTGTTTAAAAAGTTTAATGCCGGCTTTCAACTGCGAGCGGAGCGGAGTGATAAATGTGCCAGTTTAACATCCAACGATTGTTTCCATAGCGCGAAAGAGTTGTATGACTATGAAAACAACCGTTGTATGTTGAACTGACACATTTTGTACTCAGCTCCGCTTGCAGTGGGAAGCCGGCATTAAGAACCCTATGTCTTTTCCAAATTATGAACTACAAAAACGCAAGACTTCATCAAAATCGGTCGCGCCGTTTGGACACGCTGAAAGCACGTAAAATATCAGATTTTTTATTCACAATAAGGGGCTTATAGCCACTAAATTCAAAATCCCTCGGGTTGATAATTTCATGACGGAATGTTGTTGATATTTTTTGTGTATAGATTTTAGGCGACATTGTTTTGAACATAATCTACAATTTTCGATAAGCCGACCAAGGATTTTGAGTTAATCGGTACTAATTAATTAATTAATTAGCACTAAGCGGTACAAGACAACGGATCGATATACTCCGTGTCCATGTTATTTTAAAGCATAAATACTTGCACCCGGCAGAAATCGAACCCGCAACCGTCTATAGTGCGTTTCATCTTTAATTACCTATGCCGTCATGTTGGTAGCAAAACAAAAAAGTCTTGCCTTAATAAATCTTGAATGTGCTATACCCTAAACCTCGAATACAGGAAGATTCGTTCGTTCATTCTTTATATACAAATCCCCCTAAATTCAAGGTAGCACATTATTTTTTTTGTATTTTGCACTTTTTTGTTTTGCTTACAACATGACGGCATAGGATTTTAAAGATGAAACGCACTCTACATACCTCTACCCAACTACCTAATTATTTTTTTCATCATTTCAGGCTATAATAGCCGTGGAAGCACTACCGCGCAGTAAGTACCTAACTATTATTTTATTCATAGTTAAAAAATGTTTTCCAAACTTCTGGCCCCGGTAGGGTTTGAGCCTGCGCCCTGTACCACCGTTCCACCATGTCAACTCGACTAATGGTAGAACCACAGTTGACAGTTTACATAATAGTTGGTGCGTCTCTTTGTAGAATCATAATAACATCAAATTCGATTATTAAGAGGATAGTCTCCATACAAACGTAGTTTAAATTTTCCTCCCTGGATAAAGACATTAGAGCAAATATCTTTATGCCATAAAACCTATATCTGTCATGACAATGCATCTACCTTTTTATTTTTTTTATTTTCTAATTAAAATAATAATAAAAAATGATAAAATGAAAAAAATAAAAAGGTAGATGCATAGTCATGACAGATATGTTTTATGGCGTAAACATATTTGCTCTAATGTCTTTATCCAGGAAGGAAAATTTAAACTACGTTTGTATGGAGAAAGAAAATGGAGACTATCCTCTTAAAGAATCGAATTATAGATAAAACGTTGATAGAATATTGTTTTATAGAATAGATAAAACAATATCTGCGATTTTTGAACGCAGGCCGGATTTGAGTATTTAAGTTAAGTATTAGATTTGACAAAAAGTATAAAATCAATTTTACACACTAACATTTCTCTAGAAGCTGCTGTGTTCCTGTTGTAAAGGTTGCTTGGAAGAGATTAGCGATAAGGCCGCCCATTGTACGTAGCTTTATTAAATTAGCAGTGTTTTTGTTTATGTAATGTGTTTAGGTACTTTATCTAATCTAATCATCTAGTTTAAGAACGTGGCGACCTTTACCATTTCCATACAAACTTAAATACCAAAATAAATTATGAAAAATTTAGTTTTCTACCTTAATAATAATAATAATATAATAATAATTTTTATTTCAGAATATTAATTACATTCCATTTGTTAGTATGAAACTTAAAAATTAAAGTTAGTAGCATTTAAAAATATATTTAAAAATGTCATAATAATTTGATTTACAATTTAGTCGTACACCAGATTATTTCCCGTGATAAGGATGTCACGAAAGTGCCTCTGGATCGGCGACTCAAGCCTCGCAGCCACAGTTTTCAGGATGCTGTTCTGGCTGCCCCGCAATCTGCTGCACAAGGAAGCTGTCTTTTTGCGAATCACTGCGTGAAAGCCATCTGTGTGGGCTAACGCAAACATTGCTGAGGCACTACAGAATCGGGGCAGCCCCAACAGCATCCTGAATGCATTATTATATTGTACTCGAAGGGCATTGAACGATTGTTTAGAGTAACTGATCCACAGACTTGCCGTATATAAGCTCTGACAATAAGCTTTGAAAAGAATAACTTTTGTCTGGTCAGAGCATCGTGCAAATCTGTGAATCAACATATTACTCCTCACAGCCAATGCCCTGCGTTCCCTTTCAATATCTGCATTGTCTTTAAGGTCTTCGGCTATGAGATGTCCAAGATATTTAAATAAGGTAGTTCTCTTAATAGGAAGACCGTTCAACGTTATCACTGGAGCATCTACGGGGTATCTGCCGGAGGCCTTAAAAACCATGTACTCGCATTTATTTACATTATAAATTAGGCCGTGTGCTTTGGCATAGGACTGGCATACCATCAACATTTTGTTCAAAGCTCCCACAGTCGGGCTCAGCAGCACCATGTCGTCTGCGTAGCTAATGTTATTTACGCTGACGCCATCCATCCTGCATCCGACATTCATGCTGCTGAGCTCGACTATCAAGTCATTAATATACAAGTTGAATAGCCTAGGGGACGCCAGTCCACCCTGTCTAACTCCGCACTCTAACCTGTACGGCTCTGACAGTGATTTAGCCCATTTTACTAAATTGCTCTGATTACCGTACCAGTACTGCAAAATTCCAATCAGATCCTCCGGTACACCCCTGTCCCTCAACTTTCTCCATAGGATTTCATACGAAACAAGGTCAAACGCCTTGGAGAGGTCGAGAAAACAGGCGTACACCGGAGTCCTACGGTCGGTATAATACTGGACGGTGTGTTTAAGGCACAGGATTGCACTTTCAGTGGATAACCCGGGCCTAAACCCAAACTGGGCGTCGTGCAAAGTTATATTTTGACTTAAAGCCGAGTCAATCACACCGTCCAATACCTTTGCAAGAGTGGTAGCAAGTGAGATCGGACGATAGTTACCCTTATCCGACACATCACCAGTCTTATTCTTTATAATGGGAACTACAAGTGTCTTCATCATCTCATTCGGCAAGTACGAGTGGCTAACGCAAAGGGTGAACAACATAGCAAGAACCCGTGGTAGATGCACTCCTGCATGCTTTAAATGCTCGATGCTAAGCGCATCGTGCCCAGGTGATTTACCCCCACTCATGCGATGTATAATAGATTTTAATTGTTTAGCCGTAACTTGAAATGTTGGTACGCCCCTCCCACCACAAGGCCCAGCATCCTGCGAGGAATTCAATGTCTCGAGTGGAGACCGGACCCTAAAGTGCTGCCTGAAAATATTGGCAATATCTTCAGGGTCGCTTGCACCAGCAACGCTTACAGGCAGACTTGGCTTACCGTCCAATGTTTTAGTCGCTTTCCAGAATTTACCAAAGTCATTGTTAGCCCGGTGTTCAGCTATTAAATCCATTTTAATCTGCTCCTTGTTCTTTTGACACCACCTTAGACGGTTTTTAAAAATTTTACGCGTCTCACACATGTAAGTGTAAACTTGACCAGATCTTGGCCTGTTGTGATACATCCAGTCACGAAAACCAAGCTTCGCCTCCCTGTAAGCGTCCCTGACATGACGATTCCACCCGCACACCGTTCCCCCCTTCCTATGTCTTGTGTCACCTAATCTCTTCGACATGGCAGCCGCCTCGCTTAATACAGAAACAATTTCATTGTATAGTTTATCTAGGCACTTTCTATGTTTAACCGATTGACACGATCCATAGGCACATACCTGGAACTCTGGTGGAAATTGAATATTTTTCAACTTAAAATGACAAAGCTCATGATATTTTTCAATCTCATCTTTGTCCCTGTCACCCCAAATTACATCATTACAGAGTTCTCTACTGATCGTTAACTTTGGTCTCACTAACCCTAGATCACAATCAATACACAAAGGTAAGTGGTCAGATAAATAAAGGTTTTCTAGAATGTCTATATTAGTAATCGTCGCCCAGGCTGACGACGAAACAATACAGTGATCTAACCAGCTTCTAGAACCGTGAGCCTCACTAATATACGTGTAGTGCTCAGAGTCAGGCCCCAACCTTACAATATCGGCCACTATCCACCCCTGGTCGTCACAGAAACTAAGTAACTCTCTATAAAGCAACGTGTCAGGGTGAGAGTTAAAATCACCCAACAAAAACAAGCATTCCACACTTGTAATATTCACTATTGCGTTAATCTCACTCAGTACTTCAAGAAAAATAGGTATATTAACTTCAAGATTCATGTTGCATGGCATGTATACGGAGAAGAATAAAATGGTGCGATGATTAACTGAAGCCTTAATAGCTACCAAACGAGAACTATTGCAATTAACAATAGACACCGAATCAAAAATACCCTTTCTCCACAGTAAGGCGACACCGCCATGGGGTCTTCCTCTCAACAAACCTACACTTGTATTAACAGCTGACTTGCCAATGTATTCAAAATTATTGCTAATCGTACTCAGGAAATTAGTATCATGTGGCAAAAGCCAAGTCTCCTGAAGAGCTACCACATCAGATATGGAACATAAATCTCTCACACTATCAATAGAGCGTTTAACATTTTTACAATTAAAACTGGTAAATTTTGATATCTGTCTATCCGCCTTACACATAATAATAATATAACTAACTGTGACTTAACTTTAGATTACTGTCCGTGCCGCCGTTGCGGTCGGTCGTTCTGTACATAAAACGAATAAATCGTCTGAAGGTTATACCATCTGGCCAGAAAGTATCATTTAAAAACAAATCTAGCTTACTCTTAGTCACAAATAATTTGTATGCATTGTATTTCCTTTCTTTTTTCATATTTATTAGTTTTAAGCTAACATTTTCACCTGTCTTGTCTTTAATGTAGGTAATAATATCAGCCCCACAAGTTTCCTTACTAACGTTTGAGATAAATATAGGTATTTTTACATCGGCCGCTTTAAATTTACTGTCTGGCAAAGTCGATGCACAGCCCTTTTGACCTAATAGTTTATACGTTTTTTTCGCTTTACTTCGAACTATATTCCATTCCTTATCATCGTCTCGTACTATCTGTTCACGCATCAGAGTCGCACGCGCAGACGAAGTGTCAAGGGCAAGGCTTGCTGCCGCGTCCGGCGGCACTCCGCAACCGCTACCCCCATTATCTGTAGTCGACTCGATCTCGCCTCGCATACACGGCGACGCAGAAACCCCGCTCGCAAAAACATCCTCCGCGCAATTAGTAGGGGAAACCTTATTACTCTTCGACCGGCCGCGGTCGTTCGGCTGTGGCTCGGCAGAGCTCGGCTGCAGGGTGGGAAACACAATCTCGGTATCCGACGCGCGACGACAGGCCCCGAACGACGCGTCATTGCCGCTTTGATTTTTATTGTCCGTCTCGCTCTCGCAACCACGGGACGAAAATGAGCTGTCTCTGTTTGTATTTTTTCTTTGTCTGTGACTCGAAACTACCCTCGCTTGTGCAACTGATACCGTTGCAGTCGGTGTTAGTTTTGGTGTTTGTGATGATGACGCATGCATTGTCGTGCGGTCATTCATATTATCAACAGCTGTGGAAGTGTTTATAGGCACATACTGCAGTCCCGTTGGGCCGCTGTCAAGTGCAAAACTATCCTGTAATAAACATCCACCTCGATTTCGGTTAACGTTTGAAGGTGTAGTGAAATTGTTTACTATGGATGCAAGTTTCATGTTCTCCACGTCAGTTTTCAGTGTATCAAACTGATCTTTTGTGACATACCTTTCTTCCACTACTTCAATTTGAGTTTTTAATCGAAGTAAGTCCTTTAGGATTCGCGTCACATCAACGTGGTCGAAAGTGACTGGCGGTAATTTGTGAAGATCCCTCGCCACAAAAACAGGAAACAGCTCCATGTCACAAGCCTTCATATGAACAATTATGTCGTCTAAATCTTTCGACGTCTTCTTTATTTTCCCATCCTTTCTACGAATCGGCATTTTTTTACCGTTTGGCATAGACTCAAAAAGCAAGGTTTTTGCTTCAACTATATCCTCAGCGGAGAAAGCAGACACACATATTTGATGTACGCTCTCCTCATCCATATAATCCAGTACATTGCGCAAAAACGCCAACAGTTCATTAATAACAACGTTACAATTCAAACATTTCACTATTCTTGAGGCCATTGTCCTCCGATGAGTCACCGAATTACGCACAAAACGAACACGTCCGAATTGTATCGAGGTACGATGCAATCGCAAGTCGATAAAAAAAATATCGATATTATTCGGATTAAGATTTTACTTTTAAATGGTCCCCACCGCAAGGTTTTCCAAAATATTCATCATTTTTTCATTGAAAAATGTCTCTCCGTTTTATTTGAATGTGAATGAATATTTTGGAAAACCTAGCGTTGGGGACCCTTTAAAAGTAAAATCTTAATCCGAATAATATCGATATTAAGGTAGAAAACTAAATTTTTCATAATTTATTTTGGTATTTAAGTTTGTATGGAAATGGTAAAGGTCGCCACGTTCTTAATGAATAAATGTTTTTAAATTAATCTAATCATCCTGTAAAATTACTTTTTTGTACTAATTTTTTTTTACTCACAGGCTGTGGCGGTGGAGGCTGCCAGAAGTCAGGCGGGGGTGGCAGGACAGCGTGTGCCAAATCTTCTTGCGGAGGGCGGACTGGTAAACACAAGTTTTATTATGTTTATTCTAAAGTCATTTCTAGTTTTGACTGAAAAGGTCATTCAAACATTGAGTTATTTTATTATATTATGTTATTCGTCCAGTATCACGGGGCTATGGAGCCCTGGACTTCTGAAAGGCGTGCGCGGGCCGAAACCAACACGTACAGGCCCTTCCCAATAACAATTTTACTCGCAAACTATAAAGTGGATACCAAGCCGGCGATTATCCTTGGCTGCACTATAATATGCAGCCAAGGACAACCACCGGATTGGATAGAACTATTGAGAAATCTACGGATGAAAACAACATGGGCTAATAGTGATGTGATGGTAGTGGATTGGCTACTGGGGGGACTATGATGATTATGGCGCCTGCCGTAACAATGTTGTTATGTTTCTATTATTATGAAGATACGGTATCAGAAGGAAGACATTTGAAACAAGCTAGTGAAGCAACTGAAGAAACGCTACCTACTTAAATTCAATGACGCTTCAGACGTTGTAAGCGTCATTCATCATTTATCGATTTCCATCACAGCACCAGCAGCGAATGTCATTTCATTTTTACGATAGCCGTAACAGTATTGTCAGCGCTGTAGCAGCGCTAAAAGCGCAAAAATAAAGAAGCCGCTTCGCAGCGGCTTCTTTATTTCGCGTAAAAGGATATGTTTGAGACATCACCTCTTCATCATCGCTCACGATGTTCCCGGTTGCATCCCTCTCGTGAACCCGGGGTCCGCTTTCCTACTTTTACGTCTCCACTTCACATGATCTTCGGCATCCCATCCATGTAGTGAAGCCATTAACATACATATCAGCCTACATATCAGCCAACATGTCTTAGGACTCACCACGGTCCGACGACATGGGATATTCAGTGTTTTCTATGTATCATATGTATGTATTTACAAAAAACAAAAAAAAAAGTATAATATACTACATATTACATATATATACATATCCGTTGTCTAGTACCCATAGTACAAGCCTAGTGCTTAGTTTGGGGCTAGATTGCGCTGTGTGTAACGTCGTGCAATATATATCAGCATAATTGACGTCTCAAGCCAGCATTTCTTGGGATTATTCCCGATCTGCCGCGGCCGGGCGGTAGCGCCATAGCAAGACATTTGTTCTCCACGTAACTAGCCGGTAAGCGGCATTCTTGCAATTTGTCGGCAATGTCTCTGATATGAAGGCTGCCCCTGATGCGAGAACACCACCTCTAGTACTATAGTACATCATATGACTTCTAAAACACAGGCGGGTGCGGCGGTCAATGCGGTAAACAATGTGGCGGATCCAAGAGTTGCGTTAAAGATGGCGGAGGAGGCTGTGGAGGGCAGAAATGTGGGGATGCTGGTTGCGGCAAGGGTGAGTACATCTTTTCTTTTTTGTGGTATGTCTCACCGTTTTTTATCGAGGAGAAATCCGACCTTATGGATTATCCCACCGCTCCGGGGAAAGCAAAGTGGATGTGTGGGGCTCCCTACTGGCCTAAGGTGGTAGGCGGCCAGAGGTTTACCCACTAAAACTCCTCGGTGTCCCTCTCTTTACCGTTTCCAGGGGGTGGCAGGCACTGTTTCCACCCCCTTTTATGGTGTGTGCCATAAAATGAGCCGGGGGGGGGGGGGGGGGGGTGTTTAAAAATGTGGAAGGAGGAGCAACAACCCTTTGAATGAAAGTCGAGTTGTCTACCACTAGACCAACACCGCTCTTCAATTTTATTCTAGTAACAATGTACCAAATTAATTTGTAATTTTATTTTCTTGATAAGGTGGCGACGGAAAAAACATAGGAGGCAAAAAGGATTGCTCTTGCGATAAAAAAGGAGGTGACTGCAAATGTGACAAAAAAGGAGGCGACTGTAAATGTGACAAAAAAGGAGGTGACTGCAAATGTGACAAAAAAGGAGGCGACTGTAAATGTGACAAAAAAGGAGGTGACTGCAAATGTGATAAAAAAGGAGGTGACTGCAAATGTGACAAAAAAGGAGGCGACTGTAAATGTGACAAAAAAGGAGGTGACTGCAAATGTGACAAAAAAGGAGGCGACTGTAAATGTGACAAAAAAGGAGGTGACTGCAAATGTGATAAAAAAGGAGGCAATTGCTCCTGCGGTAAGAAAGGAGACGATTGCAAATGCGATAAAAAAGAAGGTGATTGCAAATGTGGTAAAAAAGGAGACGACTGTAAATGTGTCAAAAAAGTAGATGATTGCAAATGTGGTAAAAAAGGAGACGACTGTAAATGTGTCAAAAAAGAAGATGATTGCAAATGTGGTAAAAAAGGAGACGACTGCAAATGTGTCAAAAAAGAAGACCACTGCAACAAATGTGGCAAAAAAGGAGATGACTGTACCTGTGTTAAAAAAGGAGACGACTGTAAATGTGTCAAGAAACAAGATGATTGCAAATGTGGTAAAAAAGGAGACGACTGCAAGTGTGTCAAAAAAGAAGATGATTGCAAATGTGGTAAAAAAGGAGACGACTGTAAATGTGTCAAAAAAGTAGATGATTGCAAATGTGGTAAAAAAGGAGACGACTGTAAATGTGTCAAAAAAGAAGATGATTGCAAATGTGGTAAAAAAGGAGACGACTGCAAATGTGTCAAAAAAGAAGACCACTGTAACAAATGTGGCAAAAAAGGGGAAAACTGTACCTGTGTCAAAAAAGGAGATGATTGCAAATGTGGCAAAAAAGGAGACGACTGTAAATGTGTCAAGAAACAAGATGATTGCAAATGTGGTAAAAAAGGAGACAACTGCAAATGTGACAAAAAAGGAAATGATTGCAAATGTGGCAAAAAAGGAGACGACTGCAAATGTGACAAAAAAGAAGACCACTGCAACAAATGTGGCAAAAGAGGAGATGACTGTACCTGTGTTAAAAAAGGAGATGATTGCAAATGTGTCAAAAAAGGAGACGACTGTAAATGTGACAAGAAACAAGATGATTGCAAATGTGGTAAAAAAGGAGACGACTGCAAGTGTGACAAAAAAGAACACCATTGCAACAAATGTGGCAAAAAAGGAGACGACTGTACCTGTGTCAAAAAAGGAGATAATTGCAAATGTGGCAAAAAAGGAGACGACTGCAAGTGTGTCAAAAAAGGAGATGATTGCAAATGTGGTAAAAAAGGAGACGACTGCAAATGTGACAAAAAAGAACACCATTGCAACAAATGTGGCAAAAAAGGAGACGACTGTACCTGTGTCAAAAAAGGAGATGATTGCAAATGTGGCAAAAAAGGAGACGACTGCAAGTGTGTCAAAAAAGGAGATGATTGCAAATGTGGTAAAAAAGGAGACGACTGCAAATGTGACAAGAAACAAGATGATTGCAAATGTGACAAAAAAGAACACCATTGCAACAAATGTGGCAAAAAAGGAGATGACTGTACCTGTGTCAAAAAAGGAGATGATTGCAAATGTGGCAAAAAAGGAGACGACTGCAAATGTGACAAAAAAGAACACCATTGCAACAAATGTGGCAAAAAAGGGGAAGACTGTACCTGTGTCAAAAAAGGAGATGATTGCAAATGTGGTAAAAAAGGAGACGACTGCAAATGTGACAAAAAAGGAGATGATTGCAAATGTGGTAAAAAAGGAGACGACTGCAAGTGTGACAAAAAAGAACACCATTGCAACAAATGTGGTAAAAAAGGAGACGACTGTACCTGTGTCAAAAAAGGAGATGATTGCAAATGTGGCAAAAAAGGAGACGACTGCAAGTGTGTCAAAAAAGGAGATGATTGCAAATGTGGTAAAAAAGGAGACGACTGCAAATGTGACAAGAAACAAGATGATTGCAAATGTTGTAAAAAAGGAGACGACTGCAAGTGTGACAAAAAAGAACACCATTGCAACAAATGTGGCAAAAAAGGAGACGACTGTACCTGTGTCAAAAAAGGAGATGATTGCAAATGTGGCAAAAAAGGAGACGACTGCAAGTGTGTCAAAAAAGGAGATGATTGCAAATGTGGTAAAAAAGGAGACGACTGCAAATGTGACAAAAAAGAACACCATTGCAACAAATGTGGTAAAAAAGGAGATGACTGTACCTGTGTCAAAAAAGGAGATGATTGCAAATGTGGTAAAAAAGGAGACGACTGCAAGTGTGGCAAAAAAGAACACCATTGCAACAAATGTGGCAAAAAAGGGGAAGACTGTACCTGTGTCAAAAAAAGAGATGATTGCAAATGTGGCAAAAAAGGAGACGACTGTAAATGTGTCAAGAAACAAGATGATTGCAAATGTGGTAAAAAAGGAGACGACTGCAAGTGTGTCAAAAAAGGAGATGATTGCAAATGTGGTAAAAAAGGAGACGACTGCAAATGTGACAAAAAAGAACACCATTGCAACAAATGTGGCAAAAAAGGAGATGACTGTACCTGTGTCAAAAAGGGAGATGATTGCAAATGTGGCAAAAAAGGAGACGACTGCAAATGTGACAAAAAAGAACACCATTGCAACAAATGTGGCAAAAAAGGAGATGACTGTACCTGTGTCAAAAAAGGAGATGATTGCAAATGTGGCAAAAAAGGAGACGACTGCAAATGTGACAAAAAAGAACACCATTGCAACAAATGTGGCAAAAAAGGAGATGACTGTACCTGTGGTAAACCTGACAAAAACAAACCTCATGTACATAAACCTGGGAAAAACAAATCTGGGGAAAAACACAAATCAGGGGAAAAACACAAATCTTGCGAATTTGATCAATCTGATGACTGTGACGAGAATAAACCTCATGACCATAAACCTGATAAAAAGAAACCTCATAAACCTAATGGCAGCAAATCTGATGAATGTGACAAAACCAAACCAGATGGCAGCATATCTGACGAATGCGACAAATCGGATTACAGCAAATCAAAAGAATGTGACAAACCTGACAGCAAATCAGAAGAATGTGACAAACCAGACAGCAAATCAAAAGAATGTGACAAACCAGACAGCAAATCAGAAGAATGTGACAAACCAGATAGCAAATCAGAAGAATGTGACAAACCAGACAGCAAATCTAATGAAAATAACAAATGTTCGGACGATGATGACTGTGGAAAAACAACCCACAAATGTAATCCCAAAAATACTGATTGCAGAGCTGGTAGATGTCACCACAGTCCAGATGTAGAAGGGGACGGACGTAAAAAACTAAAAGGTACTTCCAATATAAATAATTACCAAAATTTTAAACATTAACTATTTCGATCATAAAAAATATTCGAAAACAGCAGTTTTCAAAGTTTTACAAATTATTATTAGCTTGTTACGAAATCAGACATTTGGTTCCATGTCCATATCGAGTTCAAAACAATAAGTAACTCCAAAACAAGGTAAATATTTTTAGAAAGTACTGCAGGTACTGTAGGACGCCATCACATAGTTAGTTTCAATAACAATCTTGTTATATGTATACTCGTCTAGTACATCATTACATACGTACGTTTTTCTATACTAATATAATAAAGAGGAAAGATTTATATTTTTGTGTGTGTGTGCGTCTGTATGTTTGTTATAAATAAACTCAAAAACTTCTGGACCGATTTAAAAAATTCTTTCACCATTAGAAAGCTACATTCACCCTGAGTACATGGGCTACTTTTGATCCCGATATTCCCACGGGATCCACTCAAAACCTGAAACAAATCCGAACGTCAAAAAATATTTGTTTCACGTTTTGGGAATCAAATCCGCAACCTTCGTCAACGAGATCTCAAGATGATACATGTTTCTAGTCTAGGCAAACTACTTTTGATCTACTTTTTTATTAGCTTTAAATATTCGTTTTTTACGATTTTTTTAAATTTAATTGATGCTAAGATTATAATATATTAGGTACGCTGTTTTTTGGAGTCCGACGTCATTAACATTGCGTTTTTTCAGTTCCTTTAAGGTAAATTTAATTTACTACTCAAAAACAGCTGTTACTGCAGTAAAATTTAGTTATCTCAAAAAAAGTTCTAGATTTAAAAAAATGGCAGTACAAAATTTGTTCGCCTGATCGTCTAGTTAGAAATCCTTTCTTTCGGCTTACATTAGGTATACAAACCGAAACAAATTGTATATTTTTTTACAATTTCAGGTGATAAAGTTTACGAAGAAAGAGAAAGTTATTCTGAGCAAGAAGAAACTAAATCCAGCAAAAGTTCTTATAGCAACTCAGAATATTACAATGACGGCAAGAAAACAGTAAAAAAGACTGAATCTGGCGCTGATTGCGATTACGATCACTCTAAGAAAAGTGATTACGAGTATGAGAAAAAAACGCCAGATAAGACAGTGAAACACAAGCACTCAGACTTTGAACACGAATCCGATTCCGAAAGCGAACGCACTTGTTCTACTGTCAAAACCGATAAAGATGATAAAGGCAAAAGATTTACGCAAGCCGGTTCGGAAGTAAGCGAACGAAAACGAAAAGGTTCCATCATAGCTGCTAGCAAAGATACAACTGAAATTGAAAGTGAAAATGAAAAAGTCGTCGATTGTAAGGAAGAAAATTATGAAGGCACTTACGAAAGCACGGATAAAACTTCTAAACAATACAAAAACATTAAACAAAAGAAAAATACAGGAAGAGGCCAAAAAGACACAGATGAAGATCAAATAGACACAAATGAATCTGATTTTGACACAGATTCCGGAATAGATACAGACGAAGATTATACAAAAGTTAAACCTATTGAGTATAGAGACATAGACGACCAAGACGACCAAGAGAATGGCATAGTCAAAATAGGGCAAACCATGACACTCACAGACGACACAGACGGCACCAGAGTTACTAAAGATGACACAGAAGGAACAAGAGTTACTGCTGCAGAATACACAGATAATGATGATGACAGTACATGCGATAACTCTTCAGATAGTTGTGGTTATGAACCAATCACAACAACAACAAAGAAACCGAAAACAACAACAAGGAAACCAAAACAAAATTGCAACAGTAATGATTGTTCTCATTCTGATGAGAGTTGTGAAATTTACAAGAAGAAAACATCACACGCCGAATCCCAAAGTTATTCACATACTTCCGCCACCGAAAAAGACACAAAGGTCATTAAAAAAAGAAAGAACATAAGTGATCATAGTACGTCATGTGACCATGATTCAGATAGCTGTGATTGTGACCACAAACCAGTCACTTCGACTACAATAAAACCAAAACCCACGAAACCCAAGACTACAACTACATTGAAACCTACAACCACAACTGTGAAACCTACTATAAAACATCATTGCAATGACCGCGAATGCTCACATTCCGATGAAAGCTGTGAATTGTATAAGAAAGAAAAATGCCAACGGTACGAATGTGCTCATTCTGATGAAAGCTGTGAATTATATAAGAAAGAAAAATCATACGACCATAAGTCACAAAGCTACTCGGAAACTTCAACAACGAATAAAGAAACAGAAATCGTTAAGAAAAGAAAAAATCTAAGTGATGACAGTAATTCTTGTTATCATGACTCGGATAGCTGTGATTGTGACACTACAACCACTAAAAAACCAACAACGACAACAACTAAAAAACCAACAACGACAACTACTAAAAAACCAAAAACCACGATAAAAATTACAACTACAACCACTAAAAAACCAACAACTACTAAAAAGTGTGGTTGTGATGATAAGGAATCATGCTCCGAATGTGATGATAGCTGTGAATTGTATAAGAAAGAAAAATCATACGCCCATAAGTCACAAAGCTACTCGGAAACTTCAACATCGAATAAAGAATCAAAAGTCATTAAGAAAGGAAAACATATAAAGGATGACAGTAATTCTTGTGATCATGACTCGGATAGCTGTGATTGTGACACTACAACTACTAAAAAACCAACAACGACAACAACTAAAAAACCAACAACGACAACTACTAAAAAACCAACAACTACAATAAAAATTACAACTACAACCACTAAAAAACCAACAACTACTAAAAAGTGTGGTTGTGATGATAAAGAGTCATGCTCCGAATGTGATGACAGCTGTGAATTGTATAAGAAAGAAAAATCATACGCCCATAAGTCACAAAGCTACTCGGAAACTTCAACATCGAATAAAGAATCAAAAGTCATTAAGAAAGGAAAACATATAAAGGATGACAGTAATTCTTGTGATCATGACTCGGATAGCTGTGATTGTGACACTACAACTACTAAAAAACCAACAACGACAACAACTAAAAAACCAACAACGACAACTACTAAAAAACCAACAACTACAATAAAAATTACAACTACAACCACTAAAAAACCAACAACTACTAAAAAGTGTGGTTGTGATGATAAGGAGTCATGCTCCGAATGTGATGACAGCTGTGAATTGTATAAGAAAGAAAAATCATACGCCCATAAGTCACAAAGCTACTCGGAAACTTCAACATCGAATAAAGAATCAAAAGTCATTAAGAAAGGAAAACATATAAAGGATGACAGTAATTCTTGTGATCATGACTCGGATAGCTGTGATTGTGACACTACAACTACTAAAAAACCAACAACGACAACAACTAAAAAACCAACAACGACAACTACTAAAAAACCAACAACTACAATAAAAATTACAACTACAACCACTAAAAAACCAACAACTACTAAAAAGTGTGGTTGTGATGATAAGGAGTCATGCTCCGAATGTGATGACAGCTGTGAATTGTATAAGAAAGAAAAATCATACGCCCATAAGTCACAAAGCTACTCGGAAACTTCAACATCGAATAAAGAATCAAAAGTCATTAAGAAAGGAAAACATATAAAGGATGACAGTAATTCTTGTGATCATGACTCGGATAGCTGTGATTGTGACACTACAACTACTAAAAAACCAACAACGACGACAACTAAAAAACCAACAACGACAACTACTAAAAAACCAACAACTACAATAAAAATTACAACTACAACCACTAAAAAACCAACAACTACTAAAAAGTGTGGTTGTGAAGATAAGGAGTCATGCTCCGAATGTGATGACAGCTGTGAATTGTATAAGAAAGAAAAATCATACGCCCATAAGTCACAAAGCTACTCGGAAACTTCAACATCGAATAAAGAATCAAAAGTCGTTAAGAAAAGAAAACAAGTAAATGATGACAGTAGGTCTTGTGATCATGACTCGGATAGCTGCGATTGTTACACTACAACCACTAAAAAACCAACAACGACAACAACTAAAAAACCAACAACGACAACCACTAAAAAACCAACAACGACAGCTACTAAAAAACCAACAACCACGATAAAAATTACAACTACAACCACTAAAAAACCAACAACGACTAAAAAGTGTGGTTGTGATGATAAGGAATCATGCTCTGAATGTGATGACAGCTATGAATCGTATGAAAGACAATCATCGTACGCTCAAAAATCACAAAGCTACTCAGATACTTCAACAACTAATAAGGAAACAAAAGTCATTAAGAAAGGAAAACATATAAATGATGACGGAAATTGCAATCATAGCTCAGATAGCTGCGATTGTGATACAACTACAACCACGGTTAAGCCAAAACCAACAAAATGTAATTGCAAGGACAATACTAAATGCAGTCACGCTGCAAACACCAATGATCATGAATCAAACTGTAATTTAAAAGATCATAGCTCATGTCATCATTCCGGCGGCAACTACGAGACCCATAAGAGCCAATCAGCTCACGAAGCCCAACAAAACTCCCAACAAGCCTCTCAAACTTGCAATAAGAAAGTCGTTAAGAACGCAAACGGCGCCAAAACCTACGAATCGCACGACAGCTGCAACGAAGAACAGAAAAGCGCTAGCCAATCAGATTACGATCGCACCGAAATTAAAAAAGGAAAAGGCACTTCCACTTATGTTAGCCAGTCAGGTTACGCAGACCAACAAGCGTCGCACCAAGCATCTAAAACGTCCGATCAGAAAGTCGTTTCCAAACCAAACGGTGCCAAATCCTACGAATCACAAACGAGCTGCAATGAAGCGCAGAACAGCGCTTACCAATCAGGTAGCGATTACACCGAACAACGAAAAGAAAAGGACGGAACTACCTCTTGTATTAACCAATCAGCATACGCAGCTGGAGAAGCTTCACACCAAGCATCTCAGACGTCCAAGAAGAAAGTCGTTTCCAATCCAAACGGTGGCAAAACCTACGAATCACAAAAGAGCTGCAATGAAGCGCAGAAAAGCGCTTACCAATCAGGCAGCGATTACACTGAACACCGAAAAGAAAAGGACGGCACTACCTCTTGTGTTAAAGATTCAGCATACGCAGCTGGAGAAGCTTCACACCAAGCATCGCAAACGTCCAATAAAAAGATCGTTACCAACCCCGATGGAAGTACAAGGTGCCAATCAGAAGCGAGCTATAACGAAGCACAGAAAAGCGCTAGCCAATCAGGTAGCGAGCACACTGAATGCAAAAAAGGCAAGGATGGTTCTTCGTCCTATAAGAAGACAACAAATAACAGTAGTTCGTCTTCCTCCAGTTCTTACAGTGTTAAAACTACAAAGACTGCATGCAAGCCCAACGACGAAGGGTGTGACGACGATTATAAACCTACGCCTGCAAGCTACGCCCAAGCAACAAAAGATTACAGAAAAGCCCCGAAAAAAGCGCCCTAAAACCAGAACCACCTAGCAGCATCTTAATAAACTTGGACTAAAGTGGTATTAGTAACATGACGCTTAAGGACTACCCGTGATACGATGAATTGAAATCTTCTGAAACTTTCATTAAAATGAAGGCCTAAAGGCCTGCCCATTTTAATCGGCCTTATCGACCCACCCACTTTGTTTCGGCTTCATCAAACCACCCACATTGTTTCGGCTTCATCGAAGCACCCACTTTGTTTCGGCTTCATCGGCCTACCCACTTTGTCCAGTTTTTCTCTCAGCTTTGACTGTCTATTTCTAGACAAGAGGTAAATAAATGCTCTAAGCTACCTAGCAATTTAAAAGATAATTTGAATACGACACGACGACTTATTTTGCCAAGAACCACTAATATTCCGACGGATCTCGATAGTATATTATATTAGTTTTAATTTATTATTTATTTAAGTAAGAATTTAAATAATAAAGCAATAATAAAAAAAAAGATTGTGAGGCATTTGTGAGGTTTATTTTGTTCCAATCAAAAACCTTGCTGGTAATTTTCTACCACTTTTACCGACTTTTGAAAATTCTAATTGTTTTTCGAATATTTTGAGTTTTAAGTTCACTTGAAAATCAGCTGTTTCTTATAGTTAAAGGTCATTGGCCTTAATGTAAAGTTTTATTTGATTTGAACTATACTACAATAGAAACATTAATTGCCTTTACTTTTTAAAAAACAGCTGTTTTTCTAGTCAAACATAACCTTAAAATTTTAGAAAAACAAGTTCAAATTTTCAAAAGTCGTGTATTTAAAGTTTTGATGTAAAAACTAACCCCTTACACGGTTTTTTATTTGAACAAAATAACCCTGTGTAAACTCAAGCAATCATAATCAATCAGACATATGAACATTAGAAAATGTAAAAAAAATGTGGAGAAAAGATAAATAAATGTTACAAATAATATAAAACTCTTTTATTTTCACCTTGTTTGTCCCGCTCTAGGCCATAAGTAGCCATTGCACTGGTATACATTGGATCCTTGTTAGAGAGAGATCCTTGGGTTTTCCAAGGATTATTACCTATTTACTTTTTTTTTAAATCTCATTGATTGAAAAACAGCTGTTTTTTACACACTTTTTAAACTTACACGATTTCCGCCCATCATTCATGGAGCTGTTTTTTTTTTAATAAAATGAATTAATAAATAAATAATAAAAGGACAATTTAAGGTCAATGACCTCCAACTCTCAGAAACAGCTGATTTTCAAGTAGGTACATAAGCTCAACATTTTCGGAAATCCCTTTGAATTTTACAATAAAACGTTATTCGCCTAGACGTGTATGCAGGCAGACGAACAACGTATATGTATTATTTATAAGCAACTGCTCCATAAACTCCAAGCCTGTAAAACACGTGCCCCGCAGGAATCCAGTGAATAAAAAAAAACATCTGAACCGCGAACTTATTTAGGTATTTAATAAATTATTATAAGTAAAATAGATAATGTTAAAATACCCTTTTCATTCAATGATAGTAAATTATATTAGACACGCAGCGCCCCGCGGGCTTCCCCCCAATTACGTGGGAATGACGAGGTGGAAAGCTGATAGAAAGCTTTTTAAGTAGGTACCGAGTCTCATAGCAATCGGTTCAGTACTTTTGTGTGTGAGGTGCAATAAACATGCAAATATTAAAAAAATAACAGTGTTTTCAACAGTAACGTTAGTCACTGTTTAAAAAAAGTGCCGTATTTACGTCTAAAACCACAGGAGATACTACCAGAGAAATATCACCAAACAAACGGAAAATCCTCACTTTGAGTAGCAAAGCAATATGGCCGACGACGGAAAGTGTGTGGGAGTATTGGCGACTTATTTTTAAGTATATCTATATCTATCTATACATATAATAAAATCGTAACTCAAGGGTGTCTGTTTTTGAAAGATATAAAAAATATATAAATTGGAGGGGTACCTACCAACGCAGTAGAACCCATTTCTCTGTTTTTCTGGTTGTCTGTTTGTCCGTTTGTCTGTTTGTCTGTTTGTCTGTGCCTTTGTGCCCGCTAATCTCAGAAACGGCTTAACCGATTTTGACCAAATTTGGAATGCAGATAGCTTTAGACCCCGATTGACATATAGGCTATTTTTTATCCGGATATTTAGTCCGGTTATCCGGATAAAGTGTTTTTATTGCTATTACTTAATTAGTTTGAATGTTGTATTGAAGAAATATGTTGTGTGGAATCAATACATGATTAACCGGATATCCGGTCGAAAATAAAAACCGGATATCCGGTTTTTTTTTCAGGAAATTCCTCAAATACCGTATACCTATGTCTGTCCATATGTCCGGATCCTTTGGACATACGGAAATTCTTTATAATGGTTGTTTTTAACCGACTTTAAAAAAAAGATGAGCTGCTCAATTCTACCCGCATATTATTTGTATGTGAATATGTTCACGCCGTACTCCGGCATATAAAGTCCGATTTCGATCATTCTTTTTTAATTTGGAAAGTGAGAGTCCCGAGTGTTTCCCATAAATTCTTGGTGAAGATCTGATGAGAACCTTCGGAATGATGAGCAGAATAGCATCTCACAATGATGTTAATTACTAATTTTTGGACTTCCATCAATAGATTTGGCTTATAAAGAACTAGGTACAAATTGATGAACCACCTGAAACCACCTTCTCAAAAATTCCTCAGTGATTAAAGTTACGGTTACAATCTTGAAAATGCAATAAAATGGATTAAAAAAATATATCTGTAATCGGGCAGTTTTACTGGGTAGATGCAGATTGCATGTAGTTTACGTGGCACAATGGCAGCTATGGATTCCGAGTCGAGGGTTCCGCGTTCGAATCACAGACCGGCGCATTCCCTTTTAAGGAACGGTGGCCTATCGAGCCGAGTGATGGCTTCCGATTCGACGGCTGCGCGTTCGAGTCACGAGTCCCGGACACGACGTTACGTTTTACCCTCCAGATGGTCGTCCACCTTGCCGTTGTGAGGGGACTCAGTAGCTGAAAGCTAAGAGGCGCACGAGGTGGGAAACCGGGCTTGCCAGGCTTCTAATCCGTAATCCCGCGTCAGCGGGCTCGGGGGTCCTTTCCGCAAGAAAGGGCCCGCGTGGTAGACAACCACTATAAAAATCACCTCAGCCTCTGGTGGTGAATTGGGGGAGGGAAGTTATCACCGGCTTTGGGGACCTCGAGACGGTGGCGTGACCGTGCCGAGGGAGGGGAGACGGAGAGGGGTTGTCTATCGGGCAGATGCAGAGATGAGGCTTGGAAAGGCCGTCGTTGTCGGGATGTAGTCCATGAGGAATTTCCACTGGCTTTGACACTTGTGGAGTGAGGGACATCATGGGGGTTTACATTATAAGCCTATGGTAGGGAGCCCAACGAGATTGGCCTGACGGTGACGGACATTAGCCACGTAAAAAAAAGATATCATGTTAGTTAAGCCGACTTCAGCTTACATAACAGATAAGTCGGTTGCACTGTATTTAGGAGAGCTCAATATTATTGTTTTGTCCTTTTGTTCGAAGTCGGGTTTCGATTTTTTTTATTTTTTCGATAAAGGCTACTTCTTATAAGCATGCAACACGTTACCTACCGCTGCGCTGTGCTAAATCTACACTTAAATAGACTTAGCCATGATTATCTTCTGCTCAGCAACATATACTTCCCTGGTCGTCCGTTCAAGCACAGCGATGGGTAGGTAGACCAAAAAACGCTGACGAAGTTGCGGGCACAGCTAGTTACCTAATATATTCGTGAAAATCAGCTTGAATTAACGTGAAGTAAGTAATTTTTTATGTACCTTGATGACCTGATATCTGAGAATTGGCCGTCGCAGCAGGCTAGCAAGTAGGCATGCGTTCTTAGTACATACTAACACTACTCAATCGACCACATTTCGTTCGTCAGAAAATACGTGATGGCTGCCGGCCCTGGGATCTTACTCTATAAGAAATATTACTTCCATAATATACAAACTTTGTCTATATACAATATAACAAAGATTACACTAGCTTTATCACAATACATTATGTACTTATTATAAATGCAAAACATTGTAAACAGCGCCATATATACTCCAATCATACAAAACATATAATGAAGTTTTCCGTCCAATAGCGCTTGGCGCTCGTTTCTTCATTTTAACTGGTTTCTATGACTGAAGTGTTTCTAAGAATGAAGTATTTTTAACAAAAAATAAATTATTAAAATTCGCAATACAGACTTAACAAACAAGGGGACGTCTTATGTGGGCGTGGTCGCCCGCATACGCTCGCACGAGCGGATAATCTTCTAGCGTTAATTATTTTTCGTAAACCATTACTTTTTCAGTTTAAACAAATGAATAACTCAACTGTGTTTAGCGCGCAATGTCTGTGAACTAGTTAGGCGAATGTCTCGACATTAGTTAGTTAACGTCAATTCAAATGCAACTTCTGGGTTCTTCCTTCTTTTAAAGCCGCGAGAGTACATAGTCAGGCTGAAACAAAAAAAAAATGATATTATATAGGTATGTACAGCACAATGTACTATCGACAAAAAAGTGGGTACCCATTGTAAACTCAGCACAAAAGTAGATGACGACAGTGTCTAATAACTTTGAGAAACCCACCACTAGGTAGTTATTTCTTGCAAAATTTAACAACAATTCCTAAACTGAAAAAACTAACACATTTTTCAGAGACAATAATATGTTTCATGTTGATCTTACTTTTACTAATTGTTTTTAAGAACGTGGCGACTGTTACCATTTCCATACAAACTTAATACGAATAAATAAATTATGAAAAATTTAGTTTTCTACCTTAATATCGATATAATATCGGATTAAGATTTTACTTTTATAGGGTCCCCACCACAAGGTTTTACAAAATATTCATTTGAAATGAAATAAAACGGAGAAACATTTTTTTCCTTTTCCAGCGTAAATTACTAGTTTACATCTCATTTGTTTTATATTATTCCCAATAAAAAGTATTTTACGCTGTAAAAATGAAAACAAAAGTTTCTCCGTTTTATTTCATTTCGAATGAATATTTTGGAAAACCTTGTGGTGGGGAAAACCCTATAAATCGATATTAAGGTAGAAAACTAAATTTTTCATAATTTATTTTGGTATTAAGTTTGTATGGAAATGGTAACAGTCGCCGCATTCTTAAGGCTTTTTGTCATATATTATGTACTAGCTGCGCCTTACCCAAAAATTATACAAGCCTAGTCCTTAATTTGGGGCTAGATTGCACTGTGTATAACGTCATGCAATATTAATTTAACCTACTAATATTATAAAGCTGAAAGTTTGTGAGTATGTATGTGTGTATGGTGTGTGTTTGCTACTCAATTACGTAAAAACCGCTGAACTGATTACCATGGAACACAGTATGTAGATAGCTGGAGACCTGGAATAACACATAGGCTACTTTTTATCCCGATATTCCCGCGGGATCGGGACTTACGCGGGTGAAACCGCGTAAGTCTTTTAAACTTTTAAGATAGTATAAAAATAAAATACAAAATCTAGTACTTACCGAAACAAACCAATAGGAATCCTTCAAGAAGATCAGTTTGGATATGAAACCCATCTCTGACTCGGGAGCGATGGTGTGCAGATGCAAGTGCTTGACACTCCGGAACGGAGGCCAGTGGTACCCGAACCGAGCGTCGCTTAGGGACAGGTTGTTCTTTGTTAACATCTCCTTGGATACCGCAAGCATTCTGTTCACTGGAATTTGACAAAAAAAATTAACTTTAACAACAAAATAATAAAAAATGAATCATTAATTTGGAGATAAAATGATATCCCATCTTGATTTAATCTTTTAAAGTGTTTCCTATACTTAGATGACTAGTTTTATTAAGAAATGCTTTCCAAAAACTTGCACGCGACAGGACTTGTACCTGCAACCTTTACGTTTCATGTACTGTGCTGCATTCTGACAGGATGAAATCATGGACTGCATATCTCCAGGCTTGTGATTGAGGCATATAGCAACATCTACGGGTGTTTTTACTGATTACTAGCTTGTACATTTCAATCACATGGAAATAAATACAATGTGGGAATCGAACCAGCCATCTTCTGCATTGCAGACAGGTATTAGCCCGAGGACCCGTGATAAAAAGGGGAAAAATCAAACAGAAAAAGCGCCGTGAGGCGCCAACTACTATACTTAAAACTGTGGAGGTATTAAGTAGGTAGGTACTTACCAAGATCCTTATCATCCGCTGATAAGCATTTCACATCCTCAATATGCCGTTTAGGTACAGTTAATATATGAAACTTGCTTGCCGGTTTAATATCCCTGAACACGCAGACCTCCTCGTCTTCAAATAGTATCTCAGTGCCGTCTAATTTGTTAACAATATTGCAAAATATGCATGACGCGACAACTGCTGCAGTAGCTGCGGTCATTTCTTTGACAATTTTTTAATGGAAAACGAATTGTAAAACGGAAGTGATTAGTTTATAAAGATGGTAGGAAGATATTTGTGTTGAAAATGATAAGGTAAATTCAGTGTATTTCATTAAATATATTGTAAATTCAATGGAAAATTAAAATCCAAAATCGTAAACATGAGTATAAGCAAAGGTACCTACTAACTTTTGTGACAGTGACAGATACCTACCACAAAGACTTCTTTATATCAAACTCATCTTTACTGTCACTGTCAATTGTTTTTGTCACTTTTGTGCAGTGTTGTCAACATAACTGATTTTCCGCCTGATCCAGCGAATGAGGAGGAACACTAACTTTTTATCCCGGCAGAGGGCGTTAGTCGAATGATCTTAGGTTTGAATTAAGAACTGTCAATCAATAAGTTGGACTATTTTACGGAATCTCCTTAATATGCGGCATTATGACTTAGAGTTATCAAAATTTGCATAAAATGATATTTTTAAGTGACATTTTGGCATGACAATGCCTTAAAAAATTGGTCAAACTTTTATTTCAATTTTAATTTTAATACTTTTTAAAATACAATAGTATTTTAAATCGTTTCCCTTAAAAAGCCTAAAAAATAGTCGTTCTGCAAACAGCAGATCTCATGACCAAAAGCTTTAGTGCTAAGTAATGATCTATGGCTACAACTTTTACTGACCCATAAAAAAGAAAAAAGAGTTTATGATGTTTCCAGGTGCGCCATTAAACTGTAACTTGTAGTCTAATGGTGCACCTGGAAACATCATTATCTGTAACTTGTAGTAAAAGAGCATACTCAATGGGTAGAATTCAAAGGATGAGTAGTTTACCTAAGTTTGATGAACATTTGTCTTCATTATTCCGATGATAGGTATTTTCATCAAAATATTATGAAATAAATGTGTAACGGCTATCTTTCAAATAAAAAAGTGGTTATTTTAATTGACTTTTATGTGGCAAATATCTCATTTAGCCCGTTCCGTTCAAAACCCGACAAAAAAAAAACAATATATACGAACTATAGAACAACTTACAAGTTGTGATATACGACGTGTAGAGGAGAACCAACGTACATACATACTGACAGACGATACCAAATTTTGCCAGACTTGAAGCTCTTCGGTCAATAAAAACGAGGTTTGGCGGTTTCTGGATAACTTTTCTGCATATCTTACGAAATTTCAAAATTGTTGCTGGCAGCACTGTTCAATGGTGGTTAGTTGCACTATCGGGTTTTATCTATAATCTACCCGATAACAATTGTGAATTTTGTAATTAAACTAACTCTCTGATAACCTAAATGCGTGACTAATTCTTCCCTGTGTTCAGTACAAGATCCTGTTCGATTAGGCAAGTATAATACCCTGCAGAACATAATAAATAATATAATAAAAGTTCGCATGTCTATAACTGATATTAAAATACCTTTATAAATTTCTTTCCAGATATTTTCACGCGATATTTTGTGTATAAAAACGATGGCGACGCCTGCGGACGTGCGTGCTTTGTTCGAGGCACGACTAAACGAAGCTACTTCGAATCCTACCGAGCTATTTCACCCTTTGGACCTTGAAAAGACAAAGGACGAAAAGTACTTGAAAAGGGTGTTAATACACCAAGAAAAAGATGCGAAGGCCGCCGCAAATATGCTATGGGACATTTTAACTTGGCGTAAAAGTGTTGGTGCTAACGAAATCAATGAAAGTACTATAAAAATGGATTATGTCAAACCAGGTAGGTACCTAAATCTGGCACCTTTAGCAGCTGATCTGCACATGCGGGGAGGGGAGGGATAGAACCCCTGGTGGTTAAAGAGTTGCAATTTTTTTGTACAGTTACTTAAGAGGAAAGTCTACCTACTCTTTCTCCATACAAACATAGTCAACAATTTCCTCCCTGGATAAAGACATTAGAACATATAAGTTTATTCCATAAAGCCATTATTCAACTGTCATGACCATGCCCTATGTTTTCATTTTCTAAATAGAATAGAAATTTAGAAAAAAAAAACTTAGGGGCATGGTTATGGTTGATATAGGACTTGTGGCATAAACATTTATTCTCTAATGACTTTATCTAGGAAGAAAACAGTTAACTACATTTGTAAAGTTTGTATCGAGTAATGGTACAACCGACTACTGGTAGAACCCCAAGGCCCTTGAATTGTTTCTGTGAAAGAGAGTCCAAAAAAGACAGTACCTAGTCTCTGAAACTACATTGAGGTCATAGATGAGTAGGCCTTCTTGATGATCTTTTTAGGGTTCCGTACCTAAAGGTAAAAACGGGACCCTATTACTGAGACTTCGCTGTCTGTCTGTCCGTCCGTCCGTCCGTCCGTCTGTCCGTCTGTCCGTCTGTCACCAGGCTGTATCTCATGAACCGTAATAGCTAGAAGGTTGAAATTTTCACAGAAGATGTATTTCGGTTGCCGCTACAACAACAAATACGAAATAAAACAATTATTTAAAAGGGGCTCCCATACAACAAACGTGTTTCAAAAATAACAAGGAGTCGAGTAAGGACAGGAAGAAGGACAGGAGGACAAATCGAGTTGGTCATGGAATTCAAAATGGCTGCCCTATCTGTCAAATATACCAGTCTGCCTTACTTACCAAAGAGTTTATTTTATGTTTCAGATTTTCTTTGTGCCAAGCTTTTTTTTTTTTTCAGTGATTCGGTCGTTTGATGGGAGTAAGAATCGAAGATAAATATTTCATATTTTCTTATAAAATTTAAAAATTGGTTGTTGTAAACCATTTTAGGGTTCCATATCCAATTGTGATAGTGGTACGGAACCCTTTATGCGCGAGTGTCGCACTTGCCCCGTTTTTTTTAAGCCACCCTTGAATACTTTTCTGTCATAAAAATGAAAAGAGGGACATTGATGGGTAGAGTACCATTAATTTGTCCTCCCCTCCCCCTTACTAAGTAACATAACTTTTTTTATTGTTATGTTATTGTATTGAAATTTAAGAGGATAGTCTGGATTCTCTTTCTCCATACAAACATAGTTTAAATTTTCCTCCCTGGATAAAGACATTAGAGCAAATATGTTTATGCCATAAAACCTATATAATAATATGTCATCATGACAATGCATCTACGTTTTTATTTTTTTTTATTTTCTAATTAAAATAATAATAAAAAATGAAAAAAATAAAAAGGTAGATACATAGTCATGACAGATATAGGTTTTATGGCATAAACATATTTGCTCTAATGTCCTTATCCAGGGAGGAAAATTTAAACTATGTTTGTATGGAGAAAGAGAATGGAGACTATCCTCTTAATATTAATGTTAAGTTCCAAAAAAAAACACAATTCTATACTAAATATTTAACCCTTCTTAGTTAAATATTTAGGCCCTTAGAGTAGCGAGGAAATGGCCTACGCCTCCCCTCCTCACTCTTCTTTGTTCATGATGTCTTTTATGTTTATGACAAAAAAGTTTATGGGAAAAGGACGCACAAAAACTACTGAACCGATTGCTATGAAATTTGGTATGCAGATGTCTGGAGATCTCTTCTTTTTATGCCGATAATCCCGCGGGATCGGGACTTACGCGGGGGAGACCCCGGGCGGGACCCCGGGCGGAGCTAGTTTTCATAAACAGGTAGCTGACCTAAAGCAGCGTATCGTCTTTCCCCGGCTCCCGCGCGAGCTATGTTTGAATGCGGTAATGAACAATGGCCAATCCCCATACGTCATTTTATTTGATTAAAAAATGGTTGATACATTTAAAGACAATAATTGTTCATTACGAACTCCTGAACACATTATGCGAATGATATTTAAAAAAAAAACTCGGTGGTGAAAAGTTACGGGGATTTCAATTTTTCGTTTTTGTTTTATTAATATGAATGTTACCACCATTTACTTTTTTTACTAGACACTGAAATTCTTCTGTAGTGACCTATTGGATGAAACTGAGAAAATATAAGTACTATACTATATAAATATTATATTTTTACGTTAGTGATTAATATTTTACAATATTTTTTATTCACGTAACAAGATTTCAAAATAATTATTCACATAATTTATGGCCATTGTTCTATCTACTTATGTAATTATTCATCTCTCGAGGCAATTGTGGCCAAAACCACCAAATATTTAGACTGACTTTTCCTTAATCAAATCACTCATGATCCTTTGCTGCGCGTTCTAAAACCGTCAACGAATGCACACCGTGCGCCAGCGCAGCAGTCTTCGGTGGTTTGCCGCATTATTTCGATACGCAGCTTTGGGCAACTAGCAAGTTAGCAACTAATCATCCAGAAGTTAACTTCCAGTATGGAAACTCTCGCGTATCTCGACTTCTGCATGTTCTAATGATGTGCCGAACTTGTGCCATATTATCCCAATTTATTCTGCAAGAAATTGCAGAAGGTCCTCTGTCTGTGCATACATAAAGATGTTTATTTTCTTCGAAGGTATGTTTTTCCCACGCGGCCGCGACATCGACGGCTGCCTTTTACTGATTCTAAAATCCAAAATGCACGTAAAAGGTCAAAAAGACTATGATGAGATAAAAAGAATAATTATCTACTGGTTTGATCGTTGTGAACGAGAAGAAAATGGTAACAAAATCACTATGTTCTTCGATATGGATGGAGCAGGCCTTGGTAACATGGATATGGAAATGATTAACTACTTAATTTCGCTTTTCAAATTGTACTACCCGAATTTCTTGAATTACATCATCATTTACAACATGCCTTGGGTTTTGAACGCAGCTTTTAAAGTGGTTAAGTCGCTGTTGCCAGCCAAAGCGATCGAACGAATGAAATTTGCAAATAACAACAATTTAAAACACTTTGTACCACCAGAGCAAGCTTTGAAATGCTGGGGTGGCGACGATGACTACGTTTTCGAGTTTCTTCCGGAGAAAACTCAATCGGAACCCACTCCAAAGAAGGTTACATTCGCGGAACAAGGTGACCAGCATTCTGACGGAGAAATGCTGCGCTTAAACCCAAATGATATGATAATATTCAAATGTGAAAATGAAGAGACGTCGGGACAGTTTGTCATTACGAACATGGATGAGAGTGCTATATCGTTTAAAATAAGAACGACTTCACCGGAAAAGTTTAGAGTTAGACCGAGCTCAGGTACGTTAGCCCCTGGTTCATCGCAGACTGTTCTAATCGTTGTGCAACCTGGATTCCACCTTCGTACCGTTACAAAAGACCGATTCCTCGTCCTCTCAGTTCAGATTCCAAAACTTGATCTAACCCCGAAAGAACTTTCCGAAGTCTGGCAGAACTCTACAGGCTCCAAAGTCGATGAATACAGATTGAAATGCCAATTCCCTGATAACGAAATGGCTAAAAATGGTAATTTGGTCGAGAAATCTTTCGAAAAGCCCGATAAATTAACAACTACGCTGGCAAATTTGCAGAACAATTATGAAATTTTGCATAATCAAGTACAGAAATTGAAGATATTCCAGTGTTTAACATTGCTCATGACTGGAGTAACCATGTTACTCGGATACTTAATCTACAAGAACACGAGTGACAACGGGTACTGCGAGCGAATATAGCCTTTAAACTTAGTGGTTTTAGATACCACAATCAATATAGACGCTGTAGTGTGTTGTTACCTTGTTGTTATGATGTTCATGAATTTATTTATGTATTTTATTTATTCGGAACTGGAGGCCAATATTGAAAAATTGTGTAAGAAATAATGAGCTTTATTATCACAATGCATAGTTGCATCGGTAGATGACAACATAATATTAGATTAATAACTAAAAAAAACAATTAGCCATTATGCTTTAAATTAAACTAAAGTTTTTCTACTGATCGGTCGATTCGGAACTGGTTAAGAGAGAGAGAAAAAATATATTTATTAGCTATACTAATTTAAAAAGTCGGCTTGGTGGTTGGTGATTGGTTATACTAAGTGGTGAATGAGATGATAGCATGTATTACGCTATCCATTTTGTATAGAATCTTAAGCGGCATAATCGACTTTAAGCGGTTGTCGCTCGAGTTATGTTTGACCATGGCAAATGTTTTACGGCTGTAGCTCGAGCTATGTTTGACTGTGGCAAACGTTTACTACTGCCTCTTCTATGTTAAGCCATGGGGCAGTCGTATAACGTTTGCCATGGCCGATGGAAAACGTTATAAGACAGCCCCTCGATGTTTCACCATGGCAAAAATATATTGCGGACAAACGACGCGTAAAATCGATAAGCAACACAGACCATTTATTTACGATTAGATTATTTTTGATTAAGTTAAGGTTTTTTCTTCGACGTTCTATTGTTTAATGTTTATCAAATTGAATAGACTGTCTACTATGTATATGCTACTTGTAATTTTATTGTATTTGGATTGCATGAATTGTTATACTTTTTATCTGTATGTAAGTAACTGATCAGTTAAAATATAGATGATCTTGTTTACTATATGCAAACACGTTGTACCTATATTCAACATGCAATAAAGAAGGTGTTACACGTTGTACCTATATTCAACATGCAATAAAGAAGGTACATATAGGAAATAATAACTCACACGCCCGCGCGATAATAGAGCGTCACTCCATTACCGCGGGCGCCACATTAATTTTCGATGTTTGTCCCACGAAATCGATTCACAATTAACTAGTTATATTCTCTACAATTTGGGTAGTGTAATAGCTATACACTTAATAACTGGTGGGTGGGTAACGTACGTAGGTACCTACTTTAGTCGTAAAATAATTGGTGGGTACGTAACGTACGTACTTAAGTCGTAAAATAATTGTTAGGTACGTAACGTACGTACTTAAGTCATAAAATAATTGGTGGGTACGTTACGTACGTACTTAAGTCATAAAATAATTAGTGAGTACGTAACGTACGTACTTAAGTCGTAAAATAATTGGTGGGTACGTTACGTACGTACTTAAGTCGTAATAGTCGACTTAAGTACGTACGTAAGTCGTCGGTACGTTACGTAACTGCTTTTGTCGTAAAATTATTGGCGGGCGTGTTATGTACGTACGTAACGTACTAAAGTTGTGAATTAATTGGTGGGTATAAAATAATTGGTAGATAGGTACGTTACCGTCCTGCTTTTGACGTTAAATTATTGGTGGGTTACTGACGTACAGGCCTACTAAAGTCGTAAAATAATTGTTAGGTACGCACCTAACAATTATTAACGTACATACTAAATACCTACCTTAGTCGTAAAATAATTGATGAGTACGTTACGTACGTTACTTTAGTCGTAAAACTGAACAGTGAAATGCATATCTTAGATTCGCTATGTGAGTTGTTGTATCACAGGTGGAGGCGCGAGTTCTAATCTCGCCATGGTGTAATTACTGAACATGCATTTTCTTTGAAAATATTTTTAATTGGTGAGGCTGGGGTTAGTGGGGTTATAAAATGAATAATATTAATATATGGCATGTAATATAATATGTAAGGTGCATCCACACTGCAGTTAAAAAATAAAGGGTACTTCCAATTGGCCTAAATTCGTAAATTATAGTAAAGGAACAAGATGCGAAATATAAAAAAAAGTTGATAAATTATTAAGGTGCATTTTGGTACTCGCCAAAATTTAAATTTGCCCATATCTTTTTGTTGTGTTGAATCAGAACCCTGATTTTTATATACGTAATAGGGACCATAGTATGGTTTTAATTTCAACTGACAGACAGACGGACGGATAGATTCGGAAACCTAAATAAGCAGTGCTGTGTGAATGCACTATTATATTTATAATTAATTATTTTAAAATAAACGCACACAAATAATTTGTAATACAAATAAATATTTATCTATTAGGTATGTGAAATACTGTTTTATATCAAGAAAATATTTATTTACCTATACTATAACCTTTAAAGGTTGCGGGTTCGATTCCCGGTTTCCAAATTTTGGTGTTTCTATACTTCGTTTTTTAATTTCAGACTACGATCTGACGTTTTGGTTCTTTGTATTTGACATATTTTTCTTTAGGAAGATGTGTCAAATCATAGTCTACAATTAAAAAACGAAATATAGAAGGTGTCCTTTCCTTTGTCTGGTACCCATCTTAAATGCCTAGTTGCTTAGTTTCGGCCTAGATGGCGCTGTGTGCAATAACGTACAATATTTATGTATTTATAAAACGTTGTTTATTATAATTAATAGTTATTTATAGATATAACTAATATCACAACTTTTTGCATTTCAAACTGTGTGTATTTTAAATAGTAGATACTTTAGGTAAAAAAATGTTTGTAATACAGTGTGTTTCAGGGACGGTAATGTTAGTCGAAAGGGGGTTGTTTGTTCTAGACGTCTAGGCGAACAATTTTAGTACTTACTACTTTTGAAAATTAGACCTTTATTTAAAATTCTGAGGTTAAGTTTGCTCAAAAATTAGGTATCTTCAAGATGTAAATTATATTATAGTTATTTTAAGATTGTTTTATATAGGAAAACAGCTGTTTTTTCAGTCAAACAGCCCCAAAAATCCTACCCAAAAGTTTGATATTCGTAACTCGTAGAACATAATTTGTTCTCGTAGACGTCTAGAACTACCCCGTACCTGCTTATATTGCCGTATCTGAAACACAGTATTGGATAAAATGTATTTAATTATTGAATGTGCCTACCTTTATCATTCCTTTGTATTTAAAAAAAACTTAATAATTTTATTACCTATTATAAATAAAAAAGTTTAATGTTTGTTCTTGTATAATACTTGTTACTCCTTAATGCAATAATTAGATGTCTACTGAACCGATTTCAATTAAACCTTGTATAAGTGTGTCGGGGACTGAAATAAAAGCCGAAATAGTGTTGTTCTAGTCGTCTAGGCGAAAAAAAATGTTCTACTACTTTTGGGATAAACTTTTTTGGGGTATTTTTGTAGTAGTCCAAACTAAATAAGAGGTCTACTTAAGGTTAATGATCTATTAGGCTGATTTTCAAGAAACAAATTCCTGAAATTTTCAAAAAATAGTCTAATGTCCAAAGTTATTCGCCTCGACGCACAGTGGGACGAAAATGGTATTCCCATAGACTTAGGGTTTCAATTTTTTTAATCTAATACATTTCTTATTGGAAAATGATGTGTAGCTGTTACAGAACACCTAAAATCACCATAATTACCTTCTAATTTGGATAAGTTTGCGCAATCTTGCGGTTCTCAAAAAAAAGTGGTATTATGTATATTTCTCATATACATTGTTTTTTTTTTTTTTTTTTTTTCAAAATACTGACTTTGGATCGCGATGGTCATTAGAAGGTAATTATGGTGATTTTGGGTGTTCTGTAACAGCTACACATCATTTTCCAATAACAAATGTGGAATAAAAACAAATAAAACCCTAAGTCTATGGGAATACCATTTTCGTCCCACTGTAGGATGTGTAGAACAACCCCGTTTCGGAATACACTGTATAGACAACGGAGAACCCAGATTCACACAAAAGTGGGATTTTATCTCTATATTACGGGATCTGGACTTAGGAGGATGAAACTGCGTTGAAACTGTTTTCAATATTTTTATTATAGTTAAAATGTGTATATAATATTACCTTAGTTACTATGTATTGCATTTTATCTTTCCTTTATTTCAATACTGTTTTAGGGAAGGTAATATAAGGTTAGTTATTGTAGACGTCTAGAACAACTTTTGTGCTACAACATCTAGACATGCGAACTGTTTTAAAAAAATCGAGGTTATGTTTGTTACCTAAAACAGCACACACCTACAACCCACATTATAAAGAAATTCGTGCATGTGTGCTGTAGGTGTGGTGTGTTTTAGGTAAAGTGTAGGTAAGTGTCGTTGTGCATTTTGAGCTTTGAGCGTCTAGAAAAACCCACTTTCGACTTATATTACCGTCCCTGAAATACACTGTATGTATATTGTATAACTTGTGTCTACGAAAAATTGACATTAAAGTGCAAAACAGCGGTAGACCACTCCCATAGCACTTATTTTACAACTAAATCGTCTCAATATCGCTCCAGCATCGATAGTTTTTTTTAAATTGGTTCAATATATTTTGGAAATTTTGCTAAGTTTTGCTTAGCGTATCTGAACCGTTTTCGAGAAAAATCCAACGATGCTGAAGCGATGTTGAGACGATACAGTTATAGAATTGGCGGTGTGTGTGTGGTGTGTAGGATTGCGTTTTAATGTCGAATGCTCATAGATGGGTAAGGTATACCTTATACCTTAAAATAATTTATTATGATTTGTTTTTTATAAATAAAAATCTTATTATTAATCCATGTTGTTATATTTCATCTAAAACTGATGCTATTTATCTACTGGGTACTAAATATTGTATAAAGATTTTTTTAATATTATTGTAAAATATTAGTACCGTGAAACACTACAACTTTGCCCGCTTTTTATGTATTTCATTAAATATCTTCCAATCTGTTTTAAATATAAATATTCTAATTGGACCATATAATAGTAAAATAGGTTTTCTCTGCACAAATTCGAAAAAAAAAAGATAAAAATTGATTTTATTTACTCAAAAACCACTAAAATACAGGCGGGCCAAAATATTGGAAGTTTTGTTGAGTTTGCCCACTTTCGTAAAATCTTTGTAACTTCGGCATTTTAAACCTTATTTTGTCCATTTTAAGAACATTGATAAGTATATAAAACATTGATCCCGTTGTAACGTAGTAAAACAAGCACATTGTACTTTTATAGCCTCAAAATTCAGCGGGCAAAGTCACAAAGATATTTTTGAAAAACCCCATATAAAGTGTGGTGTATGCTAGGAGTGTCACTTTTTACCCGAATACGCAAAAAAGAGGGTGTTGATTAAGATTAAATTAAAACATGATTACTTGTAAAGAAAAACATTTATTATTTTTTTTATTGTTTTTAGTATGTGTAATTGTAATAAGTAATTGTTTTACTTTATTTAGTAGCGTCCGCCCGTGGAATTCCGAATTGTTTTTCAGCATCTCTACTAGTAATAACTTTATCTTTGACCATTCCAACAGCTATTTCTAACATCTCCGTTGAATAATGTTTATAACGTCTGCTTCCTATTAACCTTCTTTACCTTTTCTTCTTAGTGATGCTACGGAGTTGAGTTTTATTGCTCATTCTGAGAAAGAGAAAAATAAAATAATTGTACTAGGTACCTCTACCTACCTACTTAATTGAATTATAAGTAATAAATAAATTAATATTTTACGACATTTCACACAGCGCCATCTAGCCCCAAACTAAGTAACTAGGCTTGTTTGTACTATGGTAACCAGAACCAGAAACGGATAGAATACATATATACTTTTTTTTTGTAAATACATACTTATTTATTATACATATAGAAACACCCAAATTCAGTAGGTACATATTCATGCATAGGTATCTGCATCATAAATTAACGGGGTTATTAAATTAGGGGTAAATATTTTATATACGATGTATTAAGTCGTCTTAGTTTGGTGACAACCCTAGCTGTAAAAAACTAATGGGCAAAGGCGACAAGAGTGTTTCCGAAACACACGGATGACATTGCCCATCGATATATCTTTAAATCTATTAACGATTTTACTCTGAATTATCGACCTACGTTGCTTACTAGTTACACACAAACAGTATACAAAAAATTACTAACCTGCTGTCACTCCAATTGTGACTTTTTGAAAAAGTTTTTGACGTTATTTTGGCCCGCAAAATACACGACTCACTTTGACATTGTCTGACACGCAACTGAAGAGGTTATCGAGATTTTCCGTTACTCAGTGTTGTCATGAACATAAATAATTTTTCTACCACATAATTAAAAATAGCAAACATCGATTATAAAACCGTTTTTTCAAAGAAAAATCGAACAGTGACGGACTGGGCAAAGCGACACGCAAAGGGCAAAGTTGTAGTGTTTCACGGTATTATTTTTTGTTCGTCCTTACCGCCTGGTCAAAAGTCGATCAGATATTCATTCTGATCTGACTTCTGAAATATTGTAAGTATAGTTAGGTCTATCTAAAAAAACTGCCCAACTGTCAGCCAAAATCGCGCGCCGACCGAGGATTCCGTAACTACTTGTTATACCGCTATAATAAAAAAAACACGTAGCCCCACTTAGATACTTAGGAATTTATTTTCTTCTGGTTTTTGTATATTTGTTATGCAAGTATTATTATTTATTATCTATTGCATAGCTTTTATCGCGGGCTTTGAGCTTTGAATGAAGAAATTTCGTAACGAAAAAACCCTAACACCCCCCACTCCGCCTATCATGTTGCCTTGGATATCATGGCAAATTGGCAACGTGTTACAAAAAAAATTGCATAAGTTGATAAAAAATGCTATGCAATAGCTTTACCGCGGCAGTCCCTGAGTGCCACACGTTTTTTGGAAAACAAGCTACCTCAAACAAAAGAAAAAAAAATGGTTTGTACTTTTTTTAAATCGACAGACAGTTGGGCGCTTAGAAAAAGGGTCCCGTTTTTATTAACCTTTGGATACGGAACCTAAAAGTTAATTACGAACTTGATGTGGTGCTGCTTTTCAAATGTTAATTCAGTGAGTAAACACAGCATAGCAATAAACACAAAATCCGGCGTGCTAATAAATATGACACTGGGCTTGTTTGGCATTCTATTTACATCTCAGAGGAAATAGCCTTTATTGTGTTTGAAATTATACTTATCTTTATAATTAGTTATGTTCTTTTTATATAGTAGGTACCTGCAAAGGTACACTAACTACAGAGTAGGTACTGGTAGGTACACAAACTGATTCATATTTTAGCATACATACCTAACTAACTGCAAGACCCTCAGTTTTACCCGTGTAAGTCCCGACCTAGCGGGATTTTCCAAAATGCTTTTCTTAGTGGATCCATACACGCCACAAAAAACATACCTACTTTCCAAATTTTATGTCTCTAGGACCAGCGCAGGATTTCTCGTGTCCATTTTTTTTAACGGTTTATAATATTTTTTTTGTTATGTAGGTAGGGTTGGGCTAAAGCTTTTAAATTAATAGTAATTTAAGCGTTAATCTATCTATCTATCTAATTTCTTGCAGTTTATTAGCAACAGAGTTGAGACATTTTAGTTACAGAATAGTGGCGGGCCCAGGCGCTGAGTAGCATTTAGCACATCAATGGAAAAAAATACTCCTTCGGCAATCGGGTAATACCTAACGTGCGCTAGTCAGGCATGCAAGCGAACTGCTTCTCAGCGCCTGGTTCATACCTACCATTTAATTTTGGCGCTGGTCCTGATACCTACTCGCTTGCATACAAGTTCAAAAAACATTTTGCTTGCCCCTTCAAACCATAAGAACGAAGAAAGTTTCTTGACATTCCCGTAGCGTTAAATGTCAACGTCAAACGAAATTGTAAAAATAAACAATATCGATTTGTATTGCTTGTTTTACTCATTTTCAGCCAAAAAATACAAGAAATACCTATTACAATAAAGTAGCTGAAAATGGACGACACAGAGTTAGATCCATCTTTACTGGGCACTCAATCTTACTGGAAAGAATGTTACAAGAAAGAAATAGTTAATTTTGATGAACACGGCGATACGGGCGATGTTTGGTTCGGCGAAGACAGTGCAGATAGAGTTATTAAATGGATTTGTGAAAGTGCAATGGACAAAAGTACACCTATAATAGATATTGGTATGTAATTTCTCTGTTATGTTCTCTAGTTTATGTTATTTCGTTAAAGTTATTTTGAGGTTAAGTACGACAATTACTGAAGAAGCTACACCCCAGACCAAGAAACATGGACGCCGTTTCCACGTCCTTCTTTCTTCTTCTTCTTCATGCCTTTCAAAAGCATGGAGAAGCTCCAGAAAATGATTTTTTGACACACAAATTACCGGTCACCCATCCGAGTATTGACGACAAGCGTTGCTTAACCCTCACAATCATTTATTAGTCTTGAAATATTAATGCTTTAATGATGTTCCCCCTTGGAATTTGATATAAATTATATGGGCAAGTCAATTAGTGAAATAGAGTCTACAAAATTTTTAGGTTTAACTATAGACAATAAGCTGACATGGAAACCTCACATAATTAATTTAGTAAAAAAATTGAATCAATTCTGTTATGCACTATATAAGTTAAAAAAATTGGCAAATATCATGACACTTCTAACAGCATATCATGGTTATGTTGCATCTACCCTAAGATATGGCATAATGTTTTGGGGAAACACCACTGATAAGGAGAGTGTTTTAATAGCCCAAAAGAAATGTATTAGGTCTGTATTTGGTCTATTGCCCGATGATTCATGCGTACCATATTTTCGTAAGTATAAAATTCTAACGGTTCCGTCAATGTACATTAGTGAGATCGCCAATTTTGTTAGAACTAACCCTGACTACTTTAAAAGTAAATGTATTGAAAGTAGACGTCACGGTACTTTGGTGACGACCAATACATGCGGAAGTCTTCTTATGAGAATGAGCGTCAACTGTATGGCACCTATCATTTACAATAAAATTCCACCATCGATTAGGTCTATTAATGATAGTAAACGATTTAGAGCAGCACTCAATGACTTCCTTGCTGAAAAAGTGTACTATGACATAAGACATTTCTTAAATGACAGAAATTGTAAGTAATTGCTGGGTATGTATTTTGATTTTGACATTTTTTCATTTCATGTATGTATTTATTTTAGGTATGTATTTTAATTTTGACAATTTTCATTTCAATCATAAATTAAATTAATACTGTATTGACATTTTTTACTTAACATTATTTTCTTAGAATGTGACCTAATAATTTTCAATTTAATTACATGCCCATGACTCTTAGTTAATTTAAGACAACATTCTGTTTTCATATGCCGTTAGGCGAAACTTGGCTGTACTATTTTATTTTATTACCAACTTTATGTAACCCATGTTTATGAAATAAATATGAATATGAATATGAATATGATGTTCCAGGTTGCGGCAATGGATACACATTGACAGAACTAGCACGGGAAGGGTTTACGAACCTGCTGGGTATAGACTATTGTGAGGAAGCCGTCACTCTAGCTGAGAAAGTAGCTAAGAATGAATTTCCTAACATAAAATATCAGGTAGGTTAGCCCTGGCACCATGTAGCCATGGCATAGAATTGAGCTACCCTACTTTTACCGTGGGTGTTGTAAAAGGTGACTAAGGGATATGGCAGGGGGAGACTGGCAAACCTAATGATTTCCCTGTGCAGTGATGGGTATACTACTTGGTTCCAAGAAGGGTTGGTGTCAGGCAGGCAGATGGCCATAAAAACATTGCCAAATCTATTTGCAGTAGGTGTGTTCAATAAGTCTTCTATTATATATAATACATACTTAGCCTTATTAATAAACGTGGAGTAAGGTTGGAGTAGTGAGAACATGCTTTGTCTTTTTCTGTCACAAGAACTTTCAAAGTTGACAGACAGAAACAAAAGGTGGTAAAATTATTCCGACCTTTCTCCACGTTTATTAATAAGGCTAACTGTATTTAATTTAAACAAACCCAGGTTTTATGTTTGAAAATAGAACTCTTTTGGTTAGGTTAGGTTACTTACTTACTTACTGGGTTCATTCCGTTTCCCCCCAATTCCGTTTCCCCCTGTTTCGATTCCCCCCGAAAAATATTTATTATAGGTACCTATGTATTTTGGTGATTTGTACAGTCAACAGTTAAAGTTCGAAGAGTGTCAACTGTTCAAGTCCTTTTTTTTAATATAACAAAAGACGATCAGAGTAGAAACAAAAGACGATCGAAACGAAAACAAAAGACGATCGTTACGAAAACAAAAGACGATCGAAATGGAAACAAAAGACGATCGAAATGGAAACAAAAGACGATCGAAACGAAAACAAAAGACGATCGAAATGAAAAAAAGACGATCGAAATAAAAAAAAAGACGATCGAAATGGAAACAAAAGACGATCAAAATGGAAACAAAAGACGATCGAAATGGAATTAAAAGACGATCGAAATGGAATTAAAAGACGATCGAAATGGAAACAGAAGACGATCGAAACGAAAACAAAAAACGATCGAAATGAAAAAAAAGACGATCGAAATGGAAACAAAAGACAATCGTTACGAAAACAAAAGACGATCGAAATGGAATTAAAAGACGATCGAAATGGAATTAAAAGACGATCGAAATGGAATTAAAAGACGATCGAAATGGAAACAAAAGACGATCAAAATGGAAACAAAAGAAGATCGAAATGGAATTAAAAGACGATCGAAATGGAATTAAAAGACGATCGAAATGGAAACAGAAGACGATCGAAATGGAAACAAAAGACGATCAAAATGGAAACAAAAGACGATCGAAATGGAATTAAAAGACGATCGTTACGAAAACAAAAGACGATCGAAATGGAATTAAAAGACGATCGAAATGGAATTAAAAGACGATAGAAATGGAAACAAAAAACGATCGAAACGAAAACAAAAGACGATCGAAATGGAATTAAAAGACGGATCGAAATGAAAACAAAAGACTATCGAAATGGAAACAAAAGACGATCGAAATGGAAACAAAAAACTATCGAAATGGAAACAAAAGACGATCGAAATGGAAACAAAAGACGATTGAAACGAAAACAAAAGACGATCGAAACGAAAACAAAAGACGATCGAAATGGAAAACAAATAAAGAAATAAACCTCACATTGTAATAAAACTCCTTGTTTTTTTTGAAACACGTTTGTTGAATGGGAGCCCCTCTTAAAATTTTGTTTCATTTAGTTTTTAGTATTTGTTGTTGTAACGACTACCGAAATACATCTTCTGTGAAAATTTCAACCGTCCAGCTATTTCGGTTCGTGAGATACAGCCTGGTGACAGACGGACAGACGGACAGATGGATTGACGGACAGACGGACAGACGGACAGATGGACAGACGGACAGACAGACAGACAGACAGCGAAGTCTCAGTAATAGGGTTTCGTTTTCGCCCTTTGGGTACGGAACCCTAAAACATCTAAATAGGTGGTCAATACACAATAATTATATTTCTTACGATGTTCATTCTTTAATTAGTCAAATGTCTTTAAACAAATTATTTGTGGTTTTAAACCCAAATATAAGTTAATATTATATACCTACCCCACTATAAGATCTGTCTGTCAAAATTTGTTTCTACTCTGATTATCTTTTTTTAGTTTCGATCGTCTTCTGTTTCCATTTCGATCGTCTTTTGTTTTCGTTTCTATCGTCTTTTGTTTTCGTTTCGATCGTCTTTTGTTTTCGTTTCGATCGTCTTTTGTTTCTATTTCGATCGTCTTTTGTTTCCATTTCGATCGTCTTTTAATTCCATTTCGATCGTCTTTGTTTTCCATTTCGATCGTCTTTTGTTTCCCTTTCGATCGTCTTTTTTTTCCACTCTGATCGTCTTTTGTTTCCATTTCGATCGTCTTTTGTTTTCGTTTCGATCGTCTTTTGTTTCCATTTCGATCGTATTTTAATTCCATTTCGATCGTCTTTCGTTTCCATGTTGATCGTCTTTCGTTTCCATTTGATCGTCTTTTGTTTTCGTTTCGATCGTCTTTTGTTTCCGTTTCGATCGTCTTTTAATTCCATTTCGATCGTCTTTTGTTTCCATTTCGATCGTCTTTTGTTTCCATTTCGATCGTCTTTTGTTTCCATTTCGATCGTCTTTTGTTTTCGTAACGATCGTCTTTTGTTTTCGTTTCGATCGTCTTTTGTTTCTACTCCGATCGTCTTTCGATCGACCAAAATACATAGGTACCTATAATAAATATTTTTCGGGGGGAATCGGAATTGGGGGGAAACGGAACGAACCCTACTTACTTACTCCTTTAGAATACCTTTCAATAGGTTAGGTTAGTTATTATCTTAAACTTAACTCAAACTCAAGGTTTGCTAGTCTCCCTCAGATTGCTTAGTCACCTTTTACGAGAACCACAGCAAGAGATAGGGTAACCATATTCTATGCCGGGTCCGGGGCTACGGGGTGTAACCTTTAGTAGTAGTGCATAATATCTTAATGCTTTTTGTACAGATTTTTGACATAACAAACGACGACACATCAAGTATTGGTAAATTTAGTGTGATCCATGACAAAGGGACCTACGACGCGATCAGTTTAAACCCGGAAAACAGTAGAGAGTGTCGAGAGAAATATATAAGACAAGTTGCCGATCTAATGGATGATAAAGGTACTGTGCTTTGGTTTGTCAACTTCTTTTTACAAGATTAGTAGACACACTTTTTTAACTTACACGATTTCCGTCCTTCATAATTATTAGACACGGGTCTAGATGGCGTTATTAGATAGTCATTGTTTTTAATTACCTTGACATTTCAACTCAAAGATTTATGTACTCCACAGTGGAAGGAATTAGTGTGCGTCAGCTTGCGTACCAAGTAGGTACTACATAATGAGCGTAGTTAGGTGCAAGTCTATTGCATGGTCCAAAAAACAGAATTGAGTATTTTTCTTTTTTTTTAGTACTATTTATGTTTTTTCAACATTTTTTCCCCGTTTTTAGGTACATTTGTAATAACATCTTGTAATTGGACAGAAGAGGAGCTAATAAACCATTTTGGTACGAAAATGACGTTAAAATGTGTGCTACCCACGCCACAGTTCCGATTTGGAGGGAAAGTCGGCAGCGTCGTCTCTTCCGTTGTTTTTATTAAGAAATAAATTGTAGTTATTTATAATGTTTCTGAGTTTTATTTACTTATTTGTAAGGTATTCTAAAAGAGGATAGAATAATTGATATGGCGAGTTAAATAAAAACGCTGTTTCCATAATTAAAAAATCATTTATTTATTTATCAATTACATTTTATAACATGATATCCCTTGTTAAAAACAGTACATAAGTCTTACATAATTTATACATACTTTGTAACTACATCAATGGAGCATTCTCACGATACCAACAGATTTTGAAGCCTATCAAAAGCACACTTTTTCACTCGCTGCACACCGGTCATAACATAAATCATAGTAACATTAGAGCAATGAGCATGTTGATATAGCAATACTGCTTATCTATAGCAAAAATGCGCAGCATTGCGCCCGCGCAGAAGATCCAGGAGTGGAAGAGAGAGCGAAATATTCCCTGCACCGCTCCCCCTTTGACGACCCGGTGTGTGCAGTGAGTGAAAAACTTCTATAGAGCAGAAGAATGGTTTTTGGCTCTTCTACACAGGATGGTCCAACTAGTGACGTCAATAAACTTTTTTTAGATTCCTCACACCTGGGGGTATCCGAAAATACCCCATGTATGTTCAGCGATTTTTTGTAGTTTAGTTTTTCTTTTAATTGCTCTTTAAAGTGTTTATAGCGTTTTGTCTACGCTCACTTTATGAAATACTTTTTTTATTTGTAACAGTTTGGTTGGTGTTACGCGTTTTTTTTTGTAACAGGAAACATGACCCAATTATTCAGCTCCACATTTGAAAAGAAATCCGCCAATTATCTCAATTATTGCAGTCAGTATGAGCAAATAAGTGTCAGTGGTCGCATTTTAATGGAAAATGAGAAAAAAGGCCATAACTCCTAAACTACAAAAAATCGCTGAACATACATGGGGTATTTTCGGATACCCCCAGGTGTGATGAATCTAAAAAAAGTTTATTGACGTCACTAGTTGGACCACCCTGTATATTGCCCTATACTTTATTGATTTGAACCTGCACCTTTGAATCTACCAATCTATTGTAGCGCTCCTACCAGTTGTGCCTATCGCATCGGGTAGAAATTAGGGATTGCATCTTTTTGTGTGATCAAGTGAGGCACGTAGCGACATCTACCGGTGATTGTTGCATTTTTCTTTTTACCTAGAAATCTAAGTCTGATCTGAATTAGAGTCTTCAAGTCGAATAGTTGAAGTTGACTTCTAGGCAAGCATGCTACATCGTAGACCACATTGTCGCGCTATCAGGTTAGGTTAGGTTAGCCTATTTACTGTACAAAACGGAAAAAAAATACTATGTTGAGATGTAGCTTCCAAATATCATGATATCGTTTTATCGTAGAAAATAAGTTTTAGATTCTTCTTCTGTTTTCGCGATGTTGTATTGAAATTAAAGACATTTTTCGGTTTGAATCGCGTGGTTTTTATTACTTTTAGCATTGTTACAACGCTCAACGTTTCGAGACCTTTCCAGGTCTCTTCTTCAGGATAGACTAAGATGTGATTTGTCATTCTAATGTATTAAAAAGTTACAGTGAGACTACCGTCTTATTATTAAAAACTATTAAAATGTTATCAAAAACGTTCCTGTCTACGCAGGTTCCAAATTGTAATGATTCGCGATTCGCGAATGACCACGCGATTCAAACCGAAAAATGTCTTTAATTTCAAAATAAGTTTTGTTAAAAATGTCCGTTCGAAATAAAATTAAGGACTGCTTTTGTCCTTAATTTCATTTCGAACGGACGGGCACCTGTGGCGCAGGTAGAAGATGCATTACAACGGAATTCTAAGGGTTGCAGATTCAAATCCTGTCTGGTGTAGATTTTGAAAAGCATTTTTTGAAATATCTTAAAAAAAAAAATTATACCGCGCGCAGCTAGCTAGTTGAGAAAATACATTTTTTTTTAAATCCATAGCCATAAAAATATTTAAGCTTTATTGCTTTCATTGAGTGAAGTTTTTTTTTAAATATAAACTTTTAATATCAGAAATGGAAAAGTTTTGTCTGTACGTTTGTAACACTTGGACTTTCAGCCCAAGAATAATACGAGCACAAACCAAAATATATCTAAAAAGCTACTTTTCTATAATTTATCTACAAATCAGCTTAGTAATTTTTGATTTAACTCTAGCGATGGCCTTTATTTTATCGAATTTAGTTCGAACAGCAATATTTTATCAAAAATCTTACAAAAATATTTATAAAAAGCTACAATTCAATCCTCGCTATGAAGGCTTGACATTCGATAAAATTACAATACATGATAGCACGATTATTCTGTTAAAAGAAAATAAAATTTCAAAAATATATCACAAAAGTTACCCTAGGATTTTCACTCGACACGATTCCTTGGCTATTTTTGATAAAACTCAAGCGATGGCCGTGATTTTTTCAGATGTAGATCTACCGTCGGTGTATTTTGAGATGTCTTAGAGCGCACCGGGCGGCTGTACCCTTTGCGATGCGATAGTTCCGACCGATCCCTTTGAAAGTCCCTCTTCCGAAGACTTCGACACAAACTCTCACTCGCCGGCCATCCGCTAATCGCTCCGGTTTTCTAGAAATTAACAAAAAAAAAACATTTGTCAAAAATTAACAATTAAAATGACCCACAGAAATATAAAAAAATCACAACCGAATTGAGATCTTTTTTCTTTTTTTTTGAAGTTGGAGAAGTATGATTCAGACTAGCGGAAGGAATAAACGTGTTTTTTTGTGATAAATGGCATACGGAACCCCGTATGCCATTATCACAAAAAAACACGTTTATTGCCCCACTTAAATATTTTAGAGTATTATTAATAAGGTCCCATTTTGATCCTTTTGGTACGAAACCCTAAAAATATATCCACAGACCTACACTATAAATCACCCAAAACACCACACCCAAACATATTTTGATAAAACTCTAATGATGGCAGAGATTTTTTCGGATTAACAATCAACTTACCCGAATTTCGCTGTATCAGGCTCTGCCTCTAGCAACTCTCTGACCGGCGATTTGGGCGCGGCCGCACTGAAAGCCTCCAGTTCGGCGCCCATTAGTCTAACGTAAGACTGCCAGACTGCACCTAACGACATCCCTGAAAAAAAAAAACCATTTTTTTTATAAAAAAAATAATTTGCACGACGTTTACACACAGCGCAATCTAGCCCTTTAACTAAATAAATAGGCTTGTACTATGGATAGAACGAACTAACTCAACCAACGAATATACATAAAATAGGTAGTCCTTTTTGTGAATACAGAAATATGATACATAGAAAATCAGAAAAAAACATTTTCGGACAGCATAAATATTTGTCCTTAGCAGGAATCGAACCACCGACCTTCTGAATCGCGCAGTTTCGCCCGACGCACCACACACGGCGGTCGTAAAATCATTAAAGAAAATGTTTACAAGTGATTATTTCAAAAACTACCAAACCAATTTCGATGTACTCTTCACTAATAGATAGATCATTTCAAGAGGAACCAGCTAGAGTAGCAACACGCACCTGAGTCAAGGAATATGGCGCCTGCAACCGACTCGAACAGATCGCCGAGCGCTTTGGGCACTTCCACGTCTTCAGCCTGTTCTAACTCGTCTTCTTGGATAAGATAATGCTGGAAAATAAATAAAATAATGGAAAAATTTATAAAAAAACATATAAGTTATTTTTCAAAATAAACATTATAATAATATTTTTCTTTCATTTTTCATGATCTGGTATCTAGTATCTTCGGAGACTAGCAAACCTGGAGTTCTCCCAGCGCGGTGGCGGGCAAACTACTTGCTCCCAAGAGCGATTGGTGTCAAGCAGATAATTTGAGGTGTCAGCGGACCCCGGGCTCCCGAGAGGGATGCAACCGGGAACATTGTGAGGAGAAGAAAAGAGACTGCAATATCGTGTTTGTGCTGTTTACCGTTGAAGAGATATCCTGTTTGGAGCCGACCCTGGAGTATACCATCAAGTCACGGTAGACTTTAAAATGGGCTAACTTAAATGAATGTATAAACGAAATTTTGTGTCTGTGCTGTAGACCGTTGAAGAAATCTCCTGTTTGGAGCAAACTCTGGCGTATACCATCAAGTCACGGTAGACTTCAAAATGGCCTACCTTAACTAAATGTGTATACGCAAAACGCGCTCCATTGACTGGCATAAACCCTGGGTATACCTTCACGTCATACATGTCTTAAAAATGCACTGTCATCAGAACTAAAGAAGTATGCAAAATTTCTAAGCCCTAAGTTTAAAGGCAGTGATTCAAAGTCAACTTGCAAGATTTTTCCCTTACTGACTAACGAACACCCTGATGAGAAGAACCCTAATGCCGGCCTTCCAGTTTAATATCCAACGGCTGTTTCTATAGCGCGAAAGAGTTGTATGACTATGAAAACAACCGTTGTATGTTGAACTGACACATTAATGACTCCGCTCCGCTCGCAGTGGAAGGCCGGCATAATAAATGGAGAACTCTGAATAACAGAGGGGGCATCATAAGCGTATCTCCATCTCGTTTAGTGGCGACTCAATATGACAGGGATAGTCATGTCCATCCTCGGCTTCGGATCAGAGGCTGTGAATACCCCCCAGGTCGTTAAAAATCTCGAGAAACCGGGGTATTGACTTACCTCTTCACTGATAGAGTGTCCATTCTCCTCTTGAATCCTCACGTATTTTATCAACACCTCGTTGAGACCAGGCGACATGTGACGGAAGTATCTGGAAATGGTATAACAGCGTGCTGTGTTATGCGGTTTTATCTGGATAAGTCTGGATCCTGTTTTAAATATCTGGATAAAAATAGACTAAAAAATAAATGGGTAGTTTAGGTATCATATTTGTGCTTCTAACCGTTTAGGAGTGACAAAGAGCCAGGAGCGTTGAGGAGTTCTCTTATAAGAAGCCACTCCTGGCAGCATCATGACGTTATTTTTAGTATATTGTCACCAGAACTGATGAAGATTACACAATTTTAAAATCCTAAGTTCTAATCTCCTCTAAAGGAGACATTTAAAATTAAATTACGAGAAACCCAAAACTGAACTTAATTAAACCTTAAAACTCCAATAAAACCTCAGTCCACTTTTGGGGTTTCTCTCCTTATGGGATCCTGCACCTGTCACGCACACAGGTTTGATGCAGTTTACTTTTGGGGTCCTCCTCCATTTGGGGTCTTCCTCCCTTGGTGTCCTGCACCCGTCAGGGCACCTGCAAGCTCGTGACCAGGTAGTCCGTCAGTCCGTCCGTCTACTGCAGTAGTAGTACATACTTATGGAAGCCATGCCGCACAGCCAGCGTCGCGAAGATGGTGTTGTTGACGAGCGCAGAGCGCAGGTCGGTGAGCGCGCCCGGGCTGTGGCGCCGCGCGTCTTCGAACAGGTGCCGCGTGATCAGGTAGTCTGGACATGGCAACGATATAACACATATAAAGCCTTATTAATAAACGTGGAGCGTAAACGTAAGCCACTTTTCACACAAAACATGGATAACTATAGTGATTGTTTAAGATTTATAGGGATTTCCATGTCCCGGATAAGTAGTGAAATAACACACAATACAATGAATACAGTGGAAGCATGATCGATACACTAACACTTACATTTGCATAATATTGTCTGTCGTGCCTATACTATCCTATCCCATCCTACCCTATGAGTTCATACCCCAACGCTACGTGAAGGTCTCAAGAGATGACCCATCCAACGCCTGCAGAAGCAGATACCTATCTTTGAACCTATACTGGAGAGTCTAATTCCTCTCACCCAAGATGGCGTCGCCAAGAAACTCCAACCGCTGCCTGGTAGCAGTCAGTCAAGGTGTTTCGATGATGAGAAGCGTGAGTCAACGCCTGCAGCAGTAGAGACCTGTCTTTGAACCTGTACTGGGGAGTAATTCCTCTCACCCAAGATGGCGTCTCCAAGAAACTCCAACCGCTGGTAGCAGTCAGTCAAGGTGTTCCGGTGATGAGAAGCGTGAGTCAACGCCTGCAGCAGTAGAGACCTATCTTTGAACCTGTACTGGAGAGTTCGCTCTAATTCTTCATAACCTGTAATACAAGAAAATACTTCTTATTAGTTATTTTTCACCAACTGCGACCCAAATAAGCCACTTTGGTCTACTGGACCACATTTTGCGACCCAAATAAGCCACGACCCGTATGTCGTATTGGAATTGCGTAAAATCCTGTCTTATCGGGTGCCTACATCATATAAAGAACATACTCTCCAAATTTTAGCTCTGTATTAACAGCGATTTAGGCTGTGCGTTGATTTATGCGCCAGTCAGGACAAAGCTTTAGGATGAAAAAGATGGATACAGGGTGTAAATAAATATCTTACCGGACAACATCCTCGCGAGTTCACCTTCAGGGTCTGCAATGTAGCGCAGCAGAGGCGACGGCGGCGCTTTCAGTTCCCCGTACACAACCTGTCGTTACAATATTCAAATCTTCCATTATCTTCTATGATTATCTTCTTTTTCTATTATTATAAAGCTGAAGAGTTTGAAATTAACGACTTTTTTCGGTTTGAATCGCGTGTTTATTACTTTTAGCATTGTTACAATGCTCAACGTTTCGAGACCTTTCCAGGTCACTTCTTCAGGATTGACTAAGATGTGATTTGTATTCTATTGTTGTCGGTATTTGGGTCTCAAAACGTTGAGCGTTGTAAAAATGCTAAAAGTATAAACACTACGCGATTCAAACCGAAAAATGTCTTTAATTTCAATACAACATCGCGAAAACAGAAGAAAAATCACTGAAGAGTTTGTTTGTTTGAACACGCTAATCGTAGGAACCGCTGGTTCTTTTTGGAAAAAAATTTCAATGTTGGATAGTCCATTTATTGAGGAAGGCTATAGGCTAAATTATATTTAAAAAAAAATAGGTGGACGAAGTCGCGGGCACTGCTAGTACAAAGATGAAACGCGAAAAAATGATTATAATTATGAAATTTATCGATGGACTTAGCTGGTCAGGCGCCACTTCGTATCGCCATTAAAAATCTACAATACCCTCGTGGAGAAAAGAAAAATACAGAAAGCCCTGGCCCCCGGCTACGTCGGTCTTCTGCGCGTTTAGAGGACCGACGTAGCCAGGAGACTGTTCTCAGCTGGTGGCTGATGATGGAGAGCATCTATCTCACCTGTACCCAGTCCCCACATCCCGAGACGTAAGGTGCCCGCGCGCCTAGAGGTCCCACGTAGCCAGAGGAATGTTCCGAGCGGGTTGAGGAGCTAGATGATGATGAAGAGCATCTGGCTCTGGATGGGTGTGGTGGTTCCTGTTTACGATGATGAAAATTGTTAAATCACAATTGTTTAAAAACGACGTTAGTACGCAAACTGGGATGGTTTTTCAAAATGTGGAAGTGGTTAAAAGAAAATATAATTTGTTGTTTAGTTTAACCACCATTAACATAAACGGTCATAAAAAAGTTCCATAATTTGTTCGTGCTATCTATTAATACCCATTAAAAGTACTTCTTAGGAGAGTGTAACTAGTAATTATTCGTTGTTGAACCACCGTCAAAGTTAATGGTCGTAAGACACTCTACCAGATGCTATGACTCCACTCGGTGTTAGATACTCGCCTGCTGCGCTGCAGTCCGCACAGTGTGCGCCGGCAGCACCGGTATCCCGAGCCACTCTACCAGATACGATACTATGACTCCACTCGGTGTTAGATACTCGCCTGCTGCGCTGCAGTCCGCACAGTGTGCGCCGGCAGCACCGGTATCCCGAGCCACTCTACCAGATACGATACTATGACTCCACTCGGTGTTAGATACTCGCCTGCTGCGCTGCAGTCCGCACAGTGTGCGCCGGCAGCACCGGTATCCCGAGCCACGACATGAACAGAAGCGCACCGCGACACCCACACTCTACCAGATACGATACTATGACTCCACTCGGTGTTAGATACTCGCCTGCTGCGCTGCAGTCCGCACAGTGTGCGCCGGCAGCACCGGTATCTCGAGCCACTCTACCAGATACAATACTATGACTCCACTCGGTGTTAGATACTCGCCTGCTGCGCTGTAGTCCGCACAGTGTGCGCCGGCAGCACCGGTATCTCGAGCCACTCTACCAGATACAATACTATGACTCCACTCGGTGTTAGATACTCGCCTGCTGCGCTGCAGTCCGCACAGTGTGCGCCGGCAGCACCGGTATCCCGAGCCACTCTACCAGATACGATACTATGACTCCACTCGGTGTTAGATACTCGCCTGCTGCGCTGCAGTCCGCACAGTGTGCGCCGGCAGCACCGGTATCTCGAGCCACTCTACCAGATACAATACTATGACTCCACTCGGTGTTAGATACTCGCCTGCTGCGCTGCCGTCCGCACAGTGTGCGCCGGCAGCACCGGTATCCCGAGCCACTCTACCAGATACGATACTATGACTCCACTCGGTGTTAGATACTCGCCTGCTGCGCTGCAGTCCGCACAGTGTGCGCCGGCAGCACCGGTATCCCGAGCCACGACATGAACAGAAGCGCACCGCGACACCCACACTCTACCAGATACGATACTATGACTCCACTCGGTGTTAGATACTCGCCTGCTGCGCTGCAGTCCGCACAGTGTGCGCCGGCAGCACCGGTATCTCGAGCCACTCTACCAGATACAATACTATGACTCCACTCGGTGTTAGATACTCGCCTGCTGCGCTGTAGTCCGCACAGTGTGCGCCGGCAGCACCGGTATCTCGAGCCACTCTACCAGATACAATACTATGACTCCACTCGGTGTTAGATACTCGCCTGCTGCGCTGCCGTCCGCACAGTGTGCGCCGGCAGCACCGGTATCCCGAGCCACTCTACCAGATACGATACTATGACTCCACTCGGTGTTAGATACTCGCCTGCTGCGCTGCAGTCCGCACAGTGTGCGCCGGCAGCACCGGTATCTCGAGCCACTCTACCAGATACAATACTATGACTCCACTCGGTGTTAGATACTCGCCTGCTGCGCTGCAGTCCGCACAGTGTGTGCCGGCAGCACCGGTATCTCGAGCCACTCTACCAGATACAATACTATGACTCCACTCGGTGTTAGATACTCGCCTGCTGCGCTGCCGTCCGCACAGTGTGCGCCGGCAGCACCGGTATCCCGAGCCACTCTACCAGATACGATACTATGACTCCACTCGGTGTTAGATACTCGCCTGCTGCGCTGCAGTCCGCACAGTGTGCGCCGGCAGCACCGGTATCCCGAGCCACGACATGAACAGAAGCGCACCGCGACACCCACACTCTACCAGATACGCGCCTATTAGCGCCTCTACGCAGTCTGCTATCGATTTATCTACAAAAAAAAAAACAAGACTAAATTATTCCTTAGTTTAAGCTAGTAATCTATATTTGTTGCGAATAAATGAGTTTCTATATCTATTTCTGAAAAAAAAAATTGTTTTAAAGTCGCTAGGTAGCGCACGGTTTTGCGATCCTACCGGTTGCGCCAAGGCTGTCCCATCGCAATTAAGGTTTGCATCTCTTCGTGCGTTCAACTGAGGCAAGTGGCGACATCTAATGGTGATCGTTGCAGATTACCCGGCTTGCATTTTCTTTTTCCAAATGTGGGAAACACATTTTACCCGATGCGATTGCCACCTGTGGCGCAACCGGTAGGACAAATTTATAGGGGGTGCAGAATTATTGAATGATTTTGGAACGAAGATCCTTATCGCACGTTGCGAAAGGGGGCTAGACGGAAAAATTAGGACCAAAAGTTGTAACGGCACTTTTTTTTTGGTTGTTGTATTGAATTTAATTACATTTTTCGGTTTTATTCGCGTGGTGTGACAAATCACATCAGTTAATCCTGAAGAAGGGACCTATAAAGGTCTCGAAACGTTAAGCGTTGTAACAATAATGCTAAAAGTAATAAACACCATGCGATTAAAACCGAACAATGTCTTTAGTTTCAGTTTTAATTTTATTCAGTCTCGCCGTAAAAATAGTGTTTTCCTATCTTGGTCAACAACCTAGTATTCTTACCCGGTATGCTGTGTTGTGTTATCAGATTGTATGGAATGTAGCAGCCAGTCGCGTCGCGTTGTGTGTCCATAGCTTTTTGACCCTCTTTCGCTTCGGGCTGCAAAAACAAGATCAGTAACGTGCCTTAATCGTAGAAACAACCAAAGGTGAATAGCATTAGAAGTTTTCACGGCACTAGGCAGGGACTTGCGTGGTCCAGTTGGAATAGACGTTGGGGTACCGACCCAAAGACGCGAGTTCAAGCCTCGCCGCAAGTGAAAATTTTTGAATGCTACATTTCCTCAAAAAAAAAAAAATCTTAGATCATAATGATTAAAACTATTGCTATGGTACGGTTTTTTTAATTTCAGATTAGAATCTGCCGTTTTCGTTCTTTATATTTGACATTTTTCTTCAGGACGATGTGTCAAATCATAGTTTACAATTCAAATAAAAACCGGCCAAGTGCGAGTCGGCGAAGGGTTCCGTACCACTATCACAATTGGTAATCTTGTACACAATATATTGGAAATAAATTATTCTTTTATTTATTACTAGCTGCGTCCCGCGGTTTCATCAGCATAAGTTCCGATCCCGTGGGAATATCGGGATTAAAAGTAGCCTATAGCCTTCCCCAATAAATGGATTATCCAACACTAAAATAATTTTTCAAATCGGACCAGCGGTTCCTGAGATTAGCGCGTTCAAACAAACAAACTCTTCCGCTTTATAATAATAGAGAAGAGAAGAGAAGATATATAGATATAGCTTAAAGTACCCTCCATAATTTGTTGTTCTTTTTCTTTTCTGTTTTGTAATCAATCGTAATTAAAATCAGGTGTCCCGCGATTCAGGTTATCCTTGTGCGGGGACCGAGGGTAACAGAATTTGTAAATAGGGTTTTATGGAAATAAACTTTTTATTATTTTTATTTTTTTAGAAAGAAGATAGAAGATTTAAAGGGCTTGTATTATACTCACATTGTGTGGGTCGGGAGGCGGCGTGTGACACGGCGGTAACCAGTTGTCGTGGGGTTCGAACTTGCTGGCGATCATGCGGCCGCCAAGCCGCACGCGACGCCCCAGACGGTACAGGTTTAGGTTGGATACCTGATGGACAAACATATGAACATAATTGTAGACAAAGCATTTCATAGATATTGATAAATCTTTCAAGAAATCTTCTCTGTACCAGACGAATTAGGGTTATGTTTTTACAAAGAGAGTTTGATTCTTCTTCTGTTTTCGCGATGTTGTATTGAAATGAAAGACATTCACATCTCAACAATCACATCTTAGTCTATCCTGAAGAAGAGACCTGGAAAGGTCTCGAAACGTTGAGCGTTGTAACAATGATAAAAGTAATAAAAACCACGCGATTCAAACCGAAAAATGTCTTTAATTTCAAAGAGAGTTTGTTCAAAAACCCTACAGTGGTCTTCTTTTTCCCCAAATAAAGTTTTGGAGGTACGAGATGGTGTGTACCTCCAAAGGGAAGATCTTCCACCGGGCAGGTGGACGACGATGTTTCGTCGAGAGTTGTATATGAGCTTGTCTCGGAAAGGATTTTGATAGTGCGATTCAGGATAGTACTAGCTACGCCATCTAGTTGTTTCTGTGGGCGTCAGCCACAAACTCCTTATTGGAGCTGTCAAACTTAAAATTACTCCCCCTCATATTGTATACTTACTTTGGGGTTACTGCTGAAAATAATACATCACTGAGCAGTGTCCCATCTGCACCACTTCAGCACACAACTCACCTCACATCTGTTGTATCTACACCGTTGTACCTACTAGTGCTTTTTTGCTGCGAAATAAAGGTTAATCTATCTTATACTCATACTAAAATTACCCCCCTTTATCCCCCCTAACCTGCTTGCTCCTCATATGGCTGAGTTTCCCCCTACACCCTCACCTGCTTGCTCCTCATATGGCTGAGTTTCCCCTATACCCTCACGTGCTTGCTCCTCATATGGCTGAGTTTCCCCCTACACCTTCACCTGCTTGCTCCTCATATGGCTGAGCTTCCCCCTATCCCCCTCACCTGCTTGCTCCTCATATGGCTGAGTTTTCCCCTACACCCTCACCTGCTTGCTCCTCATATGGCTGAGTTTCCCCCTACACCCTCACCTGCTTGCTCCTCATATGGCTGAGTTTCCCCTCGTGCACGGTGGGATGAGCGCAGTAGAGGTACGCAGTGATGGCGAACTTGAGGAAACTGTCGCCGATTGTCTCCAGTCGTTCTAGGTTGATACCGTCGTTTGCGTTCGACATTGTTAGAGCCTGGAAGTTTACATTCTCTTTGTGACTTTAAGTTTCTGTTTTATAGGCTTATTTATAAGCTTTATTTCAAATCAATATCGCGAAAAGATAGCCAAATGGCTGCCCTTGCATAAATTTATGATGTATCATGTGAATTCACGGTGGTAGTACATTTAATAAAGTTTTAAGGAAAATTATCACAGCTAAGCGGTCTTTTCAAAAAACATATCATACATGTAAAACATATAAACTATAAATAAATAATTAGCCCGTCAATTTGTCCCACTGCAGGTCAAGGGCCTTCTCTCAGAGGGGTTAGACAGTAAGACGCCACGGGAGCCTACTCCGGATTGGCGAATGTCCCATGCCTTCGAACCGTGGTGAGAAAACATATAATACATTTAAAAACATATTATACATGAAAAACATACAATAACATAAAAAGCTCACCTGTAAAATAACACTAGGACTCGGCCCCGGATGCCCTTCCAAATCCGGTTGGAAATCGAAATCAAACGTCTTATTTTTTCCTCCATTTTCTTTAAAATACGCCGTAAACGTCCTTTCTTTAAAATTCTTTAACTTCTCCTCATACTTTTCTTTAGAATCAAATCCTACATTCACGATTTTTTCATTGACATAGTCTGCTGAATCTATATCCACATCTACCATAGAAAATAAATTCAATTTTTTAATTTCTTCTTCTTTTAAGCTCTCTTTTAATTCCCCTAATAAAACTCTTTTGTTTCTCTCTATACTGTCTATGGTTATTTGGTGGTTTTCGATTTCTAGTCTGTGGTTTGTGTATGGGAAAATTTCGCGGAATTTGTCTATGGTTGCAGCTGGTTGTGGCTGGTTGATTTTGTTTGGTGGTAAGATTTCTTTGATTTCGTCGGTTGTTTTTATGAATTTGTTGTTTTGCAGTATGTTTGTTTTGTGTTCTTCGACTGATGACCGGAATCTTGCTACGTACTGTGAAATAAGAAAAAGAAAATTGTGATAAAGTGTGTTATGTAGTGAATTATCAAGGTATAGATAGATTAATAATTCATTGTTACACATCAAAATACAATTACAATTCAAAGAAAGTAGAAAGAGAGACGTGGTGCCTCGTCTCTCTCTCTACAATAGTAGTGCACTAACTAGGGCATGAATCCCGGGATCCCGGGATATCGTAATCCCAGGATCTCGGACGCAAAAGTTCGATATTGAGTGATCCGATATCGAGATTTGAGCAATTTACTATTTGGGTATAAATTAAGATTTTTAGCTATATTTTTCCTCATGGAATGATTGAATGGAACTATTAAAATTAAACCTAAATTAGTCTACCCCCGAGGAAGAGATCTGTAAAGATTTAGAAGCGTAGGGAATTGGTAAAATGTTTAAAACAATAAAAGTAACGTGATTCAATGCAATTTTTAAGACAAGTATTTTTTATACAAGCTCGCAAGCAATTTTTTTCTGCTAACATCATTTTAGTGGTGCTCCTAGAATTTGGTAGCAAAGTTTAGGCACTTTTGGGTTAAGGCTATTTGTCCGCCATATTTCCAAAATGATGGGATGGACGGCCCTCGGGGTAACTTATTTACGTAATGAAACCACTAGAGTCTTACATATATTAAATATTTTATATTTAACGCATTTTTATTGTATTAAATTCGCTTTTTTAACGATATCTAAAATCCCAGTATCAATCCCGGGATTGAGCTCTTAATATCGTTATCGCCCCGGGATTGAAAACCTTCCGATATTGCATGCCCTAGCACTAACCTCTGCCGGTGGCTTCCCTTCCCCCAGTATCTGCCTCATGTCTGCAACGTCCCGCGACGTGACCGTGGCGAGGTCGCGCGCGGGCGCGGTGTGGTGCCTCGTCTCTATCACGTCGACTGCCTCGGCCTCGTGGGCTGTCTTGTACTCTATACGGACTGCCTCGTCTCTCTCTCTCTCTCTCTCTCTCTACAATAGTAGTGCACTAACCTCTGCCGGTGGCTTCCCTTCCCCCAGTATCTGCCTCATGTCTGCAACGTCCCGCGACGTGACCGTGGCGAGGTCGCGCGCGGGCGCGGTGTGGTGCCTCGTCTCTATCACGTCGACTGCCTCGGCCTCGTGGGCTGTCTTGTACTCTATACGGACTGCCTCGTCTCTCTCTCTCTCTCTCTCTCTCTACAATAGTAGTGCACTAACCTCTGCCGGTGGCTTCCCTTCCCCCAGTATCTGCCTCATGTCTGCAACGTCCCGCGACGTGACCGTGGCGAGGTCGCGCGCGGGCGCGGTGTGGTGCCTCGTCTCTATCACGTCGACTGCCTCGGCCTCGTGGGCTGTCTTGTACTCTATACGGACTGCCTCGTCTCTCTTTCTCTCTACAATAGTAGTGCACTAACCTCTGCCGGTGGCTTCCCTTCCCCCAGTATCTGCCTCATGTCTGCAACGTCCCGCGACGTGACCGTAGCGAGGTCGCGCGCGGGCGCGGTGTGGTGCCTCGTCTCTATCACGTCGACTGCCTCGGCCTCGTGGGCTGTCTTGTACTCTATACGGACTGCCTCGTCTCTCTTTCTCTCTACAATAGTAGTGCACTAACCTCTGCCGGTGGCTTCCCTTCCCCCAGTATCTGCCTCATGTCTGCAACGTCCCGCGACGTGACCGTGGCGAGGTCGCGCGCGGGCGCGGTGTGGTGCCTCGTCTCTATCACGTCGACTGCCTCGGCCTCGTGGGCTGTCTTGTACTCTATACGGACTGCCTCGTCTCTCTCTCTCTCTCTACAATAGTAGTGCACTAACCTCTGCCGGTGGCTTCCCTTCCCCCAGTATCTGCCTCATGTCTGCAACGTCCCGCGACGTGACCGTGGCGAGGTCGCGCGCGGGCGCGGTATGGTGCCTCGTCTCTATCACGTCGACTGCCTCGGCCTCGTGGGCTGTCTTGTAATATATACGGACTGCCTCGTCTCTCTCTCTCTCTCTACAATAGTAGTGCACTAATCTCTGCCGGTGGCTTCCCTTCCCCCAGTATCTGCCTCATGTCTGCAACGTCCCGCAACGTGACCGTGGCGAGGTCGCGCGCGGGCGCGGTGTGGTGCCTCGTCTCTATCACGTCGACTGCCTCGGCCTCGTGGGCTGTCTTGTACTCTATACGGACTGCCTCGTCTCTCTCTCTCTCTCTCTACAATAGTAGTGCACTAACCTCTGCCGGTGGCTTCCCTTCCCCCAGTATCTGCCTCATGTCTGCAACGTCCCGCGACGTGACCGTGGCGAGGTCGCGCGCGGGCGCGGTGTGGTGCCTCGTCTCTATCACGTCGACTGCCTCGGCCTCGTGGGCTGTCTTGTATTCTATACGGACGCCGACGGCCGCTGTAATTTTAATAATAAATAAGTGTAAATAAATTCTGTAAACAACACACAGCGCCATCTAGCCTTATGGCGTCGTTCAGTGTAAAAAAATGTACTGAAATGATTTATTGTTTGTGGATCTAAGTTTATATAGCTTGTATACATATTGAAATCAACTCTAGTCCTACCACTTGGGCATACAAACATTAATAGTCAACGAACTCAGAATATATGTATATGGAAGTCTAATTCATTTCAAAACATGTTCCACGGAAATTAAGACTTTTTAGGGGTGACTGTCAAGACATGTCATGAATGATACAATCCAGTGCGCGGAATGTCTGCGCGATGATTGACTTTGGAACACATTTTTATCAGGTTTACTAGAGGAGTTAGATCTCATAATAAGTTAATAGTAGGTAATTAAAAAAGAAACAAGTTATTTACATCTTTTTGTTGGGTAAATCAATAATTACCGTTACTATTTTTGCTGTTACAGAACCCGCTAGCGTCCGTCTCCTCGTCGCTTCCTTCCGAGTCGAAGTCCGAGTCGTCTGTGTCGAAATCACTGGGAAATATAATAACTTTTAAAAAATCATGTTTGTTGTATGGGAACTTTAAGTGGGAACTCCTTTTAATAATCGTTTTATTTTAGTAACCTGCTAATTTTCTGAATTTTATTTGAATTCTTTTTAGAAAATGAAAAAAAAAAAAAACAACACGTAGGGACATGGTCATATTGGTCATGGCAGATATAGGTTTTATAGAATAAACACATTTTTTCTACTAATGACTTTACCCAAAGAGGAAATAGTCGACTATGTTGGTATGGACAAAGAGTATGGAGACTGTCCTCTTAAGTAAAAATCAGAAAGGACGGCCCGTGAAATCTTGTAAGGATTTATTTCAAAAACTTGTCGATTGTGTTTCTCGTGTTTAAGTGTTGCTAAAACTGTTTCGGTGTTTTAGGACTACTTCCACATTGGACCACTTCTACTTTGGACCGCTTCCACATTGGACCATTTCTACATTGGACCACTTCTTCATTGGACCAATTTAACATTGGACCACTTCTACATTGGACCACTTCCTAATTGGACCACTTCCACATTCGAAAACTTCTACATTAGACCAATTCAACATTGGACCACTTCCACATTAGACCAATTCAACATTGAACCACTGCCACATTGGACCACTTGAAACAACTCACCTGGAATAGCTACAATCGCTATCGGCCATCGAAAATGTCCTGTTGTAGTTTCTATTACTGTATTCTGGTTTAGGTTTCTGTATCGGGTCGCACCAGTTCACGCCGCCTGAGGGAGATCACACGGAAATATATAGCACGACGTTACACACAGCGCCATCTAGAACCAAACTAAGCACTAGGTGCGTACTATGGGTACTAGACTACGGATTTAATACATACCTACTTCGATCATATATTCTCCACAATAAACAGTTCGGTTTCAGTAAGGGACGTTCAACTACTGATGCAGGTATTGCATTACTTCAAAGTATATATAAAGCCTGGGAGGAGTCACACGATGCCTATGGGGTGTTCTGTGACTTATCCAAGGCATTTGATTGCGTTAAACATGATACATTGATCATGAAACTACATCACTATGGTATTAAAGATAGCGCTCTGGATCTTATTTCCTCCTATTTGAGCAATAGGGTTCAGTGTGTCGATGTCAACGGAAAACGATCCCCCGGCTCTCCTGTAACAATGGGGGTTCCTCAAGGATCCATATTAGGACCATTCCTGTTTTTAGTTTATATTAATGACCTACCTTACCTAGTAAGGGACAAACATGAGATAGTATTGTTTGCAGATGATACCTCATTGGTATTTAAAGTTAAAAGACGCCAATTAAATATAGACGACGTGAACAATGCTCTCTCTAAAATAGTATATTGGTTCAATACCAATAATCTTTTACTGAATGGATCCAAAACAAAATGTATTAAATTCACACTTCCTAATGTTAAACATGTCAAAACTGTAGTGAAAATTAATAACGAGGAAGTCGAAAAGGTTGAGAAGGCTGTCTTTCTAGGTATAACTCTAGACTCTAAGCTTCAATGGGGCCCACATGTGGAAGCTTTGTCCGCTAGACTAAGTTCTGCAGCTTACGCTGTTAAGAAAATTCGTGAATTCACAGATATTAAGACTGCCCGCCTGGTCTATTTCGGCTACTTCCACAGCATTATGTCATATGGCATCCTGCTGTGGGGGTGTGCTGCAGATATTAAGGATATCTTCATTTTACAGAAGAGAGCGGTACGAGCTATCTACGGGTTGGGCCCTAGAGAATCACTTAGAGAAAAATTTAAAGAAATAAATATTTTAACAGTATATTCACAATATATTTACGAAAATCTTTTATACGTCCATAAAAATAAGGACAAGCTTGTTAAAAATCGGGACATACATTTATTTAATTTAAGAAATAAAGATGATCTAACTGTGCCCTGGAGTAGGCTCCAGAAAATAAACAGGTCCTTCTCTAGCTCATCTATGCTCTACTATAATAAGTTACCCAAGAATGTGTGTGACATGTCCATTAATAAATTTAAAACATATATTAAAAGCAAACTGTACAGGATGGCATACTATAATACATCGGATTATATTAACGATAAAAATCCATGGAAATGAATACTTTATTGAAAGACGGGGACAGACAGGGGCACGGTCGCGTTCGCGAATGCTTGGTTCGTTCGGCTCGGTTCGGTTCGTCCTGGGGCGTATTCATGGAGTTCTGTGGTAAAGTAGCAGGATAAGTTATGGAAAGGAGTAAATAGATGGTTCTACCTACGAATTTTATAATAAAATTCTAGAGTGTAGGAAAGGAATGCAAGGCTGGCACCACAGAACTCTGGTGGTGGGTCCGGGGCGGTTTGGGATGAGATAGTGTTTTAAGTAAATATTTTTTTTTATGTTTATTATTTTGTATATTATAACTTATTTGAACAGATAGACAGACAGACAGAGTTACTTTCGCTCTTGTAATGCTAGTAAGGATTATTATAGTAAGTATGGATTATTGCTCCAGTTCCACTTTTCTTCAATAATATTATATATGCGACAATGTAAATCACATGATTACTAAAAAAAAAAATATACAAAAAAAAACCCCATGAGTTTCTTGTGTCTTCTTCTCATGTCATGGAGGTCGCGATCCGAAGACATAGTAGAGTAGATTAAATAAAAAAAAATGACATGTCAAAGAGATATCTTGCTAATATCCGAATGAATAAACGTACTTTGATTTTTGATTTTTGATAAACTATAGATGCACGGTCGCCGCTCTTGAAATGGAGCCGTCAAAACAAGGCATACTTCAGCCGATATGCCTTGTTTCGCTGTCAGTCGTGCATAAGTGTTTTACAACCTTATTGCCCAGTGATTAAGGTTTACATTAAACTGTACTATGTCCGTATAAGTAAGCGTTAAAGTAGTGCCGATTTTTGATTTCGATTTTGTATGGGACCGTGTATCTATAGTTTATATATGATCGAAGCATACCTATTAATTTTTTTTCCAGCGTGAATTACTAGTTTACATCTCATTTGTTTTATATTATTCCCAATAAAAAGTAATTTACGCTGTAAAAATGGACGAAATGTATCTCCGTTTCCGTTTAACCTTGTGGTGGCCCTATAAAAATAAAATCTTAATCCGAATAATACCGATATTAAGGTAGAAAACTAAATTTTTCATAATTCTATTTTGGTATTATGTTTGTATGGAAACGGTAACAGTACCCACCTTCTTAATGTATTGTAATATGACTGTATTCTACCTTAAGTTGTGCAAATATAGCGTTCATCTATCTATCTATACATATATACTTACCGCTGGCAGAAGTACAGAAGGTGAGGTTGGAAGGTAGAGGTTCCATCATCTCGTCATAGTCCTCCTCTTCAGGTATAGAGGACGCCATGTCGTTAGACCACGTTCCTATCTCGAAACTCTACGGAATCAAGAATAGAGACAATACTATGTATATTTTAAAAGAACAATACTTCTGCAAAAACACAACGCATGATCGACGGAGAGCGGGATTCGAACCAACAACGCATCTTTACTCAATACTAGCTGACCCGACAGACGTTGTCCTGTCGTTTAGTATAAAAAAATAAAATTCATCAAAATCGGTTTAGCATTTTTTCTTTCATAAGAACCTTCTCCTGACAATAGCAAACACAACAAAAAAAGAATTATCGAAATACGTCTAAAAGTTTAAGTGTGATGCCGTGACCAAGGGAAATAGGGATTGATTTTTATATAATAGAAGATAAGATATAGAAGAAGAAGATATAGAACAATACGGAAGCTTAGATTCGACGTATGGGTCACCGACGCAAGTAGACTAATTGGTCAAGTCAGTGCTTCCTGATTGAGTAAAGATAAATAAATAAATAAATAAATTCTGTGAACAACACACAGCGCCATCTAGCCCCGTGGTAAGCGACTAAGCTTGTGTTACGGTGACTAGACAACGGATATAATACTAATATTTATTTTTCTTTTGTAAATACATACATATTATACATAGAGGGACACCCAGACCATTGATGCGTTGTTGGTTCAAATCCCGCTCTCCGTCGACCATGCGTTGTGTTTTTGCGGAAGTATTGTTCCTTTAAAAGATTTATAAGAAAGCCCAGTGCAGGCTTAAGCACTTAAAAATAAAATATAATAGTATGTATGTATCGTAGGATTATTTGATAAACAGTTTTTTTTGCGAAAATCCCAGGCATTTCGCAAAAATACTTATAGTTAAATATTAGCTGTGATATTTCTCTTCTCCTTAACTCTGATTGGCTTGATTTTGGAGTACAGACCGACTCTTATTAAACTCAGTTTTCGGTTTTAATTGCGTGGTGTATATTATTTTTAGCATTGTTTCAACGCTCAACGTTTCGAGACCTTTACAGGTCCCTTCTTCAGGATTGACACATTGAAACAATGCTAAAAGTAATAACACCACGCGATTAAAACCGAAAAATGAGTTTAGTTTCTATCCAACATCGCGAAAACAGAAGAATAATCGTACCTATACAATAAATATATTATGAAACCCTTACACTTTCAGCATCTTCTTTCTCGTGTATGTCCTGTAATATATCATTTATTGTTTTCTCTTTTATCACTATCTGGTTATCTGCCTCGCTCTCTTTCACCTCATCTTGTTTCTCCTCTTTTTCTCTATAAATAAAAAAAATAATGGTGAAACTATTAAAAACTGTATATTATAAAATCAATATTTCAAGACATTGCACAAGGGCAGGCCTAGTCCCAAACCAGATTGTGCTGTGTGCAATAGCAACAAGGCTTGTGTTATGGGTACTAGACAACTGATAATTTTATCAGTTATCTAGTAATATAATTAGCTTTTTTATCATATAGAAAACACCCAGAACCAGAAACAAACATTTATGGTCAGCAAAAATACTTGTCCCCGGCGGGAATCGAACCCGCGACCTTCTGCATCGCAGCCGGGTATTCTCCCGACGCGCCACAGAACACATTATTAAATTACCTAATTTCTCGGTCCCTCTGTTCTTTATCTTCTTCCTTCTTCTTTTCGTTTTTCTCTGCATCTGCACTTAGGACCTAGAACAAAAAATAGTTATAAAACAGAAGTCTACATAATTGTCAAATTATTCTGATCAATGAAGTCAAACAATCGATACAGCGCTCAGATGGCCTATTCTCGTAATTAAATTATCCAAAATATCATTTCAATATCATTACAGTCAATATTTAATTTAAAATTTGACGTTTGACAATAAGATTTGAGGTTTTTTCGATAGATTTAATTTGGCGAATACTAATAAAAATCCATACATTTTAGTACTTATCAGTAAAATTTCTATTGCAGTTCAGTTGCAGTTCAATCAGTAATTAAAACGCAATAGTAATGATATCAAAATGTAATTTCTAACACGGTAGGAGCAGATTTACAACACGTTACCTCAGCCAAGCTCCATCCGAAGTCTAGAGGCGGCCACGTGAAGTTATCGTCCAGCCTAGCTATCCCGACGCCGACTTGGTTAGCGACGGAGCGCCGGATCTCGTCGGCTATAAGCAGGGCGTTTATTCTGAAACAATTACAACGGGTCACATGATTCTTCATACGAAATCAGAAACCCCTTTTACACCCAAAAAAATGTTTTACAACAAGAAATGCATCAATTTCTATTAATTTTTGTATGTAGCTCAAGGCTATTTTATTTAGAAAATTTATTTTTAAAATAGTATTCAAAAATGTTCAAGCCTCGCCGCAAGTGAAAATTTTTGAATGCTATTTTTCCTTGAAAATAAATTTTCTAAAGAAATGCATCATCAAAAATCTTCCAGTGACAGGATTTGAACCCGTGCCTTCCGCTTGCCGGGCGAGTGCGCTTACCATTGCGCCACAACAGGAACTTAGGTGACATGGTGTATTAATGACTAGCTGCGTTCCGCGGTTTCACCCGCGTAAGTCCCGATCCCGTGGGAATATCGGGATTAAAAGTAGCCTATAGCCTTCCTCAATAAATGGACTATCCAACACTGAAAGATTTTTTTTAAATTGGACCAGCGGTTCCTGAGATTAGCGCGTTCAAACAAACAATCAAACAAACAAACTATTCCGCTTTAAAATAATAATAAGATGATAGCAGACGATTATGCATCATCTCCCTGATTGTTTTTCGACTAAAGCTGGTTTCGTTTGTATTCCTGTCAACGGAGAATCTTAATGATGCATTTCTCCTTTTCAAATGTTTTAAAGGGTTGCCGCCGGCATTACCTATAGAGAACACAAGGCAGAGCGACTGTAGCGAACCAGAGCGGCGCGGCGAAGGGATGCCGCCGGCATAGCTCCGGTACTAGGATCTGTTTCTGGTCGAGTCGGTCGCGTTTGTTGCGGCGGGTGCGTTCCGAGGACACGGGCAGCGCTACGCCCTTGCGGTTCACGTATCTGTCATATTATACATGAAATATTGTAAAGAAAATTCAAACCCAACAGCATCAACACAAAATATGCCAACCGACGTCACTAATAATCACTTGGCCTAGGCCCGTGGTTTTTAGTTAATACCGGTTTTTAAAACCGTGAAGCATAAAGCTAAGAAAAAACATAATAATAAATAAATTCTGTGAACAACACACAGCGCCATCTAGCCCCGTGATAAGCGACTAAGCTTGTGTTACGGTGACAAGACAACGGATATAATACATATATTTTTTTTTCTTTTTGTTTTGTGTAAATACATACATATTATACATAGAGGGACACCCAGACCAGACACAAATATTTATTCTATAAGCATAAATACTTGTACCCGGCGGGAACGAACCCGCAACCTCCTGCATTGCAGCCGCGCTTTTGCACGACGCGCCACAGAGGTCGTCAAAATTCACTCGAGTAAGTCCCGATCCCGGGGGAATATCGGGATCAAAAGTAGCCTATGTTCCTCAGGGTGAATGTAGCTTACTAATGGTGAAAGAATTTTTGAAATCGGTCCATTAGTTTTTGAGTTTATTCATAACAAACATACAGACGCACACACACAAATACAAATCTTTCCTCTCTATAATATTAGTATAGATATAGAATACCATCGCGGTTTTACCAGAGTAAATCCCGATCAGGGTGCGGGTGTAACCCCTGTTTATCAGATCTTACAAGACTGGTAAACATTTTTCAACTTTACATTTTCATTTTGTCTGTAGTTATGTTATAATGTTCAATTTAAAATCGAATACGATGTTATAATGATATTTGAATTTAGAACTTCTTGGAAAAATAAAGCTATTTGATTTTACTTGCTAGCTAAAGTACTAGGCGGTTATAAATTACAAAAATGTCACATGCAATAGATAAGCAAAAATCGAAGGGTGTTAAGAAATTCTAACATAATTATTTCACTATTAGATAGCTACATTCACCCTGAGTAACATAGGCTACTTTTAATCCCAATATGTCCACGGTATTGGGATTTACGCTGGTGAAACCGAGGGACGCAGCTATTATAGTATGAAAAAGAAAAAAAAAAGACAGTTCTGGCCTACTACAGAGGCTTAAGAGCCCTATAGCTGCTAAACTGAAAACCCATGTCGGGTTCATCGATAATTGTTGATTATTTCATGACGGAATGTTGTTGAACTTTTTTTTGTGTATGGATTGTAATCGACATTGTTTCCGACATTTTAGTGCAGTTTCCATACAAATATGTCGAAACGTATTGAAGCCTATCGACATTTTAGCCAAAACAGACATTTTTTGTCTGAAATTTGGATAGGCTTTGCATCAATAGGAGGTTTTTGTCTTAAAACTACACCAAAATGTAGGAAACAATGTCACCTACAATCCATACAAAAAAAAAAAAGTTCTACGACATTCCCGTCATGAAATAATCAACAATTTTCGATGAGCCCGACAGGGATTTTGAGTTTAGCGAGTATATTGCTCTTAAGAAAACTCACCTAGGAGTCAGCAGGTTTAACCTAGCTGACGTATGATCAACATCCAACAACGGCTGTTTGTTCTGCGTCAGTGTGACTCTATACTTGTGCTTGTAGTACTCTCTGAAGGAATCGTGGGTTGCTGACGGGAAGGCTGACTCGGGGGACAGTTGCCAGCATATCTCCGCCACTAGGAAGAACTGGAACAGCGTTGTACAGTCAGTCAGTGAGGCAGTCGGTCAGTGCGTGAGGCAGTCAGTCAATGAGGGAGTGAGTTAGTGAGTCAAATCAAATCAAATCAAGTCAGTGGGTCAAGTCATGAGTCAGTGGGTTAGTCGGTCAGTGCGTGAGTCAGTCAGTCAATGAGTGAGTCAGTCGGTCAGAGAATCAGTCAGTCCCTAGTCTATTATACACTTCACCGATCAGTCGCTTGATTGCCAATTAAGAAAAATCCTGCTTAGAAGGCGACCAAACAATATAAGAAATACTAATTTAAGTCCAATAAGGTGACATTGGACTTATATTGGTATTAAGTCAAAAATCAACAATTTCAATTGTTTCAATCGAGATTTGTTAGCAACAGAGATATGTAATCAGGAGCCTGGTGAGATAGTGGTCAAACGCTCACTTATCGTGTGTAAAAACCTGGTACTAACCTGCGGTTGGTCTCTGTTCCTGTACCACGGAGTGACGACCGCTTCTTTATACTTGTCGGCGTCGAATATGAATACCTCGCCCGGTTTCAGGAGAGGGTTCTTCATCATACCCTCTGTTGACGAACAGACAGATTATGTCAAATATGACCTCAAATGAGGTGATGAGGTTTAACGACCTCAGTGGCGCGTCGCGTCTTTACAAGAAAGTGGCAGACATTGGTAGAAAACAGTAAACTTTGGTAGAAAATAGTTAACTTTGGTAGAAACTGGTAAATTTTGGTAGAAAATGGTAGACTTTGGTAGAAAACAGTAAACTTTAGTAAAAAACAGTAAACTTTGGTAGAAAATAGTAAACTTTGGTAGAAATGGGGTAAACTTTTTTAGAAAAAAACTGTTAACTTAGGTAAAAAAAAAAGTAAATTTTGGTTGAAAATTGATAGAAAAACAGTAAAGTTTGGTAGAAACTTTGGACACTTTGATAGAAAAACAGTAAAGTTTGGTAGAAACTTTGGACACTTTGATAGAAAAACAGTAAACTTTAGTAGTGAACAGTAGACTTTGTTAGAAAATACTAGGATTCAATAACACACCTTCGTCGACCTTCAACTCCTCGACCCTCTCCTTGACGAAGCTCTCCTCTTCATCCTGGTACCACAGCGACGGCCTCTCCAGATCGGAGAGCTTCTTCTCTTCACTGTGTTGGTAGATCAGCTCGAGGAACGACCAGTCTATGTCCACGACTGTCTCGCCGTCCAAGTTCATTGCTGGGATAGAACAGTATAAAATGTTTTTACAATACCCTACTTATATTATAAACGCGAAAGCTTGTATGTATGTATGTGACTTTGTTACTACTTCACGCAAAAACTAATGAACCGATTTCGATGAAACTTGGAATATAGATAGCTGGAGACCTCGAATAACACATAGGCTACTTTTTATCACGATATTCCCGGGACTTACGCGGGTGAAACCGCAGGACGCAGTTAGAAGAATGATAAAAATAATCCATTTTACTCAATGATCTGATCTGAATGTGATCTGTTTGCGGACGAATGGAGGGATCTTTTGTCGGTATGTTTGAGATATTGTGGGGGATTATCTATGATTGAAATTATGATTGCTATTAATTTTAATTTGTCTTTAATTATTGTTATTGATTGTACCGTGTACCTAATCGTTATAGTTAAAGTAAATAAATAAATAAATAATCTCTTTTCTTTTTCTCTTCAAATTCTGTGTAAATTAGTATAGATTTACACAGAATTTATGCGGGTGAAACTGCTAAGCGCAGCTAGTAAGGTAAATGAACACTTACATTTAATAGTAGGTACAACGTAATAGTTGTTCTTTGTGGATCCCTCGGTCTGTAGCTTCATCCCGCGTCGACGCACGCGCAGCACTTCGTCGAACACGAAGCGCATAAACCTGCGTGATAAGTGTAAAGGTAAGTCGAGTAAGTGTGAGGAAAAGTAAAAAGTAATCAAAGGGCTAGTAGATAAGTAAATGTAAGAGAAAGTTATCATTTAATGCGCAGCAACGAAGCGTATGAACCTGGGAGGTAGAACTAAGTGAGAAAAGTTGAAAAAAGTTATTTTATCTAAAAACGATGTTTGAATTTGAAAGTAAAGGTTGTGGTAAGATAAATGTTAGACAAAATAATGACGAGTATGAGACCATATTACTTTTACGATATAGGATTTTAACTATAAATTTTAATTAGATTTTTCTTCGGTTTTCGCGATGCTAATATTTAACGCACTACCCATAAATATAAAGTCTAGCGAAACGTCACGTCGGGTATTGAAAAAGGCTTATCATGATAAAAGCAACGCCAAATGATTTAAATTTTATAACTTCATTGCGAAAACCAAAAAAAAACTATTGTAAAAGTAATTCAAGAACAAGTGCGATCCTGGTCACGGCACCAAATTGTAATGATCATTTAGTGTAAGTGTAAGCGTATGACCTGCGTATGAGCCGGCCGCGTCGCGGCGACAGTCTGACGTCAGCGTGCGGCGCGCGCTCCACACTCACGCGCACCTCGCCCGACCGCGTGTACACGGGGAACGCTGGGATTTGTAGCCTGAAGGAAAAACAAACGGCCAAGTGAGTTCCGTACCATTATCACAATTGGGTACGGAACTGTAAACAAAGCTAAATCCGTGAACACAAAGTTAGCATATATTTTTACCACTGGTGCCAGTATACAGGGTGTTTCGACGAGGGGGTATTAAGCCGAAAAGCGGTTGTTCTGGAGGTCTAGGCGAACAACTTTTATTCTACGACTTTTGGAAATTCGAACTTTTTTTTTTTTTTAAAGTTGTATCACTAGAAAAACAGCTGTTTTTGTAAAAAAAAAACAATTAATGTTTAAATTGTAGTGGTCCAAACTAAATAAAAGGGCACCTCAAGGCCAATGACCTCAAACTTAAAAAACAGCTGATTTTCATGCAAACTTTAAACTGAAAATTTTCGAAAACTACTTCGAATTTCCAAAACTTGTATAGAACAAAAGTTGTTCGCTTAGACCTCTAGAAAAACCCCCTTTCGGCTTAATACTCCCTCCTCGGAGCACCCTGTATTACACCATAGAGAGCACGAGAGGAGGTATATCTCACCTATCGTCCTCCTTAGTGTACATGAGTACTGCGAGTGCGTGAGGCGCGTGTTGCGGCGTGTGCAGACGTCGCCCGCGCGTGTTGTACCGCTCGGGGAGGCCGCACCATAGCGAGCACGAGAGGAGGTATATCTCACCTATCGTCCTCCTTAGTGTACATGAGTACTGCGAGTGCGTGAGGCGCGTGTTGCGGCGTGTGCAGACGTCGCCCGCGCGTGTTGTACCGCTCGGGGAGGCCGCACCATAGCGAGCACGAGAGGAGGTATATCTCACCTATCGTCCTCCTTAGTGTACATGAGTACTGCGAGTGCGTGAGGCGCGTGTTGCGGCGTGTGCAGACGTCGCCCGCGCGTGTTGTACCGCTCGGGGAGGCCGCACCATAGCGAGCACGAGAGGAGGTATATCTCACCTATCGTCCTCCTTAGTGTACATGAGTACTGCGAGTGCGTGAGGCGCGTGTTGCGGCGTGTGCAGACGTCGCCCGCGCGTGTTGTACCGCTCGGGGAGGCCGCACCATAGCGAGCACGAGAGGAGGTATATCTCACCTATCGTCCTCCTTAGTGTACATGAGTACTGCGAGTGCGTGAGGCGCGTGTTGCGGCGTGTGCAGACGTCGCCCGCGCGTGTTGTACCGCTCGGGGAGGCCGCACCATAGCGAGCACGAGAGGAGGTATATCTCACCTATCGTCCTCCTTAGTTTACATGAGTACTGCGAGTGCGTGAGGCGCGTGTTGCGGCGTGTGCAGACGTCGCCCGCGCGTGTTGTACCGCTCGGGGAGGCCGCACCATAGCGAGCACGAGAGGAGGTATATCTCACCTATCGTCCTCCTTAGTGTACATGAGTACTGCGAGTGCGTGAGGCGCGTGTTGCGGCGTGTGCAGACGTCGCCCGCGCGTGTTGTACCGCTCGGGGAGGCCGCACCATAGCGAGCACGAGAGGAGGTATATCTCACCTATCGTCCTCCTTAGTGTACATGAGTACTGCGAGTGCGTGAGGCGCGTGTTGCGGCGTGTGCAGACGTCGCCCGCGCGTGTTGTACCGCTCGGGGAGGCCGCACCATAGCGAGCACGAGAGGAGGTATATCTCACCTATCGTCCTCCTTAGTGTACATGAGTACTGCGAGTGCGTGAGGCGCGTGTTGCGGCGTGTGCAGACGTCGCCCGCGCGTGTTGTACCGCTCGGGGAGGCCGCACCATAGCGAGCACGAGAGGAGGTATATCTCACCTATCGTCCTCCTTAGTGTACATGAGTACTGCGAGTGCGTGAGGCGCGTGTTGCGGCGTGTGCAGACGTCGCCCGCGCGTGTTGTACCGCTCGGGGAGGCCGCACCATAGCGAGCACGAGAGGAGGTATATCTCACCTATCGTCCTCCTTAGTTTACATGAGTACTGCGAGTGCGTGAGGCGCGTGTTGCGGCGTGTGCAGACGTCGCCCGCGCGTGTTGTACCGCTCGGGGAGGCCGCACCATAGCGAGCACGAGAGGAGGTATATCTCACCTATCGTCCTCCTTAGTGTACATGAGTACTGCGAGTGCGTGAGGCGCGTGTTGCGGCGTGTGCAGACGTCGCCCGCGCGTGTTGTACCGCTCGGGGAGGCCGCACCATAGCGAGCACGAGAGGAGGTATATCTCACCTATCGTCCTCCTTAGTGTACATGAGTACTGCGAGTGCGTGAGGCGCGTGTTGCGGCGTGTGCAGACGTCGCCCGCGCGTGTTGTACCGCTCGGGGAGGCCGCACCATAGCGAGCACGAGAGGAGGTATATCTCACCTATCGTCCTCCTTAGTGTACATGAGTACTGCGAGTGCGTGAGGCGCGTGTTGCGGCGTGTGCAGACGTCGCCCGCGCGTGTTGTACCGCTCGGGGAGGCCGCACCATAGCGAGCACGAGAGGAGGTAAAGACGGTTCTTGCGGCCTGAGAGAGTACGGGAGGTCATTAAACATTATTTCTTAGTGTTAATCCACACTTAGAAATACTGCTTTTTGTAAAAATGCTTCACTACGAGGCCTTACTCGCAAGAACACACGAAGAGGTGCTTTCTTAAATTCGACCTGGTTGGAGGGCTACCCGTGGCGAAGCGGTTAACGCGTTGGTTCGGAACCAGTAGTCGCGGGTTCGAATCCCGCCGGGTACTAAAGTTTTTGAAAGCATTTTTTCAAAAAGCAATATTCATAATTTTATATTTTCGAGTCTTAGAGCGACGTCGCCGGCTACGCATCCAAACTATTCATACTATGGCGGTGTTGCCAAACGGTCGCCAAGTGAGTTGTCTGTCCTAAATTCTAATATGAATTATTTGGATGCGTAGCCGGCGACCGCCGGCGACGTGGCCATGGCGTCTCGGTGAGTTAGGAACCTTAATCGCGTGAATTGGCCCCTCGCGACCGAGACCATTGTAACATCGTTGAAATGTCAAAGTAATAGAAATAAAAAGAAAAAAATCACGAGTTAAGACTTGGGAAAATGTATATTTATGAGTTCCAATCGTGTTAGTTTTAAAGTTCATTATAGTTTGTATTCATTCAGAAAAAATTAGCTAGCGCGATTCAGGATTTACAAGCAGTATCGCTTTCTGTGATTGCATACAGTTCAGTCAGTCAATCAATCAGTTAGGACTTGAATTTTAAATTTATAGATTTATATCAGTATAGATTTCGGAAAGATGTCGCTTGCGCGATTCTGGATTAAGCAGCGGTATCACCATCTGTTAGTACAAAATTATTTAATATTGACTTACAATTATCGTCTTGTCTTTTATCTTCAATATTATCTCCATCCTTTGACTCTTCGGTGTCTTTGATAGGACCTGAATTAATTAAATAAATATAACTATAAATAAACATTTTTTTGCAAACAAACAAACCCCTTTTTTATAGGTTCATTCTCGGAACAACCCTGTACACTGTGTTTGCCTACACGCCTAGAACAAACCCCTTCGTTATTAGTTCCGCTTTCGGAACCACCCAGTATAGGTACTCTCTGCATCAGTCGTGTCGAAAAAAAAAACAATTTAAAAAATGTCATAAAACAAAAGTTGTTCGCCTAGAAAGCTAAACCATTCCGATACATTATTAGTTTCACTCTCGAAACCACTCTGTACGCTATGTAAACGACAAAAATATTTGCATTTGTCGTATCTATACTAATATTATAAAGAGGTAACGTTGGTAACAAACATGTATGTATGTATGTATATTGGGGGTAATCTCCGAAACTACTGGACCGATTTCAAAAATTCATTGAAATTCACCATTAGAAAGCTACATTCACCCTGAGTAACATAGGCTACTTTTGATCCCAATATTCCCACGGGATTGGGACTTACGCGGATGAAACCGCGGGAATCTGCTAGTCGAAAATAAATCGAATTCCAAAAAGTGGTAGCACAAAAGTTGTTCGCCTAGCCATCTAGAACAACACCCTTTCAGCTTAAATCACCATCCTCAAAACACACTGTAAAAACTCTACAAACGACATACATCGATCTATCTCCGCGTCGGTCGTGTCGACGACGGGCTGGCAGTCTGTGAACGCGTGCGCGGTGCGCTTGTAGTAATACTGCCTGCGCTTGGTGGTGCCGGGTCGGGCTGCGTCTTCCAGGTCTGTGGGGTCGTATACCGTCGCGCTTTCTAGCTCGGCTGCCTGTGGACATACAGAGAAGGGACTTTACACCGTGTAAATTAATAAAAACCCGGCAAGTGCGAAACTCGCGCACGAAGGGTTCCGTACCACTATCATAATTGGGTACCGAACCCTAAAATCGTTTACCAATTTTAAAATTTGATAGGAAAATGTGACATATTTAGCTTCGATTCTTACTTCCATCATACGACCACACCACTAAAAAAAAAAAAAAAAAAAAAAAAAAAAAAAACTTTGGCACAAAGACAATCTGAAACTTATAATTAAGAAACTCTTTGGTAAGTGAAGGCAGACTAGTATATTTGACAGATAGGGTAGCCATTTCGAATTTCATGACCTACTCGATTTGATGTTTTTGAAACACGTTTGTTGTATGGGAGGGAGCCCCTCTTAAATATTTGTTTTATTTTGTTTTTAGTATTTGTTGTTGTAGCGGCAACCGAAATACATCTTCTGTGAAATTTTCAACCGTCTAGCTATTACGGTTCATGAGATACAGTCTGGTGACAGACGGACAGACGGACAGACGGACAGACGGACAGACGGACAGACGGACAGACGGACGGACGGACAGACAGCGAAGTCTCAGTAATAGGGTCCCGTTTTTACCCTTTGGGTACGGAACCCTAAAAATAACGTTAAGTAAACATAGGTATACCCCTTTATTAAATAACATTTTAGCCGTGTAGCCCCGGCATAGAATAGGGCTACCTCATCTCTTCCCGTGGGTGTCGTAAAAGGCGACTAAGGTATCTGAGGGAGACTAGCAAACCTTAAGTTCTCTCCGCGCGGTGGCGGATAAACTGCTTGGTCCCCAGGAGGGTTGGTGTCAGGCAGGCGGCCGGCCGTAAAAGTATTGCCAAATCTATTTGCAGAAGGTATGGTCAATGATGACTTACCTACTGCGCCGACCCCAAATTAATTTGGGGTTTAGCGGACCCCGGGCTCCCGAGAGGGATGCAACCGGGAACATCGCTCTGATGAGAAGAATTAAATAACATTTGTAGTCTTGGTGTATTGGTCTAAAGTTCTCCTCCCTTACCTTAAAGTTCTCCTCCCCTACCTTAAACTTCTCCTCCCCTACACTAAGGCCCTCTTGCCCTACCTTAAACTTCTCCCCTACCTTAAATTTCTCATTCCCTTCCCTACAGTTCTCCCTCTCCCTTCCCTAAAGTTTTCCTCCCCTACCTTAAAGTTCTTCTTCCCTTCCCTAAAGTTTTCCTCCCCTACCTTAAAGTTCTTCTTCCCTTCCCTAAAGTTTTCCTCCCCTACCTTAAAGTTCTTCTTCCCTTCCCTAAAGTTTTCCTCCCCTACCTTAAAGTTCTTCTTCCCTTCCCTAAAGTTTTCCTCCCCTACCTTAAAGTTCTTCTTCCCTTCCCTAAAGTTTTCCTCCCCTACCTTAAAGTTCTTCTTCCCTTCCCTATAGTTTTCCTTCCCTACCTTAAAATTCTCCTTCCCTATCGGCATTAGATGGTCGTCGAGTTCCCCCGAGCGGTGCAGGATTCGACACGCCTGCAGCGCCACCACGCGCCGCGCCAGCACACCGCTAGGCATGGGGTGACCCTACAGACAGAATAGATGAAAGAAAAATAGTTGTTAATGTAAATAAATAAATAAATATTGCACGACGTTACACACAGCGCAATCTAAGCACTAGGTGCGTACTATGGGTACTAGACAACGGATATAAGTACTACATATAATACTTTTTTTTTTGTAAATACATACATATGATACATAGAAAACACTGAATATCCCATGTCTTCGGACCGTGGTGAGTCCTAGGACATGTCGGTTTCCTCACGATGTTTTTCCTTCACCGTAAGAGCGATGTTACTAGCGCACATACCTTTTTCTTAAAGAAAAAGACATTGGTGCGCGGTCGGTCTGGATTCGAACCCACGACTCTCAGAATGAAAGCCGCGATATCTACCACTAGACCAACACCGCAATGTAGTATTATTATACTTAAAAAGTAATAATAATACATTAACTTTGATTAAATATTACATCAGGTACATTATTAATAAATAAATAAAAAAACTTGAAAGGTGTCAAGGGACACCCGGATGGAACGAAATTCCTTTCACTTTTTGCTATGACAAAAAGTGTCGTTACAACTTTTGGTCTTAATTTTTTCCGTCTAGCCCTCTTTCGCAACGCCCGATAAGGAACTTCGTTCCATTATTGAAGGACTTTGCACACAGCGCCATCTAGCCCCAAACTAAACAAAACCTGCGAACTAGGGATACTAGACAGAGGATGGAATACTATTTACTCCATGTAGTATATCGATCGATACCTTGGGGCTCAAAGGGCGTAACCGCCATTTTGGCGAAAATGACTTTTTAATGCAGTCCTACTTATTTTTTCATTCTCTATCGATCTGTATATTTAAAATCTTCCAATTCGCCAAAATAAAACAGATATTTTGAGATTTTGGGTCGTAAGTTACATACCTAAGATAAAATGACACCGAAACCTCGGGGATGAAAGGACGTGAGCCCTAGAATTTGATTGTACAGTATAGCAAAAAAAATACATTTTTGACGTAACATCATACCCCAAAAATCAAAGTGATTTTTTGGGGTGTAAACGCCTCTAACATGTAAATTTCCGGGGCGTATAGGCAAGCTATTTTCTTATTATTCAATGTATTCTACAGTGTTCTGCATCTAATAAAAAATAAGACTTTTGGTCTTTGAATGGTTTATTTAGGCCAAAAATTAAAAAAAGTTATGGCAAAAATATTTTTTTTACGTTAAACGTTGAGCGTTGTAACAATGCTAAAAGTAATAAACACCACGCGATTCAAACCGAAAAATGTCTTTAATTTCAATACAACATCGCGAAAACAGAAGAAGAATCTATATTTTTTTTATTTTTGTTTTTTGGCTCTCCTGTAAAATCGAGTTTTGGGGCTTACGCCCTTTGAGCCCCGAGGTATCGATATTACCTCTGTAAATACATGATTTAAGAAATATGCGGTCACATTTATACGGTCAGCATAAATGTTTAAAGCCGAAGCCAACAAGTAAAGGCCCTTTTCAATAAAAATATTATTATTTTCGCTAAACAGACAGAAAAATGCGATTAATCGCTACCTCAGGTAAGATCAGGCCCCTGATCACGTAACTCTGTTGCTAACAAATATCGATTGAAACAATTGAAATTGTTGATTATTGCGTTTAAAAATATACAAATTGACAGTTACAGTCGCTAGTTTTAATTGCAATGGCAATTTGTCAGCGACTGAATGACGTGTAATCAACAATTTTTATTGTTTTAATCGAGATTTTTTAGCAATAAAGTTACAAAACAAGGGGGCTAGATAAATGCTAGCCTATACCATCCATACCACCATATCAAACATGGGAATATCGGGATCAAAAGTAGCCTATGTTACTCATGGCGAATGTAGCTTTCTTTAGGTGAAAGATTTTTTGAAATCGGTGCAGTAGTTTTTGAGTTTATTCATTACAAACATACGACACACAAATACAAATCTTTCCTCTTTATAATATTAGTGTAGATAGTCAGCATCTGGAATAAAGAAAAAAAATCTAAAACCCACCAATTGCGAGTCGGACACGCGCACGAAGGGTTCCGTACCATTTTAACAAAAAAAACGAATGCTTGTACTATGTGCTACTTGTGAATCACTTACCACGATGTTGTATTTGACGGGACAGTTCAATGGCAGCCTCAACGTACAAACGAAGGCCTGCTGCCCGCTCGGGAGAGAGATGTTCTCCAACCAGTATTGTGGGGCGAGACGAGTGAACGTATCCGAGGGGAGTTTCGCACAGTATCTACACAGACAGACAGACATTTTACCCGACTTAAAAAAAAGGAGAAGATTCTTCTTCTGTTTTCGCGATGTTGTATTGAAATTAAAGACATTTTTCGGTTTGAATCGCGTGGTTTTTATTACTTTTAGCATTGTTACAACGCTCAACGTTTCGAGACCTTTCCAGGTCTCTTCTTCAGGATAAACAACCAGCGAGCCGAGCGTTTCTCCCGAGCGTGGATAAAAACCACGCGATTCAAACCGAAAAATGTCTTTAATTTCAAAAAGGAGAAGATTGAAATTAGAGACATTTTTTGGTTTGAATCGCGTGAAGCCCCCATGAGTTTCTTGTGACTTCTTCTCATGTATGGGCCCGTGTCCGAAGTCACATAGTAATAAAATTAACCGTTGGAAAGGTGATTTGTGTATAGTTAGTAATAAATAATAGTCTTTGCAGTTTTGAGTCTGCGTACACAGGAACATTTTGATACCCTTTTAATAATTGATTTTTGATAAGACGGTAGTTTCACTGTAACTTTTTAATACATTAGAATGACAAATCACATCTCAGTCATTCCTGAAGAAGAAACCTGTAAAGGTCTCGAAACCTTTAAACAATGCTAAAAGTAATAAACACCACGCGATTAAAACCGAAAAATGTCTTTAATTTCAATACAACATCGCGAAAACCGAAGGAAAATCTATGGAGGAGGTTCTCAATTCGGCTGTGGCTTTTGTTTTTACAGCATGTATTGAGGATGGTGACATAAGCTGAAAGTGGGTTGTTCTAGATGTCTAGGCGAACTACTTTTGTTTTACGACTTTTTTTAAATTAGATTAGATAAAAGTAGATTTCGAATATTTTGAGTATAAAGTTTACGTGAAAATCAACTGTTTCATAGAGTTAGAGGTCATTTACCTTAAGTTGTCCTTTTATTAGGTTGGACTATCCAAGGCAATTAATTAAACAATAAAGGCAATTAACCTGAACATTAATTGCCTTTACTTTAAAAAACAGATGTTTTATCAAGTAAAAATAGTAGGAAATGTATAATAATAATAAATAAATAATAATTAATAAATTCTGTGAACAACACACAGGGCCATCTAGCCCCGTGGTAAGCGACTAAGCTTGTGTTACGGTGACTAGACAACGGATATAACACTTATATTTATTTTCTTTTGTAAATACATACATATTATACATAGAGAACACCCAGACCAGAAAAAAATGAGCATGTGTCATAAAATTGACACATGCTTGTCAAAGCCCGTTTCCAAAAAATAGGCAACTTTGCATACTATTACTACTTCTTTCTACTATGCCGTATCGCACATAAATCTTATTATAATAAGAAACTTACCTATTTATCAAAGCAATGGCCGAATTCAAATCAACACTGACAACATTTTCCACTTTCTTCTCACAACAATTCGGGCAAATCTCATCATTTACGGCACAGTCTTCTGATTTATCACCTAAAGTCTTCTGATTTACGCTGTCATTTTTTACATTAAGATTTAGGACTGGGTTTTCTTTAGAATATACACGTTCCTTATCCGAATATACATGTTCCTTATTTGAATATACGGGTTCCTTATTTAAATATTTCTCATCATTATTCGTATTTACAGTTTGCTTATTCGAATCATCACTATAATTTGATTCTAAATAATTTTCATTACTATTTAAATTTTCCTTATCTGTATTTACTTTATCCTTATTTGAGTTTCCATTTTCCTTATCCGTATCCTTGTGTTCTTCAACCAACATACTTTCTTTATCAGAATTTACACCTTTCTTCGTATTTCCCTCATGCAAAGACGGTTGTTTATCCGAATTTATGGGTTTCTTATCCGAATTAACATGATCGTTATCCGAATATACATGTTCCTTATCCAAATATGCTAAATCCTTATCTGAATATACACATTCTTTATTAGAATTGACAGTTAAATTCGTTAAATCGCTCGTTAATGACTCAATGTTCTTATTATTTTGATCACAGCGACATCTTTTGCCTTCATTAGGCGTGTAAGGTTTAATGATTGAGTTATACGAGTCAGCATGACTTTCCTCGTCGGCTGTCGGCTCGTCCTGTATTCCGCAACCACATTTCCTTGATATTACCTGTTCAATAAAGAATAATAATGAAAACCATAGTAATGTTTTTTTTCACTAAATATTAGTTATTCCTTATTAAAATATACAAGTTCCTTATATGGGCCATTGAAATATTCATATTTTTTCACTAAATACATACGTCCCTTATCAAAATATACAAGTTCCTTACACAAGGGGCCGGGCCCTCAGACCATATACCGTTTTTTGTCTGAACGTCTGGTTGAGACAAAGCGAGACCAGAATGCTGGTCTATATTTGGCGTGGCAACGTCCCGCATTTTGGGCTCGCTGCCAAGTGCCGACTTTTAGTTCTATTGTTATAAATATGTAAATAAAGTTCCTTATTTAAATATACCCGATCCTTAAGACGCGCGAGCTACTTGTAAGCAAACGTGACAATACGCGGCATAAGGAACGTGTATATTAAGATAAGGAATGTGTATATTTAAATAAGGAACGTGTATATTTAAAAATACAGTTAAATATACTAGGGTCCCAAGTCTGCTCTCACAATCTTTTCTGAATAGTGTTGATAGAATTGTCATATTTGACGTCAAGTACTATTCTATCGACACTGTATTGAGACACGATTGTGAGAGCAGGAGGGTTACTTCGGTTCGTTTCGATACGACAACGATACTGTCATAACGATGGTTCTACTGTCACCCTACTATCAGAATGTGACAGTAGAATCATCGTATGACAGTATCGATGTCGTATCGAAACGAACCGCAGTAACCCTCCAGACTTGAGACCCTGTTCCATTAAGATAAGGAATATGTATTTTTAAATAAGGAACGTGTATATTTGGAAATACAGTTAAATTTACTCATTCGTTACCTGATCGAGTTCAGTGTAAGTGGCCGCGTGGTGCAACAAGGGCTGTGTGATGTGATCCCCCGTCTTACACAGTAACACGTGGGTAGCGCGCGCGGCCCGCCCGCGGCTGCGGCTTAGCACGTACGACCGGTACCTGTACCACAATATACCATCTATACTCCACGTTTTAATTGTAGACTACGATTAAAAAACGAAATGCATTTGACCTTTTTTTCTTTAGAAAGATTGACCTAAAAAAAAGTGATATGCAAAGATCCAAAGTGTCAGATCGTAGTCTAGAAATAAAAAAAAACAAAGCATATATTTAGCATCTGTCATAGCATATGGTTATACTTATAATAAAGGAAGCGAGGATAAAACTCTGATTAAAAAATAAAAGTCCTGATCACCTAGCTAGTACACAATAACCCCCTTAGTTATAAACGATGTATCGTTTGCCTCTTACTGTGACATGAAGTTTCAAAGTTAACAGACAGATACAGACTTTACATAAACTTAGTCATCGTTTGTAGGTAAGGGGGTAAGAGTATTACATACAGTCTAAATCGCATCTTAGTACGAGATGGCACCGCGGCAAGTCTCAAATGACCTTTGGCGATACGAAGTCCGCCTGGTAATCTAGTTTAAACAATAAAAACTGAAGACTTACGAAGGAGGCAAATCCCATCTTAGCACGAGATTACAACGCGGCAAGTCTATACCCTCTTCTAAGGCAGATGTCGTCAGTAGAAGGTTGCATTCATGCATTCTGAACCTAGAACAAAAACAATAAAATAAATAATGAAGAGGAACACTAACTTTTTATCCCGGCAGAGGGCGCTAGTCGACTGATCTTAGGTTTGAATTAGGAACTGTCAAACAGGTGTTTTTACAACTCTCGGCGCCAAATTGGCCATATCGGTCTCAGACCGAAAGAAAAAAAACTCGGCGTTTTCATTCGTGGGGGACCATCAACAAAAAAAAAGATCATCCGATGCCAGCGCCATCTGCTCACAGCTTTGCGTGTGCCACCCCATTATACAAATTACTCCATGGCGTTTTGTCCATAGAACTGGATTCCAAACAATTATTACAAAATCCTAACTCTTCGCCACTGGTAAGTATGCACGATAGCTAAGACAAAATCAAAATCAAAGTACGTTTATTCATTCGGATATTAGCAAGATATCTCTTTGAAATGTCATTTTTTTTATATTTAATCTACTCTACTGTGTCTTCGGAACGCGACCTCCATGACATGAGAAGAAGACACAAGAAACTCATGGGGTTTTTTTTTGTATATTTTTTTTTTGCAGTAACCATGTAATTTATATTGTCGCATATATATTATTGAAGAAAAGTGGAACTGGAGCAATAATCTATACTATAATAATCCTTACTAGCATTACAAGAGCGAAAGTAACTCTGTCTGTCTGTCTATCTGTTCAAATAAGTGATAATATACAAAATAATAAACATAAAAAAATAATTTACTTAAAACACTATCTCATCCACAAACACACAACCCGCCCAACACCGCCCAAACAGTAAAAAACTCACTTCTTCAAGACCTCCTCATGCCTTTTCCCTTGCTTCTGGCTCTCCTTTTGTTCGGAAGTAGGTTCCACAGCGCAGTACTGACACGTTATGTATGACAGGTTCGGATTCACGCGTGTCAGGTCCTTCGAAGGAAAAAAAACAAATATTGGAGGATGTTGCACACATCGCCATCTAGCTCTAAACTAAGCAACTAGGCTTGTAGTATGGGTGTAGTTCAAACTAAATAAAATGTCAACTTAAGGTTAATAACTCTAAACTCTAAGAAGCAGCTGATTTTCCAGTAAAATTTAAGTCAACTCATCTATTTAAAAAAATTAGTCGAATTTTTGAATGTTGTAGAACAAAAGTTATTTGCCTAAACGTCAAAAACAACCCCCTTTTGTATTACTCCATCTTGGCGAAACATCCCGTAGACACTTACCGCCATCTAGCAAAAGACCGTCTTACACAAAACATTAAAGTTGTGGAGCAAAAATTGTTCGCCTAAACGTCAAAAGCCACCCCCTTTCGTATTACATCCTCTTGCGGATACACACTTTACAGTACACAAAAAGACTTTTTTACCGCAAAAGAGCGTCTTTGCGACATAAGTAAGTCTCAAAACTCAAAACATAAGTTATTCGCCTAAACGTCTAGAACAACCCCCTTTCGTATTACACCTTCTTGCCCATACACCCTATATCTATTATCTATCTTCTCTATTATTATAAAGCGGAAGAGTTTGTTTGGTTGTTTGTTTGTTTGCTTGTTTGAACGCGCTAATCTCTGGAACCGCTGGTCCGATTTGAAAAATGTATTCAGTGTTGGATAGTCCATTTATTGAGATCCCGATATTCCTACGGGATCAGGACTTACGCGGGTGAAACTGCGGGAATCTGTTATAAAGTAATAAATAGATACTTACCGCAATAACGCAGAAGAGTATCTTGGCGACATACGCGTGCCTGAGGAAGAC
>OY292394.1:56881955-56907216 GCA_958496205.1 Idaea biselata | reverse complement strand
TATCTAACATTGCGAATTCAGAAAAAAAATCTATATGTAGAGATTTTAATTTATTGTTAACAGATTCCCGCGGTTTCACCCGCGTAAGTCCCGATCCCGTGGGAATATCGGGATCAAAAGTAGCCTATGTTACTCAGGGTGAATGTAGCTTTCTAATGGTGAAAGAATTTTTGAAATCAGTCCAGTAGTTTCGGAGATTACCCCCAATATACATACATACATACATACATGTTTCCAACGTTACCTCTTTATAATATTAGTATAGATAATAGGTAAAATGTACATAAATATAGAATTTCGTCGCATCGGGTGAACTAATGGTGAGGTTGGACTTCGGGCAAGTTGGAAGCGCTAGTTCAATCCTCGCCACGGTTACGATTTTCGTAGAACCATTTTTTCTTTAAAATATTTCATATTAAAAGTATGGAAAAATGAAAAACTTACCTATGATCATATAAAAAGTCTAACACTTCAAACACATTATCTTTCATGAATTCTTCTAGTAGTATGTACTCATCTATTAATTCTTCGTTCGGCGGCCTATCTTTATATTCGATTATCAACTCTTTGGGCTTAGGAACTGGGCCTGCGAGTCTGAAAGAGGTGAAGATAAAAAGCCGTAAAAATATATGCTTTTAAGGGCTTCAGACACTTACGATCGGCGAATTTTCAGTTTATTTTAGAAATTGCCAGGTTTGGAAACGTCTTTAATGTCTCCTTTTATTTGTTAAAATTATCAATATTTATTTTATTATCAGACTTAGCAACTTTATTATCAAGAAAATGCAAAATTATTATCATGACTAGGAAACATAGTTGCAATCTTTACGACCAAACTGCTGGTCTTATTTGGGATAGAAGATACCATTTATCCCGATATTCCCACGGGATCGAAACTTATTTACCTTTTACATCCATCAATGTCTTCAGCCAAATCCATTTTACAACACAATTCTTTTTCTAATTCATCAATTTTCCATTCAAGTTTTTCATACATTTCAAAATCATCATAATTTTCATACACACATAATTCATTAAAGAAATTGTCTTTGGTCGTCTTTATTTCTTTACTATCTATGGTTTTAGCACTATCTTCATCTATATTTTTCATATCTATGGATGAAATTTCTTTTAAATTGTCTATGGGCTCTAATTCAGTGTCCTTATTTTCGGTTAAATTCGGTTCTTCTACGTCTGTGATTTCAATTATTTTATCTGTGACGTTTAATTCCATAGTTTCATTATCAGATTTTTCATCTGTGGTATTAGATAATTCGTTTTTATTATCTATGTCTTTTAACTCTGCATTTTCTTCTGATTTATCGTCTGTAGCGCTCAATTCTGTAGTTTTATCTACGTTTTGAGCGTCTATGCTCATTTCGGTGTTCAAGGTGTCGTTTTCAGTTGTTTCTTTTTTTAAAATATCTATGGTTTTCGAATTTTCGTTTGAATTGACCTCTATTTCGTTTGAATTTGTCTCTTTTTCGAGGGAATTGGTCTTTTTTTCGACTGTATTGGTCGCTTTTTCGATTGAATCGGTTTCGTTTTCGATTGAATTTGATTCCTTATCAACTTTATTAGAACTAAATAGTGGATAAGTAATAGCTAATATTCTAGGTCGAGTTTCTTCGTCGGTTTGTTTGTAGATTTTCATTATCTGTGCGGAAAACAGTAAAACGGAAATGTATAGTTTGTTTAACGAGTTCAGCAAATAAGCAAAATACTACTGATCCGATTACGATAAAACTATGCTAGGCTTGTACTATGGGTACTGGATAACGGATACACTACATATTATACATACATGTGATACGTATAGACACACCCAGAACCATCAACAAACATTAATGGTCATCATCTTACTAATCTTCCTAATATTATAAATGCGATAGAAACTCTGTCTGTCTGTCTGTTACGCTTTCACGACTTAGCCGCAGAACCGATTTTGATGAACATTGTTTTGATCCCGTATATCCCTCGGGATCGGCACTTACGCGGGTGAAACCGCGGAGTGCAGCTAGTAAATTATATAAAGGTACTCACATATCGTAAATTTTCATCTCTATATATCAAATGACAGCTATCAATTACTAAAACATTTATTTGAGTCATTTTTAAAAATCCATCTTCAAGTATTTTCTTTAAAACTTTCGATGTGCAAACGATAACCTGTAATAAAAAACATTATTATTCTTGTTCTGGTACGTAGCCAGTGCAGCCATTAAAGAAGGGCTGCACTGGCCACTACCAGTAATTTCTATGAAAGTATGCTAAATCTTAGACCACATCAAGATGTTGCCCAGTGCGCAGGGGTTAGCGTAATCGCCCGACAGGCGAGGGGCACAGGTTCGAATCTTGTCATGGAAGAATTTTTGATGATGCATTTATCCTTGTAAAATATTTCTAGTAAAAATGCCTTGAGCAATAAAACAAAAGAAATATCAAAGTAAGCTAGTTTTACGATGCTTACTTCTTGTGTCTCAAGCTCCTGGCTCCAACATTCTACATCATCATACTCGACCGCCTCCGTCACCTTCAAGTCTGTCAGGATCCGGAGCTCGTACGCGTCAGGCTTCACATGCGGTGCCAGGGTTATGCGGACAGAACGCTGCTTGCCCGATGAGAGGGAACTGGAATGTAACAGACAATTATAAATATCGAACTTCTAAATAAATCAAAGGTTGCCTGGAAGAGATCGCTTTAAGCCATAATTCGCATTCCAAAATCACACTAAAATCATAGTCTTAAGTCGACGTTTCAAAATGATAAATACTCAGATAAATACTTAGATAAATACTTGGATAAAGATCCTTAGCGCTATCCAGGTTTCTGCGCCACCTCCCAGTAGTCAGTACACACTCACCCTCTAATATTGTAAGCCTCTTCGTGCAGCAACCTGGTGGATATGAAGTCCCCGCACTCCGTGACCAGTGTGTTCTGTTCGCTGGCAGTCGCCGCGAGCCGCGCCCCGCCCTCAGCGCCCGTAAACCGGTGGCAGCACGGCTCCATCTACAAAAAGAGGAAATAACATTTTAGCATGGCTCCATCTACAATTATTGGAGAAACTAACATTTAAGGGCGGCTCCATCTACAAAAGAAAAAAGACACCATAGTCAATCCCAAAGAAGAGACATGTAAAGGTCTTGAAGGATAGTAAATCCAGAAGAAGAGACCTGTAAAGGTCTTGAAGGATAGTCAATCCAGAAGAAGAGACCTGTAAAGGTCTTGAAGGATAGTAAATCCAGAAGAAGAGACCTGTAAAGGTCTTGAATGATAGTAAATCCAGAAGAAGAGACCTGTAAAGGTCTTGAAGAATAGTAAATCCAGAAGAAGAGACCTGTAAAGGTCTTGAAGGATAGTAAATCCAGAAGAAGAGACCTGTAAAGGTCTTGAAGGATAGTCAATCCAGAAGAAGAGACCTGTAAAGGTCTTGAAGGATAGTCAATCCAGAAGAAGAGACCTGTAAAGGTCTCTTAGAGTCGGTTCGGTTCTTAGGTTGTTTCTCTTCTCAGTAAAAACACTATGCGATGAAAACCGAAAAATGAGTTTAATTTCAATAAATTTTTCCTTAAATTGACTCATTTTGCAATAAGAAACAAGCCCAAACATCACTTTACACAATACTTAAAATACATTTCTTTTAAACACTGTGCTAACTTTTATTAAATGAAAAAGCAGAAGAAAAATCTTTTGCAGCTGTACATTTTCTTATAGTCTTTCCCGGGGAGGGCGGGAGTAGAGATTGACTGTCGTCTGGGAACTTCAACATGTGGACTCAATATGATTGATATGATAGATAAATGAACTTTAAAAAAATCAATCAAAAATCAAAGTATGTTTATTCATTCGGATATTAGCAAGATATCTCTTTGACATGTCATTTAAACTTCTGTACATATTTCTACTTGACAAGATGGGAACCCGAAACCCGTCGGGCTTCGGATAGTGCCCCCGAAAACAACAAAATCGCTTTGAATCAATTCCCATAGAAACTTTCATCCCCAATTGAACACCCTTAGGGGTTGAATTTTGGAAAAATAAAATTTAGAGATTCACTTACTACCCCATATCAATATCTATGTCAAATTTCAAGTTTCTAGGTAAAGCCGTTACGAAGTTGCATACAAACCTTTTTCCCAATGTTTACCCCCTTAGGGGTGGAATTTCCAAAAACCAGTTCTTAGTGCTCACTTTCAACCCCTAAAGAACCTATGTTCCAAATTTCAAGTCTCTACACCCAGCCGTTTAGCCTAGAAGCTGTCCATCATTCAGTCAGTCAGTCAGTCAGTCAGTGAGTTAGTTACACTTGCGTTTTATTATGTATGATTTTAACATTAAATTTGACTCATCTTTCTTAGAGGTACCAAATTAGAAACGATAAGGCTGCTTTACATTTATACCTAGTGATGGGATTTTACCCGGAAAAAACCCAAATTTGGGAAAAAACCCGGAAAAAACCCGGAAAAAACCCGGGGAAAATTCCCGAATGGGATAATATTCGGGTTTTTTCATATTTAGCATATGTAACGTCTAGGTAATGTGTAGATACATGTATATATCAAATAGTATGTACTATTTAAGTACTATTACTACTAATTAGAGCTAATGTAACTTTGTTTATCTTTATAATTCAACAAAAACGTTTTATTTACTCAATGCTACCTAATTAATTAAATAAAAATAAAATAAAATAATATTTTTAAATCATTAAATTACATCTAGGGGAAATACACAAGAAATAGAATTTTGCTAAATTAATAATATACAGGGTGAACCATTTAATCGGGCCTTCAGGGGGATATCCTAAATTATAAGAGAAAGAGAAAGCTTACAAAACAAATATTAAAAACCTACAAGCAACTCAAAATAGACTCATTAAAATTTTATTTAACTATGATTTTCTAAAGTCCACAGAAGAAATTTACGCAGAAACGAAATTATTTAGTCTTAATCAATTATACACGTATAAAACTTGTTGTTTGATTAGAAAAATACTAAACAAAAACATTCATATCGATATTCAGTTTAATACCAAAAACTCGATAACCAGGTACTTATCTATCGAACATAGGCACAACACTAAAACTCCACATCTTGTTTTAACAAAGCCGAGAACTAACTACGGCAAGCGAAATATTACGTATGAAGGTGTGCAAATGTACAATAATTTACCTAATACTGTGAAGGAAGCTAAAGCTATGACAACTTTTAAAAATAAACTAAAAATGTATATTTCAACTTATATATCCGTAAAGTAATAAGTAAGTAATTCAATTAATTTCTACATGTTTAACAATTTTTATTATCTACCCGTTTCTAAATCCGAATCGATGTTTAACTTCTTTTTTGTCGTTGGGCATTACTACTTATTTCGACCAAATAATCAAACTAAAATAAATATAACATGAATAATTTATTGTTCTAACTGTGTAGGTACATTGGTCTTAGATATGTAGGTACTATATTAGTGCACAGTCTACTCGTTTCGAGCATACAATAGTAATATCATAATACTTAAGTTAAATCTAAGTAATTGTATCTAATGTTTATACCAGCATAATGTAATCTGCATGTAGTTTTGTGATCTTTCGACTTGATTGATGTTTTGTAAGTACCTACTTGTTACGAACTACCTACAATTATGTTCGTGTACGACGTAACTTAGTTTAATTTTATATCCACTTGTTTCTCGTTTTAAGTGAACTATGAATAAGTTCTTGAGAAATAAAGTTTCTTTAACCTGAAACTGCTGAAAGGAGTTGCGTCCCCGATTTTGACAAAAAATTAAATGGCATTAATAGATTTTCGAAAAATTAATTACCCTAGCCAGGAATCGAACCTTGACTTTTTGCAAAAAAAATAAACACCCTATATTATTGTACTGATCGATAGCGTTGCTGATAAATGGAAACAAACATAGTGTGGTAAATCAAGACAAATGCCTCATTTTTAATAAAAATATTAATTTTCACAGAAAAAGAAATCTATCAGTTGAGCATCACTGCTTACATCACACATCAAAGCTCATGCTTTGAACTGTGTACGAAATTTTGAAACCAGAACATGTTCTGAAATGATGATAAAATCTAGCATTTTATCATCATTTCAGACCATGTTCTGCAAATCGAGAACAACGACCTACTCGATTTGCAGCCGTTCAAATCGAGTAGGTCGTTGTAATAGGTACGGGTAGAAAACCCACGAGTACTTGTACAGCATACTTGACTATTTCATATTTTTATTAAAAATTGACATTTTTCTCGATTTACCACAATTTGTTTGTTTCCAGGATTTGATCTTTATCAGCAACACTATCGATCGGTACAATAATATAGGGTGTTTATTTTTTTGCAAAAAGACAAAGTTTAATTCCTGGCCAGGGTAATTAATTTATCAAAAATCTATTAATGCCATGTTAGTTTTTATCAAAATCGGGGACGAAACTCTTTTCAGCATTTTTCGCTATCTCTTATAGTTTAGGATATCCCCCTGAAGGCCCGTTTAAATGGTTCACCCTGTATACGCTGGCGCAAAGTATGTGCACATCGCAAAGTACCTATTTTTCGCTGAATTTGTTATAAAAATAAAGTATTTTTTTTAAGATCGTGATAATTACGTTAAGTAATGAAAATACCCGTCTATTGGGTTTTTTCCCACATAAATACCCGGTTTTTTCCCAAATGGGAAAAAACCCGGGTTTTTTCCCGTTGGGTTTTTTCCCAATGCCCATCTCTATTTATACCACTCATAATAGAGCAAGTTTTTAATACTAAGAAACGCCTTAGCAACAATAGAGGAGTCTTGTTTAGTGTAAAACATAACCTCTTTTTAAAACGTAAATAACATGGAATAAACTTACCTTATCAGTATATTTAGGCTTCTAGACCACTAACCAATGTTTAAAGTCCATTGTTTTAAATCTGCTTACACCATAAAACTAGAAATTAACACTAGAGCTTCGATGCAAGTCAGCAAACTTTGTAACAATATTGCAGCGATGATTTTATAGAATTTTCACAAATAAAGTACAAAAAAGTAATCGTTTCCAAAAGGATTCATCCTAGCACGTAGGTTGAAAAACTTGGCGATGTAATTTACGTGTAAAACAGTAAAATATTCGTAAAACCAAAGTACAACAAAAATTTACGATTTCTCAAAAGATCCGGCACGACCACAGACCATTTTTGTTTTATTATTCCCACAGGTAATAAAATTATATGAGTGAATGATTTTGACTGCGTAAAATAATATTGTAACTTGTTCAATTCTACCAAAAATGGTAGAATTTGTTCTTGTTCTTCGTCACGCGCCACCCGCGCGCGTTTTACCAGCCGCATGCGATATAAATAAAGTATTACCGTCCGGTCGATAATAAATGTAACGCAGGCTAGAGCTAGAGGATATCTAGCTGCATGGAAAACCATAACTCTTGAATAGTTTGAGTGCCTCTGTCTTTTGTTTTGTAATGTTGGTAGCACTGCACAACTGCTTTTAATCTGTGGAAACAAATTCTGAAAAAAAAAAACGTTGTTTGTTTACATTTTTCCATTGAAGGTTAATTGTATTTGCATTTTTTTGTGAAATTACTCTGCAAACCATGGAGCCGATCCTTATTTCCCAATTAGAAAACGAAATAGACGAGTTACGATGTTCTCTACGCCAAAAAGAAGAAGAATTAGCGAGAATCAAGCAAGAATTTCTTTCGGTAAGTTTTACACCATACATTTCTGTGCGTTTATTTTTACTTCTTATTGGAACTAATACCGTTTTTTTTTTATACCTTGATAGCATATTAATATAATGTGAGGCACCTATTTTAGTTGAAATGACAAAGTTTCATAACTTTCATAGGTTATTTATAAGTTCTAATGTCACTAGTTGTACAGTGGCCGGCAGATTAGTTGAAAAAAATGGCCGATGGCGCAGAAGTCGATTTTTCATGGAAGGCGCATGTAAAATGTACTGCGCGAATTTTCCCCTTCCACAACAATTTTTTTTTTAACTTATCTGCTGGTCTATGCACTTCATATTGCAGTACCTAGCTAGCTACTGTCATATTCTGTTTATGAATAATGTAAATAATATCTTAAGTATGTTTTTCAGGGAGTAAATACATTAAATAATGATGTACAACAGAATAATAGGGAATGTTCTTACGGGCAGCTTCCTAAATGGGCTATTGAAAGGTGAGTGAGATTTCTAAGCCAGGACAGTAATGTAATGCAAAATGGCTGTTTTAAAAGAAATTCGTCCGTTTATTTACCCCTTTCTCTATTCTAGATACAGCCGCCAGATTCTGCTCAACGATATAGGAGTGCAGGGTCAATGCAAGCTGCGCTCGGCTCGGGTGCTTGTAGCAGGAGCTGGAGCGTTAGCTTGTCCAGCGCTGGTGTATTTAGCGGGGGCAGGGGTAGGTCAGTATTTATTAAAAAATAGACATTTCTCTCGATTTACCACAGTATGTTTGTTTCCATGATTTGATATTTATAAGCAACACTATCGATCGGTACAATAATATAGGATGTTTACTTTTTTGCTAAAAGACAATTCGATTCATGGCTAATTAATTTTACTAAAATCTAAAAATGCAATGTAAGTTTTTGTCAAAATCGGGGACTCGAATCCTTTCAGCATTTTTCGCTATTTATTTATTTATTAAGGACAATCCACAGCTATAATACGAGATACATACAGGAAGTAGAAACAGAAAGCCAATAACGGATAGTCACAAATAGAAACAAAATAGTATAAAAGACAGCTTACAGAAGTACATTAAATAAATATTTTACATAGCTAAATATATACCTAGTTCATAAAATATAAATACATAGAATCGACATACATCTATATATATAAAAATGAAACCCGTTCCGTTGTCACGACATCACGCGTGAACGGCTGGACCGATTTCGATAATTCTTTTTTTGTTGTGTTTACTATTGTCAGGAGAAGGTTCTTATGAAAGAAAAAATGCTAAACCGATTTTGATGAATTTTATTTTTTTATACTAAACGACAGGACAACGTCTGTCGGGTCAGCTAGTAGCTAAATAAACAAAAAATAAAAATGCATGAAACATATACTTATTAAAAATCAATAGAAACAAAATCAAACAAGAGAAAAGCTGACTGAGCATACGCCTTAGCTTTACGAAGTTCATATTGAACAAATCAACGTCATCCATCTCCCAGCTCACAAAGCTTGTTAAACTTATTGCACGCACGGTATAAGAACTCATTTTGTCTATAGTTGGTTTGGGGGTACGAGATAATGTGTACCTCCAAAGGGAAGATCTTCCACCGGGCGGTTGGTTTTGCCCGGTAGGCCGCGGCCCGACGATGTCTCATCGGGAGTTGTATATGAGCTTATCTCGGAAAGAATGTTGATAGCGCGATTCAGGATTTCATACTAGTAACGCCATCTAGTTGATTCTGTGGGCGTCCGCCACATCACTCCCCCTCGAGACCGGAGGTCGATGCAGATTGTTTTTGCCAGTGTGCCAGTTGTGTTGCGTGCGTCTCAGTGAGTCGAGACGGAATATCCCAGTGAGTCGGGATGCTGCTCCAGTGAGTCGGAGTCTTTGAATTCCACGGTGAGTCGGGAAGATGCTGTTCCAGTGAGTCGGAACAGTGATGTCCACGGTGAGTCGGGACGTGTGAAGGGGGCATAGCACGTGATGATCCAGCGTGTCGATGGCCAATCGATGAGGTGCCGGATCTCGGAAGCGTGCTGCAGGTGCCCAGTTGCGATGCGGTGTAGCCGTTGGAGGGTGAACCAGTGCTTGTAACTACACAGGCGTCGTGGTCCAACCAATGTGGCTAGAAGTAGTTGTCGGTTGCTGCTGGCAGGATGCAGAAGGTAGGTGAGGGTGGTGCGGGGTTTGAAGCTCATGTCGGCGAAGGTTGCGCTCTTGTCCATGTGCGGGGTCACCAGTTTGGGGGTTCGAGATGATGTGTACCTCCAAAGGGAAGATCTTCCACCGGGCGGTTGGTTTTGCCCGGTAGGCAGCGGCCCGTCGATGTCTCATCGGGAGTTGTATATGAGCTTATCTCGGAAAGAATGTTGATAGCGCGATTCAGGATTTCATACTAGTAACGCCATCTAGTTGATTCTGTGGGCGTCCGCCACAGTTGGTATTGACTTTAGGTACCTCTTATAGTTTAGAATATCCTCCGGGAGGTCCATTTAAATGGCCAGCTCTAATCGGTGGTTCAGCTACATACATTCTAAGGATCTTGACAGAAAGCCAAACAGACAACATAGTGACCTTATAAACTTTAAGGGTTCTTTTTGACCTTTGAGGTACAGAACTTTAAAGTGAAGTATAGATAAGTATGTTTTAAAACAACTATCATTTGTCCCTCTCATCAGGTGAGATAGGTATAGTAGACTACGATACCGTTGAAATAACCAACATTCACCGTCAATTCTTACACACGGAGAGAGATGAAGGCAGGAGCAAGGCAGAGTCCGCTGCTAATAAACTTAGGAGGTAGGTCTCACTTACATTTTTTGTTAGCCCGTTAATTTGTCCTGCTTCATGCTTCGGCAGGCACATTAAGCAGTTGGTTCCGGTTATTATCTCTGATAGCAGTCGTTAGGACAAGTTAGAGGCCTTAGAGCAACCTAACAACTCTAATGCAGCGTACTACGTGGACGATTGGATGCGAACGCGATTGCGAAGCGATCCGATCCGGTGCGGTGCGGAAACAAGGAACAGTCGATAGCTATTAAAGTGTCCTACGTGACCAAATGCAAGTAAAGTGCGATGCGGCGCCATTCTCGACTGTTCCTTGTTTCCGCGCCGCATCGCGTTCGCATCCGCTCGCCCACGTAGGACGCTGCGTAACACTATACCCTATTTCAGAAACTTAGATCAAAAATGTATACAAAAATCCTATTTAATTATTTGAAAGTGTAAGTTTTTTTAATTACTTTTTCCTTTTTAAAATTGACAGTTCTTTGTTTACATTTTTAAGCTATTGCATAGCTTTAATCGCGGGCTTCATGCGCGGCCACCGAGTCAAGAAATTCCGCAACGAAAATAAAACTAACAGCTCCCGCTCCGCCTACCATGTTGCCATGGTACAAAATAAATAAATAATTATAAATGCACAAGTTGATAAAAAATGCTATGCAATAGCTTTTCCGCGGGAGTCACCGAGTGCCACACGTTTTTTTTATCTAAGTGTCTGAAATATACCTTATTTCAGAAACTTAGATAAAAAAAACGTCAAAAAGTTGAGACACACCACTAGATGAAAAAAAAAACATCAGTAGGTAATCTTAGTTACGTACGAACTAGATACAGAATACAGGTGCTGAAAGGACTAGATAGAATATTAATTAAATTAGTGTATTTATCTTCCAGTATAAACTCAACAATAAAAGTGAACTATCACAACGTCCAGATGACATCGCAAAACGCTCAGCAAATAGCTTCTGGCTACGATATAGTACTGGATTGCACCGACAATGTGCCCACTAGGTATTTGTTAAATGACTTGTGTGTCATGCTCAAGGTAAGACATATGAAAAGTTATAACTATGATATGTATGTCACAGTTACATATGTGAGACGTAAATTGCTTCAAGAACAATGGTTTACTGATAAGCAATTGGGCAGATTCGTGACATGTGCATGCATTCCAATAGATTGGTTGTAGGCGGGTACTCGGTAATCGCGTTACCTGCTTGCAATAGCTAAATAAATGTAAAGTTTATAGCAATCCTTAGCCTCCTGAATAGACGACTGTTTAATGATTATAATGTAGGGGAAGGGAAGATTCGCTCTTGGGCAACTGTCCGTGCTGGTCGCGTTTTTCGAACCGCTCTGAGTTTTATTTTGGATATTCGCTATTGGTCAATTTTAATTTTTTCAATTCTCGTTTACTCCTGTGTTATTAATATTGAAAGTGTCCACCCAGTGGGCGGAGTGAGTGAGAGGCAGACACTGTGAGGGCTGGGCTGTGCCGAAACCGGTGAGAACAGAATAATTAAGGTTGCGGGTAATTCGTTGAGTTGTATACGAGCTTATCTCGGAAAGAATGTTGATAGTGCGATTCATTACTTCATACTAGTAACGCCATTTAGTAGTCTCTGCGGGCGTCCGCCACACTTGTTTTGTGACGAAAAAACTATAAAGATTGTGTGTGTGTTATACTCATTTACGCGGGTGAAATCGCGGGGCGCTGCTAGTTTATAATATCATTGGGATATTTCCAGATTCCTCTAATATCTGGTAGTGCCTTGAAAATGGAAGGACAGTTGACTGTTTATGGATACAGAGAGCATATACATCTCAATGAAAAGGTAAGCCTATGTTTACATATATTGCACGACGTTACACACGATGTAATCTAGCTAACTAAGCACTATGGGTACTAGACAACGGATATACTACTTACTTCTTTCTCTAATATATAAAATTTCCATGTCACAATGTTAGTTACCGTACTCCTCCGAAACGGCGCGACCGATTTTTACCAAATTTTATATGCGTATTCAGTAGGTCTGAGAATCGGCTACTATCTATAATTTATAAGGCAAAACAACGTTTGCCGGGTCAGCTAGTAATATTATAAAGCTGATGAGTTTGTTTGAACGCGCTAATCTCAGGAACCGCTGGTTCGATTTGAAAAATTCTTTCAGTGTTGGATAGTCTATTTATTGAGGAAGTCTATAGACTACTTTTGATCCCGATATTCCCACGGGATCGGGATGTACGCGGGTGAAACCGCGGGACGCAGCTAGTGTCAAATAAAATAATACTACTGTATTGTCCGTAGGGCGGCAGTTACATGGGGCCGTGTTACCGCTGCGTGTTCCCCGCGCCGCCGCCGCCGGACACGGTCGGCAGCTGCTCCGCCAACGGCGTGGCCGGGCCCGTGCCCGGGGCCATAGGTGGGTATAAGCCCCGCAAGTTGATATTGCGATGGAACCTTGTCACAATAATACCTGCGTGACGTCATCCGTTGCACAAAAGTACAGATAGCAAAAAAATGTAATAAAAAGTAAATAAGCTAGGGTTATGGGTTTATTTGTAGTAGCGAGACGGCTGTTTATGACCATAGGTATATTTCTAAGAAATTTCGGGACCATAAAAGATTAGTTTGTATGCTGCTTATAAAAAAACAATGATTACACCCATAAGTACATAATAATTATATTGTTGATGTGTAAATATTTCTTAATTAATGTCTGGGTTATGTGGTAAATAATTATAAATTATATTATTTACCTTGCGAACGGTACCGACGGTGCATGTCGACTACATCACCAAGACGGCCGCCAATCGCAATATCAACTTGCGCGGCATATACCTACTTACCATTTATACACAAGTCAAGTTATTACTTTGGCTAATGCATTTAAGGACGAAGCGACTCTTACTATAAAACGGAGAAACACATTCAAATAAAACGGAGAAACATTTTTGAATGATAAAAATGTTTTCCGTTTTATTTCATTTCGAATGAATATTTTGGAAAACCTTGTGAAGGGGACCCTTTAAAGTAAAATCTTAATCCGAATAATATCGATATTGAGGTAGAAAACTAATTTTTTCATAATTTATTTTGGTATTTTAGAAGTAATTTGGTATTTTATTTTATAATAAATTCTAACAACAACGCGACGTTCGAATTTTAATCCATCTTGTTAAAAGGTGTGTGAGTAATGTTCCCTCCAGTTTGACGTTTGGAACTGGCTCGTCTCGTCCGTCAGAGACGAGTTTGAAATGGATCACTATCAGGCGACCTTTCTCCTTCTAGTCTCTTATAGAGACAAGACCAGTTCCATGGGTGAAAGTCTACTGGTCTGTAATGTCCACTATAGACTTATTTACAGTCTGACATATCGGCGTTGTTGTAATTTTAATATAATTATGTTTGTATAATCGTTTCAGGTTCGTTACAAGCCCTAGAAGCTATAAAGTACATAGTTGGACGCACACACGGACAGCTGTTGGTGCAAAGGATGCTCATATTTGATGGAGACGATTGCACTTTCAGAACAGGTAATCTATACATCCTACCCACAGACATACATATAGTAGACGTCACATGTACCTCGATTTGTATTGAAACTGAGCGTGCCGACTTTTTAATACCTACTGTGATGTCACAGCCACAGAAAATATGTTCTTGCCTTTGAGTGCTCGAATTTTTTGGAATTTTGCGGTTACTAATCACGTAACGAGGCATTTTATTAATTTTACAGACTTCCGGCAACTATAGACGGGCGTGGACTGCCAGTTAGCGCAGACTACCGCGACGTTTTGTCAGGGTTACTAAAGAAAAATAGTGGATTGTATACCTACCGTCAAAGTCTTTTTTGAATCCAGAGAGGAGTGAAGGCGAGGGATTCTTAATTAGAATCCCGAGCGAGTCGAGGGATTCAAAGTACCTCACTTGAGCGAAAAATAGTGTTTGCTCCCGAGGTGGACATTCTACTTTTCATCATGCTCGATGAGAAAATTAGTGTAACTTACTTTTCTTTTTTTTTTGTTTTTATTCCATTGTTCGCGTCCGACATTAACTACCAATCTCATCATTTTCTGCCAAAACCTACTATTTTCTATACAACTAGGTGGGAACTACTAGGAACCCGAAACCCATCGGGCTTCGGATAGTTTCAATACCACCCGGTTCCGTGGTTTTCAAAATGCAATTTTTAATTTGGTACCAAAATTTTAATCCGTTGGTTTTTTTTTAATTATGCACCTAGTTATGATGATGATGATAACGCGTAACCTGAAATCCATCGGGCCTTGGTTAGTTCCAATTCCATCGGGATAGTAAATATATTGAGGAAGGCTATAAGATACAGAAAGAAAGCTGGAAGCTTATAAGCGCTGACAAGCGCTTACCAGCGCTTGTCAGCGCTGGTGACCCGCGCAGGGAAATGTATGAACCCGCGCCGATAAGCACTGATCGGTGCCGACAAGTTCCAACAAGCTTCAACACGCGCTGGTCAGCGCTGGTCAGCGCTGGGCTGCTGACGTCATAACATCGTCCGATGAGTCCGACATTCTGCCTCAACCTGCTTCCTTTGTGCAGAACGGACCAGCGCTGACAAGCGCTGGTAAGCGCTTATAAGTTTCCAGCTTTCTTTCTGTATACGCACTTACGCGGGTGAAACCGCGGGACTCAGCTAGTTTATCTATATGTTGCATGCATTGTTCCAGTGAGACTCCGCCCCCGGAGCCCTACATGCGCCGTGTGCTCCGACTCCCCAACTATAACTGAGTTGATTGACTACGAACTGTTCTGTAGATCGGACGCTAAAGAAAAGGTAACATAATATTTCTTATGTTTTATTGCTCAAGGCACAGGATTCGAACCTGTGCCCCTCGCTTGCCGCACACTCCCCACTCGCCCGGCAAGCGGGGGCACAGGTTCGAATCCTGTCATGGGAGGATTTTTGATGACGTATTTCTCCTTGTAAAATATTTCTAAAACGTAACATTTCATGTATTAGGATTCCGTACAGGGTAAAAATGGGACCCTATTACTGAGACTTCGCTGTCTGTCCATCTGTTTGTCTGTTACCAGGCTGTATCGCATGAACCATGAACACTAGACAGTTGAAACTTTCACAGATGATGTTTTTCTAAAGCCGCTATAACAACAAATCCAAAAAAAAATAGGGGGCTCCCATAAAAACGCAAACGCAACGATACTGTAATATATTTTACCACTAGCGCCATCTAGTAATGAAATGATAGACTAGCGTCAGTGGCAAAATAAAATAAACATTCGCGTTGCGCTCACAGATTGGTTGGTCCAGTGTTCATTTTAGGGTTCCGTACACAATTGTGATAGTGGTACGGGACCCTTCGTACGCGAGTCCGACTCCCACTTTACCGGTTTTATTTCAGGATTTGGATTTGAAAATCCTACCAGAACACCGTAGAATCTCAGCGACACAGCTGTCGAAATACTTGAGAGATGAAAGTTTGAAACAGCGCCATCTGTTGGTCGACGTGCGGAACGAGAGCGAGTTCCAGATGTGCAATATAGAGGGCAGTGTCAACTACCCTATAGATAAACTTCATGGCAAAATGGAGGATTTGGTGGAGGAAACCAAAAAATATAATTATGGTAAGTTTTTAGATGTTCTAGGCACGTGTGCTCCATGTTAGTTAGACCCATAGATTAAAACAAAAAACTAAAGATACGGTACCTAGTCTTGGAAAATGGGACGATAAAACTGCGTCTAGCTGACGCACTAGCCTCAGTCGTATGTCGAACCGTTGCCGCGTGAGCACGTGCTGTCACACTGCGATTATCTTTTTGACATCCATAAGAATGCCTTTTTGCTTATTTACAATGCCTGAATCATTCTTAATGACAAATGTTTTTAAATACAATTTTTTTATGAAAATGCATTTAGGTGTTTCTAGCTCATTTTTCGTATACGTAATGTTAGAATATACCGTATATACCTATTTTTGTTTTCATCTAAGGTTAGACCATTATAAAAAGCCGCTGCAGCGCTGACGATATTGTTGTGTCTGTCGTAAAAATGAAATGATACCGTTTCGGGCGCTAAGATGTAGTCGATAAGTGACGATTGAAAAGTCAAAAGCAGCATTGAATTTGCGGTAGCGTTTATCCGCCACTGCGCAGGGAGAACTTAAGGTTTGCTAGTCGTCCTTAGATCCCTTAGTTGCCTTTTATAACACCTACGGATAGAGATAGGATAAACCGCATTCGCAGAACTACTACATTATAAAGAAAGATTAGTATTTGTGTGTGTGTGTGTCGTATGTTTGTAATGAATAAACTCAAAAACGACTGGACCGATTTCAAACTTTTGATCCCGATATTCCCACGACATCGGGACTTACGCGGGTGAAACCGCGAGACGCAGCTAGTTAAGAAACATTTTTCTGAAAAATGTTTCTCCGTTTTATTTGAACGTGAATGAATATTTTGGAAAACCTTGCGGTGGGGACCCTTTAAAAGTAAAATCTTAATCCGAATAATATCGATATTAAGGTAGAAAACTAAATTTTTCATAATTTATTTTGGTATTAAGTTTGTATGGAAATGGTAACAGTCGCCACGTTCTTAATAGATAGATAGATAAACACTTTATTGCACCAAAAACACATACTTAATACTAATTATACAAAGAATAACTTAAAACTATAGTGGTACAATGGGCGGCCTTATCGCCTATGGGCGATCTCTTCCAGGCAACCAATAATAATAATATAATGTGTATATTGTTTCCAGTAACGTTAGTATGTCGTCGCGGCAACGACTCTCAGGTGGTGTGTGAGAAGCTACTGAATGTAGTCGAGACGCAAGATGGCGACAAGTTGAAAGATCTCATCGGCGGACTGCACGCGTGGGCTAAACATATTGACACCAATTTTCCTGTGTATTAGGGACTAGCTGGGCCCCGCGGTCTCACCCGCGTTGTTCGGGGTGAAAGTAGCCGATGTGTTAATCCAAATCTCCAGCTATTTATTTATTTACTAAGAGTGCCCGCGACTTCGTCCACCTATTTTTTTAAATATAATATAGCCTATAATAGCCTTCCTCAATAAATGGACTATCCAACACTGAAAGAATTTTTCAAATCGTACCAGCGGTTCCTGAGATTAGCGCGTTCAAACAAACAGACAAACAAATAAACTCTTCAGCTTTATAATATTGTAAGATTAGGTACACCAACAGTAAAGTAATACAGAAAAAACATTTTTTTTTAAATGGACAAGTGTGCTTACTAATTAAAGGTACCTACACAACGTTTCTATCTGCATTTATCAAGTTTCATTGCAATCGGTTCAGTAGTTTTGAGTCTTTATCCAGGGTTGAAACAGTCGACTACGTTTGTAAAGTTTGTTTGGAGAAAAGAGTAGGTAGACTATCCTCTTAAGAACGTGGCGACTGTTACCATTTCCATACAAACTTAATACCAAAATAAATTATGAAAAATTTAGTTTTCTACCTTAATATCGATATTATTCGGATTAAGATTTTACTTTTAAAGGGTCCCCACCGCAAGGTTTTCCAAAATATTCATTACAAAAAAAAAAGTAAAATCTTTATCCGAATAATATCGATATTAAGGTACAAAACTAAATTTTTCATAATTTATTTTGGTATTAACTTTGTATGGAAATGGTAACAGTCGCCACGTTCTTAATCCAGATCTTTAGCTATATGCATATACCATCGCAATTGGTTCTGTAGTTTTTGCGTGATTGACAGATAGACAAAAACTTTCGCATAATAATTATTAGTTCGAATAAGTAGAAAGCAGACTGCAATCTATGTCTGCTGTGCTAAATTTTTATATGTAAGGATATTTGAAAAACTGGCGAGCTAAGCTAAACTAACTTAGTTTAGTTGACGGTGGCCGGTCGGCTTAACTAAGTTATAAGAAGCACAATTAAGTATAAGAATTGAAAAACTTTCCCCTTTTTTATAAAGTTTTTATTTTGTTAAATTTAAGAAAAGGTATCTAAATTCATATTGTATAAGTAGTACTATTTTTCACTCGGTGCACATACCAGGTTCCCAAATCCTGCTTGGTCGTAAAACGTGAGAGCGGTCCAGAGAGTATTTCACTCTCTCTCCCACTCATGGGTGTTATGGCCACGCGTAGTGCTGCGCATTATTGCTGTCGACAAGCTGTCCCGATATTGCACCGCTCTAGCTTTCCTGTTTTAAGACCGGTGTGCAGCGAGTGAAAAATTGTACCACAGTTATTGTTACGTTTTTAATAAATAAATGTTATCTCAAAACTGACTAAAACTATATTTTATTTATAAACCAACTTAGTTTATCTAATGTTACCGCTGAACCTAATTTGACCAAAAATAATTGTCTGTTTAGGGGTGAATAACAGACTTCTCTTGAAACAGTTCTTCACAACGAAATATAGACTTTAATTAAATTCTCTTTAAATACCTTTTGTTTTTACAGAGATTTGCGTTGATGTTTGATGTTCGTTCCTTTTGGGAAAATATCAGGTTTCTTAATTCTTAAACTAAGTGAAGGACCAGTTTTATTAGTTTGCCCAGCTTTTGCCCGGCTATTAGTGCTCAGCTTGGCAGTTTTTTATTAAATTGTTTTCCAAAGGTTGGGTATTGACTAGGCATGGTATAAATAGCTGATCACACTATAAATAACAGTGTTATTTAAAAATCACCAATCACAGATGCTATAAATACCTAATCGTAATAACTGTTAGTGTTATTTTTTAAAGAGCTATTTTTAGTAACATTTCCCAAAATAATCATAATCACATAACAGAGAGCGCCATTATTTTGTTTCGCGGCCAAATTAAATTGTTCCTTATTTTCAGCGTCTCTAAGTCGAGTTTTGTTTCGTACCACTTCATAACTCATAGTGTGCGTCCATGAGCGAACGAGCGATTAATAGTCTTAAGTGAAATTGAACCGTATATCTACCCAAATTAAGCTTTGATTTGCTTATACATTATAAATACATTGAGTCCCAAGCCTGTTAAAGTATGAGGGAAAGTTCATTGAAATCATCAAATAATCACAATGTGAAAAATAATTACCAATAGCACAAATAACAGACCGTGATTGAATATTATAATTGTTAAAAATAATTGACAGCTATTTTTAATCTCAGTGTTATTTTTTGTTATAGATAATTTTTAAGTGAAAAATAACACAATAGCACAATAGCAGTCGCACTAACACTGTGATTCAAAAATAGCTTGGTAACAATCACAGCTATTTAAAAATAGCAATAATTTCCATGCCTAGTATTGACGGACGTTACCAGGTGTATATGTGTTACTAGCTGCGCCCCGCGGTTTCACCCGCGTAAGTCCCGACCCCGCGGGAATTACGGGGTAAAAAGTAGCCTATGTATTATTCTAGGTGTCTAGCTATCTAATTCCAGTTTCATCGCAATCGGTTCAGTAGTTTTTGCGTGAAAGAGTAACAAACATCCATACAAACTTTCACATTTATAATATTAGTAGGATAGGATTAGTAGGAAGGATAACATGTTACCATGGGCTTAGGAATTACATGTTACACGGCAGCATTCATGCAGTCAGTCTGTACTCTGTACGTATTGAGATACACAATACAAACAACCCAGACCCAGAAACAACCAGGTAGTCCATAAATTTAAGTTAATACTGGAAGTTTTTATACTTAAAAATAATATTTAATTCTGGTCTGGGTGTCTATGTACTCGTATAACATAGTATTTACAAAAGAAAAATAAATATGAGTATTAGATCTGTTGTCTAGCTGCCATAACACAAGCTTAGTAGCTTACAGTGGGGCCAGATGACGCTGTGTGATGTTCATAGAGTATATTTATTCATTTAAAATCTATTCTGTGGTTTTGTCTATGGGTTGTATAAAATAAAACACGTCATTTTAAATAAAACTCTATATTAATATAATAATAGATTGTGTGTATGTATGTCTAAGTGATTTTGCACTCTCCCATCCCATTCTCACATTATTTATTATTCAATAAAAGCAATAAAAATCCTACCAAATGGTAGAATTTACTCAGTACCGTAGCAATTTCTACCAAAATAGTAGAAGAAGCATATAAAATCCTACCGATGGTAGATTTCATTAATACAATAAAGATTCTTTTCCAAAAAATCCTACCAAAATGGTACAATTTACTCCATACATAATAGTTATTTATATAAAACAGTAGAAGTACATATAAAAATCCACCAAATGATAGAATCAGCTCAGTACATAAAGTAATTTCTACCAAATTAGTAGAATTGAAATCCTACCGATGGTATAGAGGTTCTATTTACCTTTCTACCATACTTCACCGTTTTACACCATTTTTTCCTCATAAATGGTAGAATGTACCCAGTACATTAGAGCAATTTCTACCAAAATGGCAGAACACCACTCATCTGTATACCTACCTATTTATACTTCAACGCTAACCTAAGAAATATTCAACACAATTTTCTTATTCAATAAAGTAAATTTTTAAATACAAAAAAACTTAATTTCCGATAGTACATTATTTTATCTGTAGTAGATTGATTAATTTCTACTATACAAATGAATAAATCTACCAATCTGTTAAAAAATATGTTAGTTTCGTTGAAAAAATCTACCAAAATGATTGAGAGCTCATTTCAAAGCAATTTACAGATTTTCCCACGTAAACGGCAATTTTCTACCAAAATGGTAGATTTTTAAAATTCCTACCATTCGATCAGTCATAGTTTGTGTATTTATTCGAAAACAAACTTTTATTCCTTACAACGATATCTTTAGATAAAAATGTGTTCAACTATTTAAGTGTCGAAATGCACCACATGTGACGAATTAAGTTTTGGAACTCACGATGACGTGTGACGAATTGTCGTCCTAAACGCGACACATGTGACATTACACTTAGACATTCGCCACGTGTAGCGAATCGAGTTACTCTTAATATTCGCCACGTGTGACGAATTGCTTTTTTACTAAACCCGGCACTTGTGACTTGCCACTAACACACTCGCCACACGTGGCAATTTTTCTACAGCTCCACGCAGTTTTTTTTTGACAAATTGACTAATATAACTTTCATACAAAATTGCTTTTTACAAAGGCTACGATTATTTCACATTTCATATGAATTACTAACTATTGTAAATAATCTACTAAACATTGTAAAAAAAAACCTTTTGAAACTTTCTGTGACTTTTCCAAAGTTTCACAACGTTTTTGACAGACTTCAAAATGATTTTATTTTTGGTGTTCCGTACACTTAAACAAAAAACGGTTTTTGAACAAATGCTTCCCAAAACAAGCGCAAACGGACGAATTACATCAGAATTGTAAGGGTTGCCAGTTCAAGTCCTGTCGGATGCCGAATTTTGATCTTTGTTAAGCATTTTTTCAAAAAACTAGACTTCAAAATTTGAGGTCAGTTGTGGCTAAGGCTATATTTTTTTTGTCTATTCGCCGATTACTCGAAGTCGACTTGTCCGATTTTTACGATTCCTTTTTTTTTAACATTATTTCTACAAGTGTTTTAGGAATTTAGGAAATTATTGTATTTGATTAAAAAAATGCTTCCGTACTTGACGGGATTCGAACCCTCTACACTGGTCCTTCAAAACAGCGCGTTAGACCGCTTCACCATGAGTACTAGTACCCGTTAAGTCGAAATTAAGAAAGCATATTTGTTTCTGGTCTTTTTATGTAGGTATAGTAATGTATAATTAATTATGTACAAAAGAAAAATAAATGTAAGTATTATATACGTTGTCTAGTCACCGCAACACAAGCTTAGTAGCTTACCACGGGGATAGATGGCGCTGTGTGTTGTTGACAGAATTTATTATCATATTTGTTGAAAAGGACATACCTGAATGGTGATCTCATAACAATTTTATTATACAAGGATCAGGCGAGGATCTTCGGAATGATGAACAGAAATCACTCATTATACCAAGTTTTGTAATATTGGTGTCTCCCTATGTATTATCTAGTGTTGTCTAGTACCATAACCAGCGGACCCCGGGCTCTCGAGAGAGATGCAACCGGGAACAACGCTCGGATGATGATGATGTCTAGTACCATAACACAAGCTTAGTAGGGGCTAGATGGAGCTGTGCTATGTCCATTTATTATTATCATTGCTTTTGACTAAGTTATAAGAAATTCTACTGTCCGTAATTAAAATGAATCGTATTTTGATTATAGAAACCTGGCATTAGCCTCAAACGAGAATAGCAGGATAAAAAAGTATCTAGCTATCCGTAATAAGAATCACCACAATCGATTCAGTAGTTCAAATTACTTTCAAATTTTAATATTTATAGGGAAGTACGGTATCCATATTACAAGCCTAGTTAGTCAGTTTAGGGACTAGATGGCGTTGTTTAGAAAGTCCTGTAATATACACTATAGGTACTTATATATCTAAATTCCCATTAGTTGCTTAACGATTGGTGCTAAAAAACTAGAAAAAAATCAGTAAGTACTAGGTACCTATCTATTTTTTTAGGGTCCCGTATGGCCGTCCCGGTCAAAAGGTGAAAAGGGAACCCTTTAAGATCATTTTCTTGTCCGACTGTCTGTCGGTGTGTTACCGATTTTCTTAGGGTGGACAAAGTTGAATTTTTTATCAGACGAGCAGAGTCCCGCGGTTTCACCCGCGTATGTCCCGATCCCACAGGATTTTTCAAAAACCCTTTCTTAGTGGATACCTACACATCACAAAGAACACACTTTCCAAATTTCATGTCTCTAGGACCAGCGGTTTGGGCTCTGCGTTGATTTACAGATCAGTCAGGACTTTGAATTTTATACATATAGATACTGAGGTCTATGGTCCCTATTGGGTGTATAAAAATTAGGATAAATTTAGATTATCGCGAAAATTTGTAAGTACTAAAATGAACCATTTTTTATTTTTTTCGGAAATTTTTCCTGTACTTGTACCGTAAGACCTTGCATTTCACAAAAATTGACAAATCTATACTACATTTCAGAAACGTAGATCAAAATTGTAAACAAAGAACTGTCAATTTTAAAGGAAAAAGTAAAAAAAGACTTTCAAATAAATGAAACTACCCTAAAAGCTTGGGTTAAAGCAAGTAAAAGTAAAAGCAAGGTCCATAAAGAACAAGTAAAAAGAAAACAAAAAAGAGATATAAGGTGAAAATTAAGGCATTTTAGTACAATTTACAAGTTTTCACGAAAATTTACATTTGCCCATTTTTTTATCATGTTAACTCAGAACATTGATTTCTATTCTAGACATCTTATATTTTGATACATAATTAGTTGGCACCAATTAAGCTAGTCCTCTGAGTTGTATGGGCGCCCATACAATTCAGAGGACTAGCTTTATTGGCACTTTATTTATTTTTTCTAATTTTAACATTTAAAAATGACGTAACCTGTTCCGAAATTAAACTTATTTAAAACCATTATTTTCCGTCAGGGGTTTAAAAATGAAACTTACAAGAAAAAACAACTTTTGGGCCACAAATGAAAAATCACAATCACCACATGTGACGAATTGAATCATTCAAACATTTAACAACAAAAAAATACCCTAAAGGAGTGTTTGTGTGTGTGTAAAAACTAGTCGAAACTGAACCGACAGCTTCAAACACAATATTCACCACATGTGACGAATTGATTTTTCCGAACATTTAACAACAGAATACAACCCTAAAGGCGTGTGTGTATCAAAACTGAACCGACTACATTAAAAACCCAAGTTCACCACATGTGACGAATTGAATTATTCGAACATTTAACAACAAAACATACCCTAAAGGCTTGTGTATCAAAACTAGTCGAAACCGAACCGATTGCGTCAAGGACAACATTCACCACATGTGACGAATCTCCCTCAGTTAGAGACTACGGCTTGAGGCGCTTGTAGTTGGCGAGGTGACTGTTCAAATGCTGAGCTAGTTGGTCGGCGCGGGCGAACGAAGCCTGGGGATAATACATGTATGTTAGTGGATTTTGACGGCTTCTGTGACGCGACTGAATACAAAAGGTTGCAGGTTTGATTCCCGCCGGGAGCAAGTTTTTATGCTTAAACCATTGAGTTACAATACCTATAGTCACAAACTGAAAAAAAATATGTCCAAATGCCAAAATGCACGCTGTCACGTGCGCAGAGTTTTTGTTTACTTCGTTCGAGCGACTTTGAACGTTATGCAAGTAGGATAAAGTCTAAATTCGAGCAAATGTCGTTTTAAAAGATATGTAGAACGGCGCTCGGACATTTTTTGAGTGTTGTCAGTTAGAGATTGTGGCTCTATAGGTATTGTAACTCAATGGTGAAAACATAAATTTTTGTTTCTGGTCTGGGTATTTTCTATGTATCGTATTTACAAAAAAAACGTATAATACGTATATCCTATTTCGGAAACTTAAGATTAAAAATGTAAACAAAAATCCCATACATTTACATATTATTTGAAAGTGACAGCTCTTTATTTACTTTTTCCTTTAAAATTGACAGTAATTTGTTTACATTTTTGATCTCAGTTTCTGAAATAGGGTATAGTATATCCGTTGTCTTGTACCCACAGTACAAGCCTAGTGCTTAGTTTATTCATCTCAACCTTAACAGAAGATATGTCATCAAAAGGAAGACAGTTGTAAACAGCCACTGCGGTAACGTTACCGCAAACTCATTGATGCTGAAAGACGTTTTGATCGTTCATGTAAGCGCCCCCTGATGCCCATTTCATGTTTACGATAGACGTAACAATATTGTCAGTATTTGTCAGCGCTGCAGCAGCT
>OY292394.1:56104601-56184615 GCA_958496205.1 Idaea biselata | reverse complement strand
TAAAAAAAAAGAAAAAAAAAAACTTAGGCACAAAGACAATCTGAAACTCTTTGGTAAGTGAAGGCAGACTGGTATTTGACAGATAGGGCAGCCATTTTGAATTTCATGACCTACTCGATTCGATGTTTTTGAAACACGTTTGTTGTATGGGAGCTCCTCTTAAATATTTGTTTTAATTTGTTTTTAGTATTTGTTGTTGTAGCGGCAACCGAAATACATCCTTTGTGAAAATTTCAACCGTCTAGCTATTACGGTTCATGAGATACAGCCTGGTGACAGACGGACGGACGGACGGACGTAATAGGGTCCCGTTTTTACCTTTACCCTTAAAAAATACTTAGGTATATCAAAATTAACATTGATTGTACCTACTGAGATAAATTAACACCCAAATCTACAAATTCTTCAATTCGTCATCTTGCCACAACCCAAGGATCAACAAGTCTGTTTCAAGTATAAAAAACGTATTCATAAGCGGTGCGGAGTGATGTTGGTCTAGTGGTAACTGTACGGTCTCAAAAACTCAGGATGATAGTTTAGTTAGTTGTTTATTGTCCCAAGTCTATTGCGATACTCACTAAATATTACATATTGTAACAATAAAGTGAACTTAAAGGTAAATGAACTGTTGTTAGGCGTGCAGATGTAGGTCGCAAGATCAGCTAGTTTGTTGTACGTCATTTGAGACCGTACAGGTAGATACCCCGACTTTCATTCCGAAGGCCGTGGTTTCGAATCCAGATATATCCTGGCCGACTGCACACTAATGTCTTTTTCTTGAAGAAAAAATCGCTCTTACGGTGAAGGTAAACATCGTAAGGAAACCCAAAAAGGCCCAGTTATAGGGCTAGTTGGGGAAACAGTAAAAACCTCAAACGTTTTTTTAACGTAAGTAAGTATTCTTAATAATGTGTCACCTTTTTCCTCCTGGGGCCAGAGGCAGTCCGCCCGTCCTTGCTCTGGCCTTGCAATAAAAAAGGCTCCTTCCCATCCACGTCGTTCACCAACACATCCAGTATATCATCAGACAGATTCATCTTCTTCTCGTCCACTTCCAGGGACTTGAGGTCCGTCTCTGACAGGATGCTCTCCATTTGGTCTTCTGTTAGCCCTGGGGTTTGGAAAACAATGAAATAAATAAATAAATAATTTTAATTGAGTGTCAAACTTAAACCTGCTATATCTTGGAAACGATAGATCCTAAAGTACTAGTTCCTTTGCAGAAGTACTAGAACCCATCGATATCAACATTTCCGAATTCCCGTTCAGAATAACTGTATAAGCTATTTACAGGTAAATGTGACTCCTATTGGTGAAATAGAACTTGCAAATTGGTAGTGAAACATAGGCACACAAGTGAAACCAAACATGAAAGTGAGTTTTATTTGTAAAACTAGCAGCGCCCATGTTTCACCCGCGTAAGTCCCGATGCCGCGGGGATTTACAGGATCAAAGGTTGCCTATGTCCTTCTTCAAGGTCCTATCTATCTCTCGTGGTGAACAATTAGGTATCCTTTCCTCTTAAAGGTAAAACTGGATATTTAACAATTAAACTAATAATACAATATCTACAATCTTACCTGTAAAGTTTTCACCCAACAAATCATCCCCTGACATATCCAAACTCGTCCCACTGTTATCGACATCCTGTCCCACTTCGGGGTAAAGTTGTCCCAGTGTGAACTCGGTCGTGGTAAAGGTATCGCTGGTTAGTCCGTCAGATGGCGCCCCTCGGATTTCAACGGCGATGGGGGTGTCCGGCTCGATGGGGTAAGTGTCGCTCGGTTCGGGTAAAGGGAGGCTAGGTGGTGGCGTTTTTGGTCGGAAGTGTAACCTGGGGGATGAAAATACATTCATCAATGATATTACCACACCCTGTGGTTTCACCAGCGCAAGACCTGATCCCATGAAGGTATCGTGTCGGGCTAAAACATGGCCCATGCTGAATGAGCAACAAACATACAAACTCTCACCTTTATAATATTAATAGGATTTTATCTGTTCTCAGATAACTTATTATTTCTTTTAACCATCTCTCCAAAAACTGTTCGAAGCCCAGGGCGATAGATAGTGAGGGAGACAAGTGACGCTATGTAGTTACCCGGTATTTCACTATCACTAGCGACATGCTCTGGTTTTTAATATGTAAGTCATTTAAATAAGATAGAACAGTGATCACATCCTATTCTATGCCGTTTATATACAATTACTAGATAAGTAAGAAATATCTGTAGCATATAGAAATATTTGTTTCACAGAGGAAATCGAACCTGCAACCTTTTGCGTCGCAACTGGGTGTTCAGTCAACGCACCACAGAGATCATCAAAATATAAATAATTGGAATACATAGAACGAGAAACAAACAACAACAGATAAAGAAGAAACAACACTTACCATTTCTTATTAACTTCGTTGATAAAATTCTCAAACTCCTTCTCGACCGGATAAAGACTTTCATCCGAGTCATAACTACTATCACTACAGTCACTCCACGAACGCTTTCTCACTTCAAAACTTCGCGCACTTTTACCACTTTCACTTTTAACACTATCCTGTATCACGTCTGGTAACGAAGCCACCTCAGTCTTGAAGTCGTAGACCGATTTCGACTCAAAGAGACTGGATTTAGACTCATCGTAATGATTACTCGAGTTCGGTCTATCACATACTGTACTTAAGTTAGGTCTATCGTACATTTGGCTTGATATTGGTCTATCGTGAACTCCGCTCGGTTTTGTACTGTCAAATAACGCACTAGATTTAAGTCCATCGTACTTTGTAAGATTGTAAGTCCCACTTGATTTGAAATCATAAAGTCCACTACTCGACCCATCGTAGATCCCACTTGGTTTAGGACCATCGAAGAGGCTCGGTTTAGGTGGTTCGACTTTAGTCTCCGTGTCCTGGATCCAAAGTTCAGGATGCCGTGAGAGATGTCTTCTGAACGCATGTCTCCAGGGATATTTGCCGCTCGTGTGGTAGTCTTTACTGATTTCTGTAGGTGTCCGATGCCATTTGTTTTCCAGTTCTTTCTGGAATGTTAAAATATGGTTTTAGAGATAATTCATACTAAAAGAGCCTATTCAGGATGGGATCTAAAAGTTTTCGTTATATATTTATTTATATTACATAGAAATTATTACGAGGAGCTCATTGGCCTAGCTGTACCAGGGGACCAATAATTTGTGCGGCACAAAATCGTTTTCTCGAGCTCCTCCTCGGAAACAACTGTTTAACATGCCTTCCGAAGCAGGAAGGTATTTTAACAATTCTCCCGGTTGTTATCTCAGATAGCAGTCGTTAGGTAAACGTTAGAGGCCTTCAGGCGACTTGAAAGCTCTTACACTAGGTGAAACACACCACCATACATACATACCATATTTATAATGTGTATAGAGATCGTGATCGTTTATAATCAACCGTGAATTGTATTATAATAAACCCTCAGGTTGTACCACCGCCAGCTACCATCATTACCTGTTCCCTAGTATCTTGCTGGTCCTGGTGGAAGGGCAGATGCGGCCACAGGTCGTCGAGTGGCGTGGCGACGCGGTCGAGCAGCACGCGCCCGCCGCAGTGCCGGTACGGCTCGTGTATACTGAACCCTCAGGTTGTTCCACCGCCAGCTACCATCATTACCTGTTCCCTAGTATCTTGCTGGTCCTGGTGGAAGGGCAGATGCGGCCACAGGTCGTCGAGTGGCGTGGCGACGCGGTCGAGCAGCACGCGCCCGCCGCAGTGCCGGTACGGCTCGTGTATACTGAACCCTCAGGTTGTTCCACCGCCAGCTACCATCATTACCTGTTCCCTAGTATCTTGCTGGTCCTGGTGGAAGGGCAGATGCGGCCACAGGTCGTCGAGTGGCGTGGCGACGCGGTCGAGCAGCACGCGCCCGCCGCAGTGCCGGTACGGCTCGTGTATACTGAACCCTCAGGTTGTTCCACCGCCAGCTACCATCATTACCTGTTCCCTAGTATCTTGCTGGTCCTGGTGGAAGGGCAGATGCGGCCACAGGTCGTCGAGTGGCGTGGCGACGCGGTCGAGCAGCACGCGCCCGCCGCAGTGCCGGTACGGCTCGTGTATACTGAACCCTCAGGTTGTTCCACCGCCAGCTACCATCATTACCTGTTCCCTAGTATCTTGCTGGTCCTGGTGGAAGGGCAGATGCGGCCACAGGTCGTCGAGTGGCGTGGCGACGCGGTCGAGCAGCACGCGCCCGCCGCGCCCGACGCGCCGCCGCCCGAACCCGATGCAGTGCCGGTACGGCGAGTTTATTGATGTCAACGTGTACCTGCAAGTTTATTGTAGTTGTTTACTTACACATCGAAGGCTCTACAAACTTACATATCAAGTAGGCCCTTACTTAATTGAATTGAATTGAATTTTGGCTCACAAGCCATTAGTCAAAATTCAATTTGCAGTTCAATTTGCAATTTGCAGTGGAGTTGCAACACACAGTGGTGTGTTGCAACTCCGCCAATGTCCAGTGATGAAGAAATTAACGAAGGAGATTGGCCGGTTTCAAAAAGTTAAACGATGACTAACTTTATGTAACGTTTGTCTTTTACTGTGACATGTAGTTTCAAAATTGACAGACAGAGACAAACGTTACATAAACTTAGTCATCGTTTATAAGTAAGGGGGCTACTTTATATGACCAAAAAAGTCAATGTAAAGCAAGTAAGTCATCATTACTTCATTAGTGAATAAGACGCCGGCGCCATCTACATAAACTACATACTTCATACATATTATTCTCTGGGTCAAGTTTTATGTAGAGGGCTTAGATGAAAACAAAAAACAGCAGATACGTATCCTAGTCTCGGAAAATGAGACGATAAACTGCGTCTAGCTGACGCACTAGCCTCAGTCGTATGTCGAACCGTTGCCGCGTGAGCACGTCCTGTCACACAGCGATTATCTTTTTGAAATCCATAAGAATGCCTTTTTGCTTATTTACAAATGCCTGAATCATTCTTAAAGACAAATGTTTATAAATATATTTATTTATGAAGTTGCATGTAGGTGTTTCTAGCTCATTTTTCGAATACGCAATTTTAGAATATACCGTATCTACTATTTTTATTTTCATCTAAGGTAGAGGGCGTCTCATATTGCATTAAGAGCGTAACAAAGGACTCTAGAGTTAACTCCCGCGCGTAGCAAGGTCGTTTAAAATTTAACTTTTAAGCGAAGCGAGGGAGTTGTGTAGATATCTGAGATGAGACCTAGATACCTGAGTGAAGCGTGGGATTCAAGCCGCGCGAGACAAAGGGGCAATTTGCACAGCAGTATCTCGTAAGCTTACCTATGGCGCGGATCGATCTCGTGTTGGTAAAGTCTGTCTTTTGAGGTGTCTTCTGGGTCCACTGGATCACCGTTAAGCGTAGAGGTGGGCTGCAATACAAACATTATATCATATAGTCAAATTACGGCTACTTTAAGGCTCATCTACCGTGATCTACCAGAACAGTTTTACAACTAAATGCGTTGAGCAAAAAAAAAGAAATATTATACCATTCACACTCTTAAAAGTTTATTTTATTCACGCAAAACAGTGAATAAAAAGGACTTTTACTCACGCTGTTTGAATTTTGAATTTAGAACACAATTTACTCGTCGTCCATCTAACTAAATGCATATACAACCTCCTTGCGTGAAAAAAAACTTGATACAAACTCCTTGCGCTAAGAATACTCGACATACAAATTCTTTTTAGGGTTCCGTACCCAAAGGATAAAAACGGAACACTTTTACTGATACTTTGCCGTCTGTCTGTCCGTCTGTCACCAGGCTTTATCTCATAAACTTTGATAGCTAGCCAGTTGAAATTTTCACAGTAGATGTATTTCTTTAGCCGCTATAACAACAAATAGATAAAAAAAACATTTAAGGACCATTCAACAATGTGATTTTGACATAAAAACGCAACGATACCGCGATGTATTTTTACCACTAGCACTTTTTACCATCTACTGATGAATTGAGACTGGCGCCATTGGTAAAATAAATTTTAACGTACGCGTTGCGTTCACGGATTGGTTGCCGATCCAGTGTTCATTTAAGGGTTCTGTACCCGATTGTGATAGTGGTACGGAAACCTTCGTACGCGACGCGAGTCCGACTCGTACTTGACCGGTTTTTTTTCTCGTAGTCATGGTATAAAGTATAGTATGCAACTCTTGAATAAAGTACGGATTTACATTGAGGGCCATGAAACACTGGCGTCGCTCAGGATTCTAACACTTGAATCACTCGCTACGCTCGTGATTCAGTCGTTAGAATCCTTCACTTGCTCGTGATTCATCTACGGCCCTCGCACTAAATCCGTATTTTATTCACTAGTTACATAATATACTATTAAAGAGGCCTTTAACGGCCTTTTACAATAAATCTATATGTATAAAATGCTTTCTGACTGACTGATCAACGCACAGCCCAAACCACTAATAGTAAAGAGCTGAAATTTGGAGCGTGTGTTCTTTATGTGATGTAGGCATCCGATAAGGATTTATTAAAAAAAACACGGTATCTGGCCATATCGGGGCATATGCGGGCGCTGTATCCCGCGGTTTTACCACGGGATACAGCCAGTTTAAAATATAAGTCTCGTTTAATGTTGATAATGCGGTAAACTTACCATTTCATAATAACATCCCGGTTTTCTTCTGAAAGCGAAAGGTCCATCGTCCGGAGGCGAAGACGTCTCGACGCGAGAACTTTCCTCCTCCGATGACGTATACACTCCAGAATCTGGAACGCGACGATTTCGCGGATTAATTCCTACCTTACAATCGATCGTTTTAGATTTTGGGTGAGGTAAGAATATGACCCTTAAAACGTAAATCAGCAGTAGACCGAACATTTTATTTGGTGATTTTTGGACCCTACAGCACAGACAATCTTAGAAGATTTTCGTGAATGCAACGCCAATGAAAAGTGGGGCACGATGGGCAAAAACTTGACTGTCAATGACAATTTAACGTCAAATTTCGTCAAAATAAACTATTAAATTATGAATTATGGAATTGTTTCTTTTCCCACTTAGGCTCGATTCGACCAATCTGGAATAAGTCATCATCCGATGTTCCCGGTTGCATGTAAGTAACGAATAGCAATTCTATGCATAAATCCTCTTTTGTTCGAGAGAATCTCGAGCTGATCAATCGAAAGATTGGAGAATTGTTAGTTCTTAATCTAGTTCGGTCGAATCAAGCCTAAATCAGATGAGTGTCAATCAAACCCTACTATATGAGATAGCTACACATCATGCCAGCGGCTTTTGCCTACGGATATACAGCACACAATAACGGCTACGATTGACAGGCCGGAGCAGCCACAAGAAAAAGCTGCTGGCATGATGTGGAGCCCTTAAGAAAACCTGTATGCTAATCGTCATTATTAAAAGAGAAAATCAAACCCTGTTCATAACTCCTCATCCCTTGCTAACAGGAGTATTTAAGAGCCGTGTAGCCCTGCATAAGACTGCCTTTAGAGATATGCGAGAAAACGTTGCTTTAGATGTATTTCTTAGAACCAATGGAATCGGTCTCTTTACTTAGCCTAGTTTAGTGCAGCGCGATTCGAGTGAATTTATCAAACACATCCTTAGCCACGCATCTTCGAGTATCTCTGTGGAAACACAACTTTAAATCAGGGATCGGAACCGGTTAACAAAAACCGGTTCATATCGTTCATAAACCGGTTAAATTTCCGTTCCGATTTCGATAACCAGTTAATACAGGGAACGGAACGCTAACCGATATTAAAAGCTGAATTAACCGAAAGTCTGGTGAAAACTTGTAAATCTTATAATGTAATATCCACTAGAAACAAAAGATGGCGTAATATTGAAACTAGACAAATAAAATTAACCGGTTAACTTTGCTCACGAAATCGGTTATAATTTACAGGTAAACCGGTTTCAGGTGTAAAACCGTTTAACCGGTTCCCGAAATTGATTTAGATCGGGGTCAATGGCCGAAACCGGTTTTAAAAATTAACCGGTTTCCGATACCTGCTTTAAATACATCGACCTGCATCTCTGTCCGTGGGTGTCGTAACAGAGTATTGGGTACTGGCGAACCTGGAGGTGTCCCCGCGCGGTAGCGTACGAATTACTTGGTCCCAAGGATGTTTTTATTATATGAACCAAACCAGCAGCGATTGCCCACTAGCACAGCTGATGGCGGCGGTCCCTGCGGCGCGCGTGGCGTGTCACTCACCTCGGAAGGCGTGCGCGTGCGCGTGCGCGGCGCCGGCGCCGACGGGGGCGTGTCTGTGTTTCCGTCGCTTGTAAGTACGCTTCTCGCGCTGCAACACCCAACCATACATCACCATAGTAAATGACGCATACATTCGTAATATACCAAAAAGAGTAAATTCACAATAACTGCGAAGCTGAGCGTTTGATCACGTTCACCAGATGGGTGTGACGGCCTGTGCTGATGATGTGAGTCTATCTTAAGAATACTTTCTCATCAGGTCACAAGCAGCGCGGCAGTATGTGGCTGTATGTCACGCCTGCGTAATGAAACGTAAAGAGCTGCCGTGCTGCTTGCAACCTTATGTGAAGAGAGCCTTCCTAAATAATAATAATATGTAAAATATCAGGATGTCTACTGCACGCTAGTTAACGCTCGAACACTGAACACCACGCTACGCTAAACGCTGCCAAGTCCATCAATACGTTCAGTGGTCGAGCGTAACCAATTCTAGGCGCAACGCTACGCTGCGCTGTTTCGTATTTGCGGTCTAAGAGGCAATTTTGGGTCGAGTGGTCAACTCGGTGTTTGCCCCCGCAAGTCGAAGCTTGCCGCGACTCTAACCAAACAAATCTGTCTCGCGACGAGTCATTCGATGTCGGTAAGCCGTCATGCTCGCCCTTGAGACAGTTCTATCTGCTCGAGATGCGGCACAATGGACGACAAATGTAAGGGGGGACAAAATAAGGGGGAATTCAGAAACTAGTGACCGGATGGAACCACTTTGTGCAATGCCATACAGTCCGAGGGACTCTCAACTTTATGCAGCTCTGGTGGGTGTCCAACTTAAGATGTAGAATGCCCGGCAACTGAGACGGGTAGTGCGTGCCTTCCTTTCTTACTTTGACATCTTCGTCACACACGAGTGAAGGTAGAAAGGGGACAGTGGAAGGAGTTACGGCCCGTTTCTTATCCTTATTAGCCAATTGCCTCACTGGCTTATAAAGAAAATACGCTACTTTTAACCTACGTAACCTACTTTTGACTAAACAAAAGTAGGTTAAGAAAAATGTAAAATTTAACATGTATGCGTCATTTAAAACGATCCGCAGCGAAGTCAGTATGGTGATGCGAAGGGGCTTTTGCGTACGTTAATATTATAATTTAAATCGGATCTGTTTGAAAGTTTTTAAATAAAAAAATACCGACAAGCGCAACGCACTGACAGACGACGCTTAGCGAATCATTAATCACCGTTATAACTTTAGAAACTTATCGAGTTTCTTTCATATTTATTTTTAAACTTTACCTCGGACGCTTTGCGCAAATAATTTCGTAGATTAACATGTGTCACTCACAGCACAGGTGAACTGTGCGAGAGTGAGAACGCGACTTAAACGCAGGAGCGACAAAGAAAGAGAGGTTAATGACCGAAATTCTCCATGCAAAGCGACCGAGGTACAACCGAATAGCTCGATAGATACTGTACTCTGGTCAAAACATTTTTACGAACACTGTCAAAGTAGAATCTTTGACAAAATCACGATATCAATTTTTTTATAGTTACATTTTCCCAATTCTTAATCGCGTAATTATTTATTCTCTTCGACGTTTCAACCATGTTACAATGGCCTTGGTCGCAAGGGGACTGCAGCTACGGCGGGTGTCATAACCTATTTAACCGTTGTCTTTATCTAGATGTTGGTAGGTGCGTACCCACATTTAAAGCTGTAGTCCATAGGCGAATTACCCACATTTTAAATGTGTACCCACAATCAAATCAATGTGTGGCTACACAATGTAAAGGCCGCGACATACCACTCACGATATCCGTAGACACGACCGGAATCTTTTCGTGACACCTGCACATACTATTACCGGATTCTACGTTGATTAGAGCATATATCCAATCGGTAAAATGTAACCATGTTAACAAATCGTGTGAACTAAACATATCCATTTTGTCCCAGACACAGATCATTGTTTTTTCTTTAAATATTGCCAGAAAGTATTGGCATCTAGCGGTGCGTAATGCTTAATCCAATAATCCTATCCTATAACCTATTCGTTATATAGGTGCGAGCGATTACACTACAAATCCGATTTAAAAACTATCAATAAACGAGAGACTAACAACAAAACAAAACTCGCGAGAACAATGCGCCAACATTAAGAAAAATACTGATATCTGGTGTGTAAGGTATTTTCGATATTCAACCTTATGTCGCGATTCGGGGGGCACTTGTTATCTACCCATAAACTATCACAAAATTAGGCAATTTTGGTGTCATTAGATTCAGTAAACCTGAGGAGTTCATATGTTTTTAATCTATCATCTAGACTAGCGTCTAAGTATCAGTTCTCTTAGACGTTATTTTTCAAATTAAATTAAACCAGATGACCATACAGGGTGTCCCAGAAACGAGTGTCAAGCGAAAGTCCAGAGGTAGAGAACCTCAAGGGGTAGAGAACCTTTTTTCTCATTTTCTTTTTGTTATTAGATTAGTTTCCCTTCAGGTTTAAATAAGATGAGTGTGACCTCAATATACAGGGTGAAGGACACCCTGGATATTGGGGTTTACTGAATCTAATAAGACAAATTTGTCTAATTTCGTAATGATTTAGAGCTGGAATTAGCAAGTTATTCTTTAACAAACTAATGCAGGTGATTTCCAACTCTCTTTATCGCACAATAAGGTTGAATTTTGATATACATATTCGCGCCCGCCGCAACCTATATCTGCCATGACCATGCAGATATACAGACCTTTATTTTTGTAATTGGAATAGAAATAAAATATATAAAAAATAGAATTTCAAAAATAAACAAAAATTAGGGGCATGGTCATGGCTAATATAGGTTTTATGGCATAAACATAATCTCTAATATCAAAGAAAGGATATCCAGGGAGGAAACAGTCGACTATGTTTGTATGGAGAATAGAGTAGGTATCCTATCCCCCATAAGATCGTGTTTGGAGTACGCGTAGGGTGTGTGGGGTAAATGCTCACCTGTCTCGGCTGGTCGACCGGCGTGGGGGGAGGGCGCGGCGGGAAGTGCGGTACGCTGTACGCTTCCCGACGGAAGTTTGACGTCAGAGGTACGCTCGTGTACGCTGGCCTGTTCACAGGGGAAAACACGCTGTATTAACTAATACTTCCCGGTCATATATTGAATAAACTGAGCGAAGTTGGATCTCGCTTAGGGTCACCATATATCAGGATTTATCATGTTTTATTATAAAAAAATAAACAAATGCGGAAGCATATTACACTTTAGCGAATACGAGAAAATAAACACAGATTTTTTTACGTTTAAGTTTCTAACTGGTAGCTGAAATCCAGCTCCGGTATTCGGTATTATTCAGTATTATTCAATTATATCCATAAAATACTTTGTTTAGCTAGTTTATCCATAAAACGATTTGTCCTGAGTGATTGACTGACTGATCAATCTATCAACGGACAGCCTAAACCGCTAATAGCAGAATGCTGAAATTTTGGAGAATGTGTTCTCTACATGATGTAAGCATCTGATAAGAAAGGGAATTGCAAAATCCCCACGGGACGGTGGTAATAGTAATATGTGCTGCGTAGCTTACCTCGGCGATGAGTCTACAGTAAACATAACTACTACTACTACGCCTACTTGCTGATGAATTAGTATCAAATAATCTATACCAATTTAATCATGTTAAGAATGTAAATAACAGAACCTTGGATCTGGTATTGTCGAATGACAAGTACAATATCTCTGTTAGGGAATGTCACGAACCATTAGCAGTACCTGTTGATGCCCACCACAACCCGTTAGTAGTGACAGTGAATTGTTTTGGACTACCTGCTCTTAAACCGCATGAGTATCTACGTTATTTCTATAATAAAGGAAATTATGAGGAAATTAACACTGAAATCGACAATATTGATTGGTCTGCCGAACTCGATCGTAGGTCCCTTGAGGAGGCCGTCACTTATTTCTATGAAACTATTAATGAACTCAAAGAAAGACATATTCCATCCAAAATTGTTCGCCCTAACTCTTACCCCGCCTGGTTTTGTACAGCTCTAATCAAATTACTAAAAGAGAAATCCAAATTTTTATCGAAGTACAATAAATACGGGAACAGATCTGACTTGGAGACATTTAAACTTCTACGAGATAGGGTAAGATCCCTGGAGAGTAGTTGTTATGATCGTTATATCTCATCGGTGGAGGGAAACATAGAGAGAGATCCCAAGCATTTTTGGAGCTTTGTAAAAAATCGTCAAAAATCTAGCTGTATTCCCAATACTTTAAACTATAGTGGTCAGAACTTTTGCTATGGGACTGAAATATGTGATGCTTTTTCAGATTATTTTCTATCAACTTTTCTGGCTTCTTCCTCATCTGACCGATTAGGCGGAGACTCGATGCCGAATTGTGAGAGTCCTTCTATGTTCGATATTCATAGTGTTGTCATCGATAAGGCTGAGGTCTATAAATTGATTACGAAGTTGGATCCGTCGAAGTCGGCAGGGCCTGATCACTTGAGTCCCATCTTTCTTAGAAATTGTGCTAAGTCGATTGCAATTCCCATATCTCTGCTATTTCAAAAATCAATTAATACTTGTATTTTTCCAAAACTGTGGAAATCGGCCTACATTTCCCCAATCCACAAGAAAGGATCTAGGCAAGATGTTTGTAATTACCGCCCTATCTCTAAGTTATGTATTGTAGCCAAAACCTTTGAAAAAATTGTATATAATCAAGTTTATCAAGCTCTTCATAACTCGTTTTCTCAGGCTCAACATGGATTTCTCAAGGGTCGGTCTACGGTGTCCAACTTGGTGATCTTAAATGAATACATAACATCGTCTATGAATAATAATAAGCAGGTTGATGTAGTTTTTACCGATTACAGTAAATGTTTCGACAGGATTGATCATCAACGGCTTGTTTTTAAATTACAATTATTGGGAATTAGAGGCGATTTATTGAGGTGGCTCAGCTCTTATATCGATAATCGGACACAAGCAGTTGTAGTCAGTAACTACATTTCTAGCTGGGTAACTATACCAAGTGGAGTCCCGCAAGGATCCCTTCTGGGACCCCTCCTTTTCCTAATTTTTGTTAACGATATAGAAGATTGTTTCCGTTATAGTCAACTGTTGTGCTTTGCGGACGATATGAAGATTTTTGCTGCTGTAGAGTCTTCTTCTGACGTAGCAAACTTACAATCTGACCTGGGGCGATTAGATGCTTATTGCCTTGAGAATAAGCTTGACTTGAACCCTTTAAAATGCTCTGTAGTTACTTTTTCGCGTAAGAGCAAGCTTATAGCATCTCGTTATGCTCTAAAGGGCCAGCATCTAGTCCATAATAATTCTGTTAAAGACCTCGGTGTCATACATGATTGTAAACTTGCCTTTGATGAGCATATTGAAAGTGTTACTGCCAGAGCGTTCAAATCATTGGGTTTTATAATGAGGAACTCTAAACATTTTAAGAGAGCTAAAACTTTGAAAATCTTGTACTGTACTTATGTCCGTAGTATACTAGAATATGCAACTCAAATATGGAATCCGCGTTACGACAAATATATTTCTAGACTTGAGAAAGTTCAAATTAAATTTCTTAAATTTCTGTGTGGTCGTGTGGGTGTACCATACGATACATCGCAGTACGAGCAACTGTGTAGAAAATTTCATTTTCTCCCTTTGTCCAAGCGGCGGGAAATAGCAGATATGGTGTTTCTTATTAAGCTAACTTCGAATCGAATTGATTGTCCAAATCTTTTAAGTAGGATTAATTTGAGAGTTCCCTCGTTGCTAGCCACAAGATCATTCCAGCCAATTTATATATCCAGGGTGGGTACAAATTATGGTCAAAATACATACCTATGGCGGGCCTGTAGTAATTTCAATAGGCTGGTAGAGAGTATTGACAAAGATTTGGATTTGTTCAGTACCAGTGCTGAGACTGTGAGGCGGCGGTTAACTAAGCATTTCTTTGAGGGTGAATGATATGTATTTGTTTTTGTTATATTTTTGTTAAATTTCCTTTCTTTTTTTATAATCTTTTCGACGTCCTTGTGTTTTTGTGGGTGGTAAAGTCGTCAGCTCACTCCTTATTTTTAATTTAACATTTTATTGTTAGTCGTGAGATCCTATAATTGGCTTTCTGTTGTTACACTATCTCTATTGTTTTATAATAGCTGTTGGATTTCCAAATAAATAAATAAATAAATAAATAAATAAATAAAGATGAGCTGCCTAGTTTACCTCAGCGATGAGTCTACAGTAAACATAAAGATGAACTGCCTAGTTTACCTCAGCGATGAGTCTACAGTAAACATAAAGATGAGCTGCCTAGTTTACCTCAGCGATGAGTCTACAATAAACAGTAAGATGTGACGTCTAGCTTACCTCGGCGGCGGGTCGGGCAGCAGCTGGTTGGCGAAGTCCCCGGCCACGTACCGGCGCTCGGCGAGCAGCGCGGTGAGCTTGACGAGCTCCCGCTTGGCGCGCTCGCGTCGCGCCACCAGCTCGAGCAGGCTCAGCGCGCGGGCCAGGTCGCGCCGCAGCTTCAACATCTTCTCGTACGAACTCTCGTCGTTTTTCCTGGACCACACGTAGATAAAATAGATAGATGAAGATGAAGATGTTGATAGATGATCGATAAATTTACTTGGACTGTACACATTTTGGTAATTAAAATAATTATTATTTATTTATTTTATTTTTTATTTAGATAGATTAACGCTCGTTTACGGGGTCGTATTCCCCCAAATAGACCTCCGGACCCGCGTTGTTCGAACACCTACCTATCGCTGTGCAAAAATCCACACTTAATAATTTCCCATTTCGATGGGCGACTGATTAAGGGTGGATTTTACAGCACTTCGGTACTGATGCTGAAGTACTGATAAGTCTTTTTACGTGATAGTTCATTTTGTCAGTAGAAAAACCAGCCCAGCTCTTCCGTAAATGTTGCCACTAAGTGTAGTTTTAAAAAAAGTGAGAGGATTTTTACGTCACCAACAATTCCTAGTCTACTCTCAGCCAATACAGGACATTCCAAAAGAACATGGCCCTGTCTTGTAGGAATTAAGGGTTCACAAAAACAAATAGTAAATAAAACAACTGTATACATATCAAAAAGTGTTTCCATACCAAGAATCAGCGAGCACGTGTGCTATCCATAAGGAATGCCCACCTGTTTTTCCTGGTCTGCATCTTCTCAGTCCGTCTCCGGAACGCCAGGTAGGGGTTGTTCGACGACTGCCCGGGGCGGTGCTCCGTCTTTACCGACAGAATTAGAGGATGTTGCTGTAATCAATTACAAATTATAATTACTTATTCCCGCAATAAACAGGCGTTGTTACCATTTATATTTCAAGCATTGTGAAGCATAACTTTACAGCCGAATACAGAAACGCCACTTAAAAATTGAGAGGTACTTAAATAATTGAGCAGCCTCTAAATTCAAAATTACTACGGGAATTATTGAGTTTAAGAGCGTAAGTAGAACTCAAATTTTGAGTAGCGTTTCTGTATTCGGCCGTTAGTGATCTAGTTCAATCTTAGTGCTCCGTTACGCAGACCGAGGCAGCCCCAAAGGATGGTGGACCGAAAGTTCTTGCACTGCTGCCTTCCTACAATCCTACCCTAAACGCAAAGCATCAAAGACTGAATCGCCACTCGATATTGTAGTGGGCACCCGATAAGATGATGATGATGATGACAAAATTTCACACAGTGCAGCGCCATCCGCAAATCACCTAACCTACTCTATTTCAGAAACTTAGATCAAAAATGTAAACAAAAATCGCATACGTTTATTTGAAAGTGACAGCTCTTTAATTACTTTTTCCTTTAAAATTGACAGTTCTTTGTTTACACTTTTGATCTATTTCTTTAATAGAGTATATAGGCTTGTATTATATGTACTAAAACACACGGATACACACCTATGATCGGTGGAAAATCGTCCGGACATTTTCAATTCTAGATAAGATAGATTAACGCTTAATTGTACCAAAAACACAAATTACACGAAATAACTTAAAACTAAAGTGGTACAATGGGCGGCCTTATCGCCTATGGGGCGATCTCTTCCAGGCAACCAATGAGTGGAAAAGACTTAAGGAAGGGGAGGGGTAAAGAAAAGTGTCATAAACATTGCGGTACTAACCGTTGTAAGCCGTTTATTGAGCCAGTAGTCGTAGACCGCTATGACGAGATCGTCCTGCCGCTCGAGCAACAACTTGGCTTCGTTCAGAGTGACCACGGTTTGACCGGAGCTCTTCTCGAGTTTATCCATCATCTGCTCGAATTTTAACTCTGGAATGTAGAGAACGTTACCTGTTAACTACGCTTAAGGGGAATGACATCTAGTTCTTCTTTTCGTATAGTGGTGTGGCTCACATAGTGTTAAGTTGGTGACCTAACGACTGCTATCAGAGATAACAACAGGGGTACCTACTCTTTTCTCCATACAAACTTTACAAACGTAGTCGATTGTTTCCTACCTAGAAAAATACATTAGAGAAAATATGTTTATGCCATAAAACCTTTATCAATTATCATCAGCCATGATTATACCTCTACGTTTTGTTTTTTTTTTCATATTCAAATTTTTTTATATTTCAATAAGAAAACGAAACAAAAACAAAACGTAGAGGCATGGTCAATAATGGTCATGGTATAGGTTTTATGGCATAAAGATATTTGCTCTAATGTGAACACCGTCCGGGATCAGTTACAGACAGATCGTGTCCCCAAACGCTAGAGTTTGTAACTATGGCAGCAGCCAGTTTTAATTTACACATACCAACAAAACAAAATAATGAACGCAATTCTAAATTTTCGTGAATTTTTTTATCAAATATTTGGCGAAAAGCGGAAACGTGATTATCATCGGGTAAATAAACCCTGACCCCGAATCGAGTTCAAAGTCAATGACGAATTCATTTATCATACTCATTAACAATAAAAGAGATAACAATAAATAACCTATACAGTAAACAGCAAAGAACCAGACATTTTACTAATTTATGCACCGAGGTATCAAAGCCATCTTAATATGTAAAGAGCGTCATATTTAATCCAGTGGCTCGATTCTTGTAAATAATTACATACCAGTTCGATGACAGAGACAGTTCAGACCGATGACAGACGCAGTGCAGACGCAACGCAGACACAACACAATTACAAAGAAAACACAAAATACACTCTCATTGAATTCGTATGGTAGTTGAGAGTATATTTTGAGTTTTCTTTGTAATTGTGTTGTGTCTGCGTTGCGTCTGCACTGCGTCTGTCATCGGTCTGCACTGTCTCTGTCATCGAACTAGGACAGTATGTAATTATTTACGAGAATCAAGCCGCAGAGCGTAACGATGAACTCTAGAGTTAACTCCCGAGCGTAGCGAGAGTGTTAAAAAATTAACTCTTGAGCGAAGCGAGGGAGTTATGTACCTACGGTCTTGAGCGAAGCGAGGGAGTTATGTACCTACAGTCCTGAGTGAAGCGTGGGATTGAAGCCTCCCGAAACTACAAGTTCTGTAAGGAACTTTTGTTTACCTGTGAGCTCTGGATGCCCTTGCTGCTTTAGCCATCGCTCGTCTTCCGAATCCATATCGTACTCCGGCGCTTCCTGCTCTTCCCATAGCGCTGGAACAAACAAAAAAATGTCTGGATTGTATGACTTTGGTTGACTCATAACCCCCGGCATAGAATAGGGTTCATAGCATCCCGTATGTAACAAGACTTTTTTATGAAATAATCCACTACCAAACTGTTTGAGATATTGTCGATGATCTTCTTTTTAACCCCCGACGGAAAAAGAGGGGTGTTTGAAAGAAGTTTTTGAGGTGTCTAAAATTGTGAAGATTATGGTATGTACGTGAATTACTATTTTGTCTAATGTCATTGTAATTTGTGAATAAATAACGTGGTGAAACTTATTTTGCTTTTGATTGTAGCATTTCTGAGCTGGAGCTTTACACGTAGGTGTCGTAAAAGCGGCCTAAGGGATGTGGGATAGACTAGCGAATCTGGAGTTAGATAAAGTTACACGTTGAAATATTTTCATTAAAAACGCCTTGGTCTATTTTGTTTCAAATAAAGAGTGTTTTAATAAAAAATAATGAAGAAAACTATAGGTATCTCGTTATTTTGATCCAATTAGTGGACCATTAGTGGAAAAACACAGCAAACTTATCTCTTGTTCTATTATTTTCAGAGAAATTTACAAAATTAACGTTACTTTTCTACCACCAAATAGATAATTAGTTAGGTATATAGGTATACAACGTAATAGGTAACTACTTATTTTATTTCTATTAGAGATTGGCCGTCTATTGCTTTTGCCGACTAACAGACTAGCCGACTAGTTATTTGTACAGTCAGATTACCAATGAAGTACGCAGCACGTACAATAATTGTACGAGCTGATTGGTAATCTGACTGTACATAATTTAATTCAATCGACATTTACCCCCTTACATAAACGATGGCTAAGTTTAATAAAATTAACCAATTATCAAAAGTGGGCGCAATAATTGTGTGTGCTGTATACTTAATTGATAACCTGACTGTACTATTGTAGACTATTGCATGCAGTCACCGCACTTATTCATACACCAGACAAATCTTAGTGATTTTTGGTGTTTCGAATGTTATTTGTTTAAAACTTGTTTTAAATTAATTTGAATAAAGGTCGGTTTTAAAACTGCTGAGTCTGCTGCCTAATCGGCAGTTAGCAATGCAGGTCCTCATAATTCGGAGATGTTTGGGTCATTTTACAAGCTCGCGCGTATGTACGAATCAAGGTTCAGCTGTACTACCAATTTAATGAATGTTGTTTTTATTACAAAATTGATAGTTGACGACTAGTCGGCACAATTTGCCGAATAGTCGGTACAGCTGTCGACTCATCACTAATTTCTAGACAAATAAAAACAACAACACCGGACATGACATATCGTATTTATAACAACTTGTTAGCAGAATATATATGAATATATATATATATATTAGAGATGCGCCGAGTACTCTGCCGAGTACTCGTTACTCGGGTACTCGGCATTTTTTTAATACTCGTACTCGGCCTCGGTACTCAGTTCATAAGTCGAGTAACTCGGATAATATATATATTTATATAACGTAATTAAAACGCGATCTAATTTCATCTGGGTACAGTTTTGGCATCCTAACTTAATGCGAAAGTTTGTGTGTTTGCTTATTCCTCTTTCACGCACAAACGGCTGGACCAATAGAGATGAAATTTAACACAAAGGTACTGAGCTTTATAGCTTGAAGAACTTTATATCGATACATAAGCGGGTAAAACTGCGGGTGCAGCTAGTAATAAAGAAAACCAAGCATGTAAGTTTAAAATAATCAAGTCTTGAGCGCGTTGCAACTTGTTTTCGCGCTTATTTTAATGAACCGAGTAACTCTGCCGAGTACTCGGCTCGGTAATTTTTGAACCGAGTAATACTCGGTACTCGGATACTCGGTAAAACTGGTACTCGGCGCATCACTAATATATATATAAAAACCTTCCAAGTATTGCACAATAATGTCGCAATTTTGTACTTTGAAATTAACAAAATTATAATTCTTCTTCTGTTTTCGCGATGTTGTATTGAAATTAAAGACATTTTTCGGTTTGAATCGCGTGGTTTTTATTACTTTTAGCATTGTTACAACGCTCAACGTTTCGAGACCTTTCCAGGTCTCTTCTTCAGGATAGACAACAATGCTAAAAGTAATAAAAACCACGCGATTCAAACCGAAAAATGTCTTAATATTTCGTAAATTAATAATTTTTAATGTTTCGTAGTCAACAACAAACCCTTACATGGTTATTATAAAATGAGTTTTAAGTGCCAGACCTGATTTAAACCATGATTTACTATGCCTAAATCATGGCATAGTTCCGTCATGTCCGTCTGTCTGTCCGCGGCTTAGCTCAGAGACGCCTTGTACTTAAGAAGCTGTAACTTTGCATAAGTATACACATTGAAAAAAAAATTAAAATAACATTTTTTGGGGTAACCTCCTCCACGTGTTATTTCAAGGATAAGATTTTACGTCTTTAAAAGCTACTGGTTAAATTTTTTAATGTTTATTCGTAGAACTTTTTTTTGTGTACAGATTGTAGGCGACATTGTTTCCGATATTGTGCAGTGCAGTTTCCATACAAATATGTCGAAACGTATTGAAGCCTATCGACATTTTAGCCAAATCAGACATTTTTTGTCTAAAATTTGGATAGGCTTTGCACCAATAGGAGGTTCTTGTCTTAAAACTACACAAAAATGTAGGAAACAATGTCACCTACAATCTGTACACAAAAAAAAGTTCTACGACATTCCGTCATGAAATAATCAACAATTTTCGATGAGCCCGACAGGGATTTTCAGTTTCAAGGTCGTTGGCGTTGTTATTCCTCTTAATGGCGCAGGCGGCATACACAGGGCTAACAAACGCAAGCCAAACCCTTCGTTAGTTCTTTGTGGAAGAACGATCGTGGCGTTCGCTAAGCCGTTTTAAGGTGAAGCATTGAAGCATTTCCATCTATAACTAAGCTAGCTCGAGTTGCGACGTCGCGTCGTATATAAGCGCCAAAACAGTAGGTACTTCTTGTTTAATATTAATTATATTGCTAATTAGGTCAAACTGTTATTTATTACCAATATGAAGTGCAGATTACTATTAATCAATACGGAAACAAAACAATGTTCAAATACCTTTATCCCGTTTCGTTTTCAAATAAAAATCTCTGTTCTTAATGAGTTGTTTTAATTATTATTTGTTGTGTTGTAAAAGTTAACTAATAGCGTAAACAAAACTACCAAAATGAAGGCAAAAGAAGTGTACAATTAAATGCCAAAATATGGTTTCCGTATGTTTTGTAATTATTAAGATACTAGCTGCGCCCTGGGGTTTCACCCGTGTAAGTCCGGAATATCGGGATAAAAAGCATAGCCTATGTGTTATTCTAGGTCTCCAACTATCTATATTCCAAGTTTCATCGCAATCGGTTCAGTAGTTTTTGCGTGACAGAGTAACAAAGTCAAATACATACATACAAACTTTCGCGTTTATAATATAGTATGATTTTGACATCCAAATCTACAAATTCTTCAATTCGTCACCTTAAGATAGACGAATGCAGACAAACGTCACTGTAGAAGGCCTTCACTGACGTTCGTTGGCACATGGTGCAGACACCCGAACCAACTCGTACTTTACAAAAACATCCAGTCTCGGGAATCTCTCGGAATACCTGATGCGCTTTAAATAGACACCCGCGTAAGTTCCGATTTCGCGGGAATATCGATATAAAAAGTAGATAGTATTTTTATTTCATCAAAAAGTATTACATCGATAAAAGAGACAGGGACTACCTTTTATTTTTTTATATATCTGTGGCCACTCTTCCTTAAGACTAGAATGGTAACGTGTATGTTTGTATGTATATTGGGGGTAATCTCCGAAACTACTAGACCGATTTCAAAAATTCTTTAACCAATGAAAGCTACATCATCAGGAAGTTACATAGGCTACTTTTGATCCCGATATTCCCACGGGATCGGGAATCTGCTAGTAGACTATAAAATAGTTCAAATTCAAATTAAAACGAACTAATTACAAAGAAATACAATAGTGGTGAATATTTTAAAGATAACTGCAATTGATAATTTTAAAAAAAAATTAAAGAAAAAAGCCCTAAACCAATGCCAATATTACAAACAACCCTTCATCACTTTTATAACATTAGGAGGATAATCACGTGCCTACAATCTAACTAAATCCTTCCAAAAAACATCGTATCCGTCGTACGATGACCACCACAATGTCCCGGGGACGCTAACAATCCCAATTTCGGCCCAGTTATGCGACGAGGGTTGAAATCCAAAGTAATTTGTGAACAAGAGAGTTTTATGAAATATTACACGCGTAATTATTATTTTTATGAAAAGAACATAGGAGCGGGCAGTTATGTCCTTGTATGTTTTTGTACTTTTTGAATCAACAACAAGAAAACATAAAATTAAAACTGTTGTTGTTTTGTATGGCAAAAATCTATAATGAAATGACTCGACTGCGGGCGTTTTTGACTCCTGTTAAGAGGACAGTCTACCTACTCTTTTTCCATACAAACGTAGTCGACTGTTTCCTCCCTGGATAAAGAAAGATAGAGCCAATATGTTTATGCTATTAAACCTATATCTGCCATGACTATGCCCCTACGTTTTTGTTTTTTTATTTTCTAATTAGAATAGAAATAAAATTCAGAAAAATTAGAAAATGAAAAAAAAAAACAAAACGTAGGGGCATGGCATGGTCATGGCTGATATAGGACTTATGGCATAAACATATTTTTTCTAATATCTTTGTCCAGGGAGGAAACAGTCGACTACGTTTGTAAAGTTTATATGGAGAAAAGAGTAGGTAGTTTGTCCTCTTAAGAGCCCATTTCATTTAAAAATCAAAATGTAAAAAACACACCCAGTTTATCTTTAGACACGATAGGTGTCCAGCCATAGTAGCTAAAGCAATAATTAAAATGTCAAACCGACTGACTCCATATAGTATGTGTGAGTCACACATACAATTATCACCGTAATAAGGCAAGCGTAAGATAATAATGACGTCATGCGTTTGTGCGTACGAGCAAGCGCCATTGAATCAGTACCCCAACCATGAGTAGATACGTAAATAGTTACAGATCGGTCGACTATGGTTTTTGCTGACTAGCAAACTAGTCGGCAATGCAAATCATTATAACTTGGGGATATTCGGGTTAGTCGTCATCAAAACTTCCAAATAATGGTAGCTCTGTTCTATGGTTGTGATGGTGTGTTATTTAAGTTTTTCTGACTACCCATCCACCTTCTAACTTTACTACTAATTTAATAAAGGTTGGTTTTATTGCATCATTTTATTGTTAATTGAAGACTAGACGGCACCTACAGACTAGTCAGTAAAGTTGCCGACTTGTTGGCCCATTACTAGTAAATACGTAGCTACACTGTAACGTTAACAGTTTGGGCATGTTCCCAACGTAAAATATCAAGTCGCGCGGCCGACATGCCCCGAACGGTGCCGCACAGAACAGACGAAGCGGGCTTGCTGTGCACAAGATTAAATTGTTAACGTATTTACGCATCAACTCATGGTAGGGGTACAGATAGTTTAATATACTAGGATTCATTAGCGTATCACTTGGACATTGAACAAGGACTGTAAACAATAGATTTTTTTGTGTTTTATTTTTATATTATTCTATAATAAACTATACATCGTAAAAAAAACGTAAAACACATCGCTTTATTTTTCTATGAGTGCCGTCTGTGTGGATTCCATCCGATTCGGTAGAGCCCGGTCGTATGTGGGAGCTCTAAGTACCAACAACACAAGCAACGACTACTGCGTTTTTAACCGACTTCCTAAAAAGGAGGAGGTTCTCAATCCGTCGCGTATATATTTTTTTATTTTTTTTAGGAACGTTCACCGATTACTCGGAGACGGCTTGACCGATTGAGAGAATTCTTTTTTTATTGAAAGATGGGAGCTCCGAGATGGTCCCATTAAAAATTGGCGAGGATCTGCTGAGGATCTTCGGAGTGATGAACGGGGTAGCTCCTCAAAATTCTTATGTTTTATGGAAGTTCACCGATTATAATATCGCGTGACAGTTCCAAGTCCCAAAGTTAAGTAGGTACCCAGTTCACAAATGTCCGTGTTAGGTTAGCATTTCGGGGAGCAAGTGATATAATGATAAAGTAAAGCACTTACGTTGCATATGTATGTGTTGTTTCGGCATCTTGTAGTCCGGCGGGTAGCATCGTTCGTAGAATTCAATGTCGTTGACTTGACAGACCTCTGGCGTTGGTATGATGAGCCCGGTACCCGATATTGCCCTCTGGAGATGGTGTTCCTGTTGACAAATAACAAACAAAATAAGAAAAGCTGACTAAGAAAAGCTGGATACAGGCATTTATCAGTTGCATCAACTGCCTGCCTGATAAATAAATAATAATAATAAAATAAATAAATATTGTAATCTTGTACTTTGAAATTAACAAAATTATCGTTTCGGGGTTCCGGACCCAAAGGGTAAAAACGGGACCCTATTACTGAGACTCCGCTGTCTCTCTTTATATTTTACTTGTCATTACAGTCGGGTCTTCGCCCGACGTGTCACAGGGGCTACATGCATATAGGCAGAGGCGGAATTTTTAGGGGTTGCATATTGGTAGAGGCTGTATGTTTTCGGCTGTCAAAGGGTAAAAGAGTTTTTTTTTAATACTAATTTACTCAGTTTTGCATTTTGCCAATTGGACATTATTTTGCGCCTAAACGTTTTCTTTCTCGTGTGAGTTAACGTTAAAAAAAAACAACCTTGATTGTCCTTCAGTCCTTTATTATGAAAGATAACTATGTAATATATGATACCTACCTACATAATATCTACATCTATACAATAACGTCACCGACGCGGGAATCTCACCAACAATGACGTCACAGTTGTAATATTTTATCAGTTATCGATCGCAGTGAGAGTTTACTGCGCGATAACAGATAACGTTGATTGAAAACTTGTGTACGAAGGGACTGTTTGTTTGTTACGTGCAGACCCGCGATGGATGGAATACATTTAAAAACAATCAAGAATTTTTATGTGGAGATCTAAAGAGGAAAATCTACTTACGATTTGTCCATACAAACGTAGTCGACTGTTTTCTCCCTGGATAAAAATATTAGAGTAAATATGTTTATGCCATAAAACCTATATCTGCCATGACCAAGCACCTACGTTTTGTTCATTTTCTAATTAGAAAAGGAATAAAATTAGAATATGACAAAAAAAAACGTTTATAGAGGCATGGTCTCTATATACATGATAGCGGACCCCGGGCTCTCGAGAGAGATTCAACGGGGAACATCGCCGGATGATGATGATGATGTTCATGGTTTATATAGGATTTATGGAAAAACATATTTTTCTCTAATCTCTTTATCCAGGGAGGAACCAGTCGACCACAGTTGTATGGAGAAAAAAAATAGGTAGACTTTGTACTTAACAGACATCCGGAATTGAATTTTTCATGAAAAATAAGTTTAAACTGGTTAAGTATATAATAACCAAAATAAAACAACAGATATATTGTAACAAGAATCTCGGTGTGTATAATTCAGATGGTGGAATTATTGATGGTTGCTTCTATTATTCTGAGAAATAAGAACTCATTGAGGAAAAAACATTCTAATTATCAATTTATCAGTTATTGGAAGTCTATTTTAGGAAAATTCCCAAATATGCTTAGATCTATAACATATTTTGTTAAAGAGAGATTGCCCGCCTCGCACGTGTTAGACGACGTGATGTCGGAAGTTTTGTACCTAAGAATAACTTAATTCGTTAGCGTGATTTAAGATTTTGCAGAGGCATTGTTAGTGAGTATGCGTAGCATTAAAGGAGACACCTACTGTTTTTCCAATAAGAATAGTTTTTTTTTTAGAAAAATTAGAATATAAAAACAAACATTGTATTGTGTCATGCATGGCAGATAAAGGTTTTATAGCATAAACATATTTGCGGCAATGTCGTTGTTATCCAGGAAGGAAACAGTCGACTACGTTTATACGGAGAAAGAGTAGGTATCCTTTCCTCTAAGACACTACATTGTAAAAGTAAACTAACTTCACGCATAGCCAGGTTTCATTATACTGCGGAAACGCTATAGAGAGATAATGAAATCTACACTAATATTATAAAGAGGAAAGATTTTGATTTGTCTCTGTGTGTCTGTATGTTTGTAATGAATAAACTCAAAAACAACTGGACCGATTTCAAAAATTCTTTCACCAAAAAAAGCGACATTATCGAGGAGTAACATACTCTTGATTGGCTACTCTTGATCCTGATATTCCCACGATATCGAGACTTACGTGGGTGAAACCGCGGACGCAGCTAAATGCACGACGTTACACAGAGCGCAATCTAGCCACAAACAAAGCACTAGGCTTGTACTATGGGTAGATACTAGACGGATATACTACACTAGCAGCTTCCCGCGGTTTCACCCACATAAGTCCCGTGGGAATATAGGGATAAAAAATAGCCTATAGCCTTCCTCAATAAATGGACTATCCAACGCCGAAAGAATTTTTCAAATTTGACCAGTGGTTCCTGAGATTAGAGCGTTCAAACAAACAAACTCTTCCGCTTTATAATATAAAATAAAATACTGATCGATATTAAGTATAGATACCTACCTTCCTTTATTTGTTTTGTTTATTTGTACCTACGTAGCGTAGGTATATATCGCAGTATGAACAGACAAAGTACGTTACGGTAAGTTTCTAAGAACCAGCTTCGTCTAGTTCGAATAGATTTCTAGAGGACGTCTGAGGACATACCTCACGCCTCACGACCTGGATATTATTGATTTGCCTACCTATCTGCATTATATGACCTATAATATTGCTACTGCCACGGAAATTCCCGATCGCTTTACAGTTTTCATTACATAATAGACTAGCTACGTCCCGCAGTTTCACTCGCGTAAGTCCCGACCGTGGGAATATCGGGATCAAAAGTAGCCTTTGTTACTCAGGGTGAATATAGCTTTCTAATGGTGAAAGAATGTTTAAAATCGGTCCAGTAGTTTTTGAGTTTATTCATTACAAACATACGACACACACACACAAAAATACAAATCTTTCCTCTTTATAATATTAGTGTAGATACTATTGAAAGGAGACGGCTTTTGAGGCGCAGTGGGTTGTGTCTGTGACGTAGAAGGTTAGGTGTTTGATTATCGCCGATGAAGTTGCGATTGCAGTTCAATTACAAGTTGTAATTGAAATTGTAATTATATTGAAATGAAATTTTAGAGGATCCTAACACGGGAATTGGGGGGACTGCGGTTAATGAATGAATGAATGACGTTTCTCAGCCATAAGCAGATAGTGTTTGAAAACGGTTACCATAGTATAAACCTAGTTGTTTAATCTGGGGTTAGATACCGCTGTCATCATCATCTGAGCGATATTCCCGGTTGCATTCTTTTCGAGAGCTCGGGGTCCGCTTTCCTACTTTACGGTTACGTTAGATACCGTTGTATGGAATATTAATTTTAGATGACTGTGTTACATCTCAGACCACATCGTCACTTATCACCTGGTGGGGAGAGCTAAGCTCACCTATTCATTCATACGGAAAAAAATGTATAGGTAGGTATGTACTTGAAGAAGACAAAAATAGTTTCTCAGTCACAATTTCCTCATCAATATTCACAGACTGGTTTTCCAACCGCTAACCACACGTGCCTGACAATCGTCAAGTTTCAAAGTAAAAGAAAACTACAAAATAAAGTAGGAGAATGCTATGTGTTGGTGGTGAATGCTATTAAGAACTTGGCACTCAATATGTCTACATAACAACACGAGTTTTCGATTACAATCGACACGTTTTAAGAGGATAGTCTCCATTCTCTTTCTCCATACAAACGTAGTTTAAATTGTCCTCCCTGGATAAAGACATTAGAGCGAATATGTTTATGCCATAAAACTTATATCTGTCATGACTTTGCATCTACCTTTTTATTTTTTTCATTTCATTATTTTTTTTACTTTTTATTATTATTTTAATTAGAAATAAAAATAAAAAGGTAGAGGCATTGTCATGACAGATATAGGTTTTATGGCATAAACAAACATATTTGCTCTAATGTCTTTATCCAGGGAGTAAAATTTAAACTACGTTTGTATGGAGAAAGAGAATGTAGACTATCCTCTTAAAGGTCTAACTAGTCTGCATAAATAGTCGGTAACTCGGTACCTACCTACAGACAAAGAACAAAAATAATTACACTTATTAAATGGAATTTATCAGACCGTAACCATATAAAATAGGAGTAAAACTGAAATTAAACTCATTCTCCGGTTCCATTTTATAAATTCTCAACGTTTGGAGATCTTTACAGATCTCCCTCAGGGGTTGACTGATAAGGTTTCTTCAAAGGTTGAGTTCAATCGCGAACAAAGGGTTCCGTACCACTATCACAATTGGGAAACCTAAAATGAACACTGGACTAACCAATCCGTCAACGCAACCCGAACGTTAAAATTTATTTTGCCTCTGGCGCCAGTCTATCACTCCGTCACTAGATGGTACCAGTGGTAAAAATGCAACGCGATATCGTTGCGTTCTTTTGTCAATAATCACGTTTGTTGTATGGAAGCGTTAAATATTTGTTTTATTTTGTTTTTAGTTTATTTTATTTGTTGTTATAGCGGCTACAGAAATACACCATCTGCAAAACATTTCAACCGTCTAGCTATTACAGTTCATGAGATACAGCCTGGTGCACAGACGGACAGACAGCAGCGGAGCCTCAGTATAGGGTACCGTTTTTACCCTTTGGGTACGGAAACCCTAAAAGGAGTAAAACTCTTTAAAATCACTCTATAGTCGCAGCTTAAAGCCATGTCTTCACTAGACAACGATTGACGCGCGACATGTTGCGCAAGAGTTATGCACGACAACTTTATTAAGAAATGTTTCTTTTCCCACATGTACCAGTCATCGGCAACATATCTCCAAATACCCTATTTCAGAAACTTAAATCAAAAATGTAAACAAAAATCCCATACATTTATTTAAAAGTGGCATCTTTTTATTTACTTTTTCCTTTAAAATTGACAGAAAGTTCTTTGTTTGCATTTTTGATCGAAGTTTTTGAAATAGAGTATTCCTCTGGCGAAGGGATCATGTACAAAATTATAGAGTTAAATGTATCTCCACGCTTGCCTTCCAGACGCTGCTATAAAGCTATCTTACTCCTTTCAATGTGCAGTCAACCTTAAAACGCCAACAAAAAAAACACTACTCAAACGAATTCCAACCATCTTGCTTCGAGATAGAGTTCAGATTTGAATATCGTTCACAGTCCACCGGATTAACTAGAAGGCACGGGTATATGTTACATTTGCCAAGTTTTCTTGCTTCAGATATTTGGATGGGAAATTGGTGCGCGGTTATGCAATATTTACTAATGGTTTCTGTTTGAGAAGGTTTCGTTCTCTGTATTGATTGGCTTGGCTTCGTTGATAGATGTATCTTCCAAGCTAACTTTATCAGTAAAGGTGGATCGCACATTTATCAGCACCGTAAGCGCCGCACGCGCCGTACTCGCCGCATTTTAGAATTTATTGTATGTAATGAATGATATAAAAAATCGCACGTTTTACCCGCACCGCACTTTACGATATGCGGCGCGCACAGTGCGAGTGAAACGTGCGAGGTTTGACATCATTACATACAATGAATTCTAAAATGCGGCGAGTACGGTGCTGATAAATGTGCGATCACCTTTAGTAGGTATTTAAATACTCGCCTCGCAGTAAGTTTCTTCATCCGATAGTAACAGTCAAAGTAACTATTCTCATCCTACTAATATTATAAAGCTGAAAGTTTGTGAGTATTATGTGTGTGTGTATGTTTGTTGTTGTACCCTACTCTTTATCTGACGACGTATTTTAAGAAAATTAATTAAATTCGTTCTAACGCTCACTAATGCAATTCAGTCTGTTTATAAGGTAAATGCGTAAAATAATATCTCGAAATGTAATATAGCTAAAGAAAATTTTCATACATTAAGATTGTATGCCAAGTTAAGTCGTGCACTCACTAGAGAGCGTTACACGAGCAGCCCACAGCGACAAGCGCAACCGCAGCGCAACGTATTATTTATGACATCAGCGGCTCAATTTTCGTAAATAATAACATACCAGTTCAACGACAGAAACAGTGCAGACCGATAACAGACGCAGTGCAGACGCAAAGCAGACACAACACAATTACAAAGAAAACTCAAAATATACTCTCATTGTATTCGTATGGTAGGTCTTCTCATCCGAGCGATGTTCCCGGTTGCATCCCTCTCGGGATCCTGGGGTCCGCTAAACCCCAAATAGTTTTTTTTTTATTTGGGGTCGGCGCAGTCGGTAAGTCATCATTGACCATACCTTCTGCAATTAGATTTGGCAATGTTTTTACGGTCGGCCGCCTGCCTGACACCAACCCACTTAAGGATCAAACAGTTTATCCGCCAAAGCGCGGGGAGAACTTAAGGTTTGCTAATCTCCCTCAGATCCCTTAGTCGCCTTTTACGACACCCACGGGATGAGATGGGGTAACCCTATTCTATGCCGGGGCTACACGGCTAGGCTACGGCTATGGTAGATAGTTGAGAATTTGTATGAAAACCTTCGAACATACTTATCATACGCAAAGTTATCTATTACACGCGTCCCACGGTTTTCATACAAATTGCGTCATAATGCGTTGCATACGTGGCGTACGTGGGCTCAGGTATGTTCCTACCTTTTGTATCATGGATACAGGTAACGACGCGACGACGTTGCGTTTACAGATCGCTAGTGAGTGAGTACCCGGCTTTAGAAGGTAGGGTCGCAAATTTTCCCCTCTACAGGAACTGGTTTTACTTTGTTCGGCTAATTTGCGTGGCGAAAGAGGGGTGGGGTATAAATTAAATTAAGTTCACCTCTGCACATCGAAAACGTGACACTTGAGCAGTTAACTACATTAGCCTGAATTTAATTAACCATTCACCACTCACTCACTCACGTTATTATTATTATTTTTCGAAAATTAACCTGGTTCAAACGACTTGTTTGACTTTTTTGTCGAATTTCAAGGAGTAACAAATTCACATACATACATACATACTTTCGCGTTTATAATATAAGTAGGATTAACATTATAATGTTTCTATAAAACTTCGACGTACATGTTTATATGTTATGTCGTATTTTTGGCTTAATAAATATAATATAATAAAAATACCAAAGTAAATTAAGTCTAAATTCCTACCCATGTCAATTTTAAGTGTTAATGTCAGCATTATTACTTTTTAACGTAAACTCGTGCTATAACTGTGCAATTTTTTATTACACTCAGATATACTTTTGGTACCTTATAGCTATGAGTCAAAGGCACTCCGAACTCCGAATCATCCACCCTAACTATCAGCAGACATGCCTTGCGGCTCACCACATCCTACGTACGTCTTTCTACGGAGTCTCGTGATCACAACATACTATATCTATTTTTAAAGCGCTTTCATAATTTAGTGATATTGTCGGATACAAGAGCCACTTATTTACGTCTTTACTCTTTATACCTACATTGAAGATGTTTTTCGTTCATTTTGATTTATCTTAACATAGTATAAAACAAAGTCGTTTCCCGCTGTCTGTCCCTATGTATCATTATAAGAAACACGGGTTTAGATCGCGTTGTAGAAAATCATTGTTATTAACTACCTAGCTAGACGTTTCGGCAAACGGATCACACCGGCACAAAAATCTGTCGCTCTACTTACAAAGCGAGAGTTGGTCAGAGCTCAACCGAGATTGGTCATCGAATCCTGTTGCTAATATAAGTTTGTCAAAGTTCCATATTTCAAAGTCTTTGATAGCAACACGTTCACGATAAATTCAGTTCAAATTGAGTATTAAATCAACAGTCAATACCGAATCTCGCAGCCCCTCGCCGCCGCCGCCCGCCCCGCGCCGCAACCGCTCGCTTCAAAGGTTTCCTTTTCATTGAAAATCAAATTTTTCTTCAAGAACCGGTTTATCCATGCTCGGATGGCAAATAAATAAAACTCTTACAATGTGCGCAATGTGGCGTTTAGTTGTAAAATGTCCAATTCCCAGAATGTTCAATTCGCAGAATAAAATAATAATAATAGCATTTCTCAAAATGTCCAGTTTGCAGAAAGTTTCATACTTGATTGTCTTTTTGTATAGAGTCCCGTGACTCATACTTATTAACTTTTATTATCAACTAGATAGACAATGTGTGAGGATGGAAGTAATTCCTCCGCGCATGAAGTGCTTCACTTCACCAATTGCGACGAATCTGGAAACGCATCAGAAGTTTTGTAGCAACAGATAGGCTACCCCGCTAATATCACAAAAATCCCACGGGATCTAGAATAACAGCGTGGCTCTGCCAGTATTTCTACTTATTCTATTATGTATTCTGTGGTATTCCTTACATAAAATCTTTCACATTTATCATATTAGAAGAGATTACGTTGCCAAGAGCAAAAAAAACGCGGCAAAGACAGTACTTCGAGCCAAGATATTAACTCGATTATTGCTACGGGATGTAAGTCATTGCATTGCATGATGTAAGACGTCGCGTGGTCTTGGGTTGGGATTTTACAGAATCTTAGTGGATTGCATAATATCGCGATGCTCCGACAATGATACCTCACTTGCCCTAGTAGCTATAAATTAGGTGGCATAATGACTTGCCGTGTAGCCCCAGCATAGAATAGGGTTACCCCATCTTTTCCCGTGGGTGTCGTAAAAGGCGACTAAGGGATCTGAGGGAGATTAGCAAACCTTAAGTACTCCCAGCGTGGTAGTGGATAAACTGCTGGATCCCTAAGAGAGTTGGTGTAAAAAGATTGCCAAATCTAATTGCAGAAGGTATGGTCAATGATGACTAACCGACTGCGTCGACCCGTCGACCCGTCGAATAAAAAAATACATTTGGAGTTTAGCGGAGCCCGGGCTCTCAAGAGGGATGCAACCGGGAACATCGCTCGGATGAGAAGGAGACAAATGACAGTGCGAGCGACGTATGAAAACTTCACCCACTCTTTCTTCCCCCACAGCAGGGTGACTCCCGCGGCACCCGGGTGTTTTCAAGGTCCACCACCTAAGTAACCAGTGTACCGAGTGTCTTGATTTGATGTTAAAAATATTGATGTTTGTCATTAGGACCCGGGGACTACACCTAGTGTCAGAGTTGGCAGGTCGCCCTAAGGCCGCTAACTAAAGTGCGTTTCATATTTAAATTCCTATGCCGTTATGTTGGTAGCAAAACAAAAAAGTCTTGCCTTAATATCTTGAATGTGCAATACCCTAAACCTTGAATACAGGAAGATTCGTTTATCCATTCTTCATATACAAATCTCCCTAAATTCAAGGTAGCACATTCAATTTTTTATTTTTTGCACTTTTTGGTTTTGCTATCAACATGACTGCAAAGGAATTTAAAGATGAAACGCATTCTAGACCTATCGACTGCTATCAGAGATAACAATCGGACCCGACTGCATTACCTCCGCAGGTCGATATAAATGAACGACTGAAAAACAATCACCTTTAATACAAAGTTAGGCATAGTTTAATGTTTTGTAGGTAAGCTGATAGACTTGTTCAAACCATAGGGAATTTGCTAAACTCATTTTCGTGTTTCGTGGTTAGCGATTGTTTAATGTTTAAGCTGTCTGTAGTCTGTACTTAACTTTTTGAGGTAAGGCTATGCCTTTGTTTGGATGCGTGCTTCGATACCTTTTGTTAAATCACTTATTTCGATCAAGTCAATCAAGTACCTAAGTCAGTCAAAACCATCGTATAAATGGACGATCCTTTTTCCTGGCCTTAGCCCTATCAAATTCAAAGTTGCATTGGCGTATGGCTTAGATTGGTTGGAAGTCCACAAGTCTTTATTACATTAAGAAAGCAACTTGAGGAACGAGTTCTCCATCCGTCTTCAGTATTGGCTGGACCGGCTTACGTATCGGAACCCGGACGAGTCCAATTGGCGATAAGACTTAGGCCGGTGCGTGGGTCGCGCTTTGTAGTAACAAAGCGCGACCGTGTCGCCTTTCCGCCAAGACCATCCTCTCGGGGATAACAGTTCGTCAAATAACATTATTCTAAAGGTAAGTACCTACTTAACAAAAAAAGCTTCCTGGCCTTCTGGGGATCCTTGATTTCGGCGTTGCGTAAGTATAGGGTCATTAACCTGAGGCCCGGCCGGTGCTTGCCGCTCAATCGAACTGTTGTTTCACGACGACAGCTATGTATGGATCAACTCGAGTTTAAACTTATAGAAAAGTAGCTGACACGGCAAACGTTGTTTTGCCTTATAAATTATAGATAGTAGCCGATTCTCAGACCTACTGAATACGCATATAAAATTTGGTAAAAATCGGTAAAGCCGTTTCGGAGGAGTACGGTAACTAACATTGTGACATGGAAATTTTATATATTGGATAGATATACAGTCGAAATGGCTAAACAGGAGGTGTATGACGATTGACAACGTTTGCCGAGTCTGCCATTCCTGTTTTAACTTTTTTTTTCTATTGTGTCATCCATCATCATTAATAATTCAATAATATATGTATACTGTAATTTGATAGCCGCTTAGTTGTATTTTAATTTGTAATTGTGATAAAAAATGCAGCTAAATTAAAATCGGCCTTCACATGAATCTGCACAAATTCAGATAATCACATTAATTTCGTTATACAATTTGACGTTACTTGCGCCTTACCTGCATAAATACAGGACAAAAAAGTTTATTCTCGATTTTCAAGGTAAATTATTCTGCATTTCAAAGCTAGGCTCTGTAGACAGACGAATTTCCAAAAATATCAATGTGTCATGTCCACTTTACTCCAACACAGAATAAACTGACACGAGATGACTGTGGGCCACGTCACGTCAGTGTGATCAAATTCGCAACGCGAGGGGTCCACTCCGCCATGACTTTTTAAACTTTTATTTTTTTTATTGAAAGTAATTGAATGGAAATAGCTGATTATCTGGAAACTACAACGGACTGCTTTTGGGGTTCCGTACCTTAAGTCACAGTTTACCTAATAGCCGGTGTGCCTCGCGGCGCTTTTACAGTTGCCAATCTTTCATACAAAGTTTTTCGAAATATATGTTGACCGGTCACTTAAGTTGTAGGGCTGCCAATAACGCGCGCGGGCAGACCAAACACCGAAAACTGGGAACGTTCTAAATACTGTCTTTTTTTTAGAGTTCCGTACCCAAAGGGTAAAAACGGGACTATATTATTGCAACAACAAGCAATACCTACTAAAAACAAGATAAAACACATATTTAAGGCGGTCAACAACAAACGTGATTTTTCACGGTAACATTTTTACCACTAGCATAATCTAGTGCTAAACTGGCGTCAGTGGTAAAGATAAATGCAAACGATTCCGCTTGATCCAGTGTTTATTTTAGGGTTCCGTACCCAATTGTGACAACGGCACAGAACCCTTCGTCCGCGAGTCTGACTCGCACTGGGCCGGTTTTTTTATTTGAGTTTCTAGGCACCATGTCAAAAATAACTCGGTCGCAAAGCAGAGCTACCGGACCGCGAGTCCTGCATGTGTCCTGAGCTTAACGAGGGTGAAACCAACACAGCCAGCTACAAACTAAGCTGAAAATGCACTCTATTACGTCAGGTCTAGAGTCGCAATTCGTTTATATGTATTTGTTAAGTTGAAACCGAGCACAATACCCAATCCCCTAGCGAGGTAAACCAGGTCATACGAAACAAGTAACAGAGGAGGTATTCATGTAACGTTATACCAAAGCTAGGGTTCGCCTTTTATTTACTTACGCCAATTTGTTTCGTACGTAGATTATCCCTTAAGGTTTAATCTTAAGAGGCCGGCGGAGATTGAGTTCTCTTTAGAATGGATATAATACATTAAAAGCCTTATTAATAAACGTGGAGTAAGGTTGGAGTAGTGAAAACATGTTTTGTCTTTTTCCGTGACAAGAACTTTTAAAGTTGACAGACAGAAACAAAAGGTGGTAAAATTATTCTGACCTTACTCCACGTTTATTAATAGGGCTATAAAGGTCTTACTATAACACAATAGTGTGACAGGGATAGCGCTAGCGAATTTCAGATATGTAAAAGAAGGACGTACGATGCGACTGTGAGAAATATTAGAGCATAAAATCAAATATTTGCTAATTAATTACAAGTTAAATAGACAGTTTATCAAAAAAAATTCTTCTTAGCTCTACAGAGGCACTTACGAACAATTGGTTTCAAGGTGCAAGCAATAAATAAATTCAATATTCAGTTTCTGCTATGGTATTCAATCGACGTCAATAACACGTCTAGTGTTAGATACGCCTATGATTGTACTTGTATAAATGCGAATATATAAATGTATGACGGCCTCTGTGGCGCATCCGGCGAGGGCCCGCGATGGAGAAGGTTGTGGGTTCGATTCCCGCCTGGTGCAAGTATTTATGCTTAAAAATAAATTATTTGTTTTTGATCTGGATGTTTTCTATGTATAGTAGTAGTACATTTGTTAGTGCTCAAACCCAGCACTAGGAAAGTCATGAATAGCATTGACTAAAGTTGCTAGAGCTGAATAAATCATCTAAATCAGACGGAAAATAATATTATAACTGTACAATCAAAAAAAAAAGTGAATAAAATATATCTTAGCATATTAAAAAAAAGCCATATCAAAGCAAATTACGAAATGTTATTAAATGCCTAAAGCCTTCAAATGCCTAAAGGTCAGCACGGGTCAATGACACTTAATTTACACGGAGTTTAAATTCTTTTGAAACACATAAGTACTTAAAAATGTTTGTAAATGGTACCTAAATTACGTACCAAACTGTCGTTTTTATCCAGACACTTCACAATACAGGCACTAGTCTAGTGTGAGGATCACAGATAAATCAGTAAAAGCACAATTTAAGTTGGTAGGTGATTAATTATTTATCTTGTTATTATTGTTCTTTTTACTCTCTCAGAATATTATTTACTGTGACAAAGTCTTACCAAAGGAATTGGATCTTGTTATAGAACATAGAATTCCTTTTATTATTTTGCTATGAGACGATTTTCTGCCTTCTAAGTGAAGTAAAAGAGATTATATAAAATCATAGCTGCGTCCCGCGGTTTCACCCGCGTAAGTCCCGAGCCCGTAGAAATATCGGGATCAAATGTAGCCTATTAGCCTTCCTAAATAAATGGACTATCCAACACTGAAATAATTTTTCAAATCAGAACAGCGGTTTCTGCGATTAGCGCGTTCAAACAAACAAAAAACTCTCCAGCTTTATAATAAACTAGCAGCTCCCCGCGGTTTCACCCGCATAAGTCCCGATCCCGTGGGAATATCGGGATCAAAAGTAGTCTATAGCCTTCCTCAATAAATGGACTATCCAACACCGAAAGAATTTTTCAAATCGGACCAGTGGTTCCTGAGATTAGCGCGTTCAAACAAACAAACAAACTCTTCCGCTTTATAATAGTAATAGATAGATAGATAGATAGATAGATAGAAGATAATAGAAGATAGATACATCGGACTTTCAACAGAAATCTTGGAATTATTTCTCAGTATATATTCTTCAGAAGTTGCATTTCTCTTGACTTAGTAGAAATAAGTTGTTACCGTAAAATGGGGCTATTCGGGATTTTAGCGATATTTGGGACAACAGAGGAATTCGAACTATAATACCCAGTGATGGTTTGTAGGTAGAGCGCAGACGACTGATCATCCTTGAATTAAAAAATATCAATATTTAGTTACCCAGCGACTCCTGCGAATATTTAAATTTCGAGAATTCCTTAGTCATCCCAAATATCGCTAAAATCCCAAATAGCCCCATTTTACCGGTATGTATAGTACAGCTTTTAATATGCACTACACTTAAAAAAATATGAACACAGAATGGCCTAGACTAGCCACTTTCAAATGAGGTGTGATGAATGCATTACAAAACAATGGAGCGGAGACGACGACGTATGATCATTTGAAGTTGAAGTGCCGAATAAATGGCCAGACAAGAGTGCAGAACACACATACCAAGTTCGAGTTTATTTCTATTAACAGAGAACTTGGCCCTGCACCCAGTGTGGTAACTCAGGTTTATAGGCACTATGCAGTACATTGCTGCTTTGCGGTAATCACTGGAGATTACCACGTTATGTCAATGCGGCTATGTACTGCATAGTGGCTATAAAACTTAGTTATCTACTAAATAAATAAATAAGGGTGCAGGTAACCTGTCGCGGACCGCGGTCCCGGTATGCGTCTTTCTCATACGAGCGATGTTCCCGGTTGCATCTCTCTCGGAAGGCCCGGGATCCGCTAAACCCCAAATTATTTGGTGTCGGCGCAGTAGGTAAGTCATCATTGACCATACCTTCTGCAAATAGATTTGGCAATATTTTTACGTTCGACCGCCTGCCTAACACCAACCCTCCTAGGGACTAAGCAGGGGAGAACTTTAGTTATCCTAGTCTCCCTTAGATCCCTTAGTCGCTTTTTACGACACGGGAAGAGATGGGGTAACCCTATTCTATGCCGGGTCTACACGGCACGCGCGCCCAGTATGTGTGTTCTGAGCTTAATCCGAAAGGTGCAGTTTAACACGATCAAAGTAAAAACCAAACAAACTCCAAACCCAGAAAGTAAGATGAATTGAAACTGCGCAAGCGAGACATTTGCATAAAATTTTAACAAACAACAGAACCGGCGCAACTGCTATAATGTACCCTAATCCGTTGAGATAAGACCGAATTTACAAGTCACGGTACCGTCTGATGATAACCGGGGTATTACTCACCAGTATTATATTTTATTGATGTGTGCTTGTTGACAAATGTTGAATCGTTTTGTTAAAGGCCGTTTTGATATCAGAACACTTACTATTACTTAATGAGGCAATTCGAATGGCGTTGTATTGAAGAAACGTATATCAGCGACTTGTCTTTTTACCCGACTGCCGAAGGAAGGTTATTTTCAATTCGGTTTTAGATAGATACTAGCTGACCCGGCAAACGTTGTTTTGCCTTATAAATTATAGATAGTAGCCGATTCTCAGACCTACTGAATACGTATACAAAATTTCATAAAAATCGGTCAAGCCGTTTCGGAGGAGTACGGTAACTAACACTGTGACATGGAAATTTTATATATTAGAAGATAAAACTTTATTTGTACAACATAAGACAAGAAAAGAACATATAACACAAAAAGAGTAAAGACAATGCTTAAAATGTAAGATGGGCGGCCTTATTGCTGAAAACGATTTCTTCCAGAAAAACCTTTGGATGGAGTAGACCTGTTTTACCTTGAGTGGCAGGTAAGCATTTAGCTTTAATTTTTTTTCCGTATGCCGCAGTTTTACTCGAAGACGGCACGGTCATTTTGGATGATTCTTTTTTGTTGTAAAGGGGATGCCTAAGCCTACGATGCCACAGACAGACAGACACATCAAACTTATAACACCCTTCTTTTTCCTTCAGGGGGTTAAAAAGAAGCATTACCCAAAAACTCCCTCGTGTTTTAATAAAAGCTTGAATGCCCGCAGAAAGAAGTATTATAAATAAAAGGGTAAATAAATTTGCAAACTAATAGGAGCAACATTTTAAAATGAAATTTTCCCAGGCATACATTTTAACTTAACTATAGAAAGAAGCAGCGTCAGTATTCTGTGATAAAAGTATATTATTTCTACAAAAAATATTATAAACGCGAAAGTTTGTGATTTATTGAATAAGTAAACTGCAACTAACTAGTAACTGAACTTCGTCTCATCGGAGCGATGTTCCCGGTTGCATCCCTTTCGGGAGCCCGGGGTCCGTTAAAACCTCAAATTATTTGGGGTTGGCGGCACACAGAGTAGGTAAGTCACCACACATACTGCAAATAGATTTGGCAATATTTTTTACAGTCGGCAGCCTGGCTGGCCTCTAAACTCCTTTGGATCAAGTAGTTTACCCGCCGCCGCGCGGGGAGAATACCAGGTTAGCTAGTCTTCCCCAAATTCCTAAGTTGCCTTTTACGACACCCACGGGAAGAGATGGGGAGTGGGGAGCCCTATTCTAACCGGGGCTACAGGACAACTTGCAACTGAACTGAACTTGAAAATGGTATTATTATGCTAATAAAATGAAAATATAGACCAATTTTATTACGGTACTCAGGAATAAAACATGACATACATAATATGTATACATACATACTTTTTCCGTATACGGAATCGGGACTTGCACGAGTGAAATCGCAGGCCGTTGCGTAGTAGTAGGTAATATAATATTTATAACCGGCCTATAACGCAACAATAGCTGTTTTCAGAGAGAAGATCGTTTCTTGTTTCAATTGATTGTACTTAGATTCTACAGTGAATATAAAGGTGGGAATACACAAGCCTGTAGCTGGCCAACTTGCACTTGTATTACGCCTACTGGCACGTTAGAGCGTAGGTGTTGTCTATACTTTTACTTTAATATTATAAAGAAGAAAAAATTGATTTTTTTTTGTGGTGCGCGTGTGTGCGTCTGTATGTTTGTTATGAATAAACTCGAAAACTACTGGACCGATTTCAAAAATTCTTTCACCATTAGAAAGCTACATTCACCCTGAGTAACATAGGCTTTTTGATCCCGATATTCTCACAGGATCGGGACTTACGCGGGTGAAACCGCGGGACGCAGCTAGTCATTTATAATAATAAACTCTGTGAATAACACACAGCGCCATCTAGCCCCGTGGTAAGCTACTAAGCTTGTAGTACGGTGACTAGACAACGGATATAATACTTAGGTATATTTATTTTTCTTTTGTAAGTAGATACAAACATACATATACAGATACACCCAGACCTGAAACAAATATTTATTTCTAAGCATAAATACTTGCAGCCGGCGGGAATCAAACCCGCAACCTTTTGCATTGCAATCGGGCCCTCCCCCGACGCGCCACAGAGGTTGTCAAATTGTATTCTAACTAACTGGCACGCCTGTACCCAATGAGTGACGAGATGCCAAAAATCTGGATACGTATCCTAAAACTAAAACTTCTCAACAATGCCTCAGCGTTGTCAGTTTTTTTTCGGTTTTTTATTTCTTTGTAATTTTGCATAGTTGCGCCTAAGCTTTTGAAATGAATGCAAAATTACCAACAATTGCTCAACCGTTTGCGAAAAAATTCTAATACAATGCTAAAGCACTGTTGACAGACATTTCAGTTTTAAAATACGTGCCCTGGCATTAAAGCTAATGTTCCATTTTATAGACTTTTATTCCGCTTATTAACGTTATCTACAAGCTTACCGGGTACTAACAAGCAAGTTACACTTGACAATAGCTGGCATTTATAGTACATTTTTTAATTTCAGCCTATAATCTGACGGTTTTTGTTTCCATTTTTTCTTTAGAAAGATGTGTCAAATCATAGTCTACAACTAAAAAACAAATTATAGCAATTACCTACATACATTGCAAGTATTGCAGCTACAGGCATGTAAGCCCGCCTTAATACGTCCCATCTCTTTCATCGCAGCGAGGCAGAAGAAGACGGATATACGTAGATAGAAAATACATCACTAAATTACAGCTACAAAAACAACCAATTTGTTACAATTCTCTGGGAACTCTTTAGGGGATTTTTGGAAGTGAACATTCAACAAATAGAGTTCAGATCTAGATGTATCTACCCTGTTTCAGAAACTTAGATCAAAAAGGTAAACAAAGAACTGTCAATTTTAAAGGTAAAAGTAAATAAAGAGCTGTCACTTTATGTCAAATATATGGGATTTTTGTTTACCTTTTTGATCTAAGTTTCTAAAACAGGGTATTAGAGTAGGTAGAGAGTAATGCAAACAAGTCGGACGTGTAACAGTTAAAAACTAGGGCGTTATTAAGGTATATGAATTTCATTACAAACTGGGTACAAACTAACTAGAGATGTTCAGAGATTGCCCGATCTCAAGAACTATGATGCAAGTAAACGATACGGTACCGCGTCCCGACCTATTTGCGAACTGTGAGATACTATAAGAAGAAAATTTACTGCGTAAACGCAAAAAGCTTTTTCTCGGGGCCTAGGGAGCGGCTTATCATTGCATCGATCTGACTAATGTTGGGTTTGTTTATTCAAAATACTATTCGTTTCAATTACCTACGGAGGCAACAAATCGTATTTTGTGCGTTGTGATTGTGACCGAAACTTTCTATAATTTTTGTAGTTATAGTAAACTATAAGCGCCCCGCGGTTTCACCCGCTTTAAGTCCTGATCCCGTGGTAATATCGGCATAAAATAGCCTGTGCTATTCTACGTCTCCAGCTATCAATATTCTAAGTTTCATCGCTATCGGTTCAGTAGTTTTTGCGTGAAGGAGAAAGGTGAAGGAGGCCTGTATCGCCACGGCATTTTTTTATGTTTACCCTTGCCTATAGATGTTTCTCATCAAAAATACTTCTACACCCCGCCATACAGTTAAGTACGACCATGATAGGTAATAAAATAATAATATAATATAGTAGGTTTCTATTCGTAGAAGTTACGTCATCTAATGCCTATTGGTATTAGTTCGCATTGACCCACACTGTTGCGTTAAAGGTTGCCAGTTCAACTCTCAAGAACACATTGAAAAACAAAACTTTAAGAAATACAATGTTTTTCAATAAATTAAGTCATCATATCATCATCGTCTCAGCCTTTATCCGTCCACTGGTAAACATAGGCCTCCCCCATACGACGCCACAAATAGCGATCGCGAGCTACCTCCATCCAACGACTCCCCGCGACCGCTACAATGTCATCGGTCCACCGAGTAGGTCTTCCAACACTCCGTTTAAAAAAAAAAGAAAATTATTAAAAATATCGAGCCGATACAAAATTTCAATTCGACAATTTCAACATCAGATTATTTGTAAGTACTTAGTTCTTTTTCTGCAGTCTAAAATGTGGCTCGCCCATCTAGAAGAGTTTCCACTCATCTTTATTATTGACGGTACCGGTTTACGTATTTACAAGGAATTATTTTGACGATTCGAGTAAAGTCCACAAAACAAGATTAGTAATCTCTTCAGAAAAATGTTGTTTCGACCTTTGTGGTCGCACGGAATGCACGATGACGTCATCCATACTATAACAATACAAAAACGTTTGTAACTAGAATCTGTCACATCTTTATTAGACACGGGTCTAGGAGAGTCTTCTCGGGACCACGGCCGGTGTGACCCGTTTGCCGAAACGTTTAGGTAATTAATAAAAAAAAATGATTATCTATAAAGCGATCTAGACCCGTGTCTAATAAAAATGTGACATATTTAGCTTCGATTCTTCATACGACCACACCACTAAAAAAAAAAAACTTTGGCACAAAGACAATCTGAAACTCTTTGGTAAGTGAAGGCAGACTGGTATTTGACAGATAGGGCAGCCATTTTGAATTTCATGACCTACTCGATTCGATGTTTTTGAAACACGTTTGTTGTATGGGAGCCCCTCTTAAATATTTGTTTTAATTTGTTTTTAGTATTTGTTGTTGTAGCGGCAACCGAACTACATCTTCTGTGAAAATTTCAACCGTCTAGCTATTGCGGTTCATGAGATACAGCCTGGTGACAGACGGACGGACGGACGGACGGACGGACGGACGGACGGACGGACGGACGGACGGACGGACGGACGGACGGACGGACGGACGGACGGACGGACGGACGGACGGACGGACGGACGGACGGACGGACGGACGGACGGACGGACGGACAGACAGACAGACAGACAGACAGACAGACAGACAGACAGACAGACAGACAGACAGACAGACAGACAGACAGACAGACAGACAGACAGACAGACAGACAGACAGACAGACAGACAGACAGACAGACAGACAGACAGACAGACAGACAGACAGACAGACAGACAGACAGACAGACAGACAGACAGACAGACAGACAGACAGACAGACAGACAGACAGACAGACAGACAGACAGACAGACAGACAGACAGACAGACAGACAGACAGACAGACAGACAGACAGACAGACAGACAGACAGACAGACAGACAGACAGACAGACAGACAGACAGACAGACAGACAGACAGACAGACAGACAGACAGACAGACAGACAGACAGACAGACAGACAGACAGACAGACAGACAGACAGACAGACAGACAGACAGACAGACAGACAGACAGACAGACAGACAGACAGACAGACAGACAGACAGACAGACAGACAGACAGACAGACAGACAGACAGACAGACAGACAGACAGACGGACAGACGGACAGACGGACAGACAGACAGACAGACAGCGAAGTCTCAGTAATAGGGTCCCGTTTTTACCTTTAGGTACGGAACCCTAAAAATGATTGACGGAAATCGTGTAAGTATAAAAAGTCTCACATCTTCTCGCTTAGCCCGGATTTTTTTTTTCTGTTACTTTTTTTCCGATTTTTATAGTTTTATTTTATACTAGCTACCGCGTAAATCCTGATCTTGCGGGATTATCGGGATCAAAAATGTACTCTCCGTTACTTAAATAAAATATTCCTATGCAAATTTTCATTCAAATCGGTCGAGCCGTTTGACCGTGAAGAGGGGAACAAACGAACAAAATTTCGGATTTATAATATGACTAGCTGCGGCAAACGGTTTCACCGGCGAAAGTCTCGATCCCGTAGGCATATCGGGATCAAAAGTAGCCTATGTTACTCCTAGGTAATGTAGCTTACTTTTGGTGAAAGAATTCTTGAAACCGGTCCAGTAGTTTTGATATAATTCATTATAAAATAAACATACGACATACACACAGAAATAGGTACAAATCTTTCCTCTTTATAATATTAGTGTAGATTATCCCTATTCAAGAGTTACGCGGACGAATCCGAGAGTCGCAACTAGCAAGACCTTTATCAAAACAATACCTAACTACGCCGTTCGTATAGTTTGAAGAATGATGCACGGAATAACTGATTCATCACGCTCGCTCCCGGACTTCATTTACAACAAAACCGGTCAACGATTTATTAAGGTTCCGTACCCAAAGGGTAAAAACGGGACCCTATTACTGAGACTCCGCTGTCTGGGCCTGTCTGTCCATCTGTCACCAGGCTGTATCTCATGAACCGTAATAGCTAGACAGTTGAAACTTTCACAGATGACGTATTTCTGTAGCCGCTATAACAACAAATACTATGAACAATTAAAACATATATTTATGGGAGACACCCATACAACAAACGTGATTTACATAAAAACGCAAAGCAACGATACCGCGATGTATTTTTACCTAGTTACTCTAGTGATGGAGTGATAGACTGGCGCCAGTGTTAAAATAAATTGAAACGTTCGCGTTGCGTTCACGGATTGGTTGGTCCAGTATTCGTTTTAGTGTTCCGTACCCTGGGAACCCTTCGTGCGCGAGTCCAACTCGCACTTGGCCGGTTATTTTTAAGTCACGTTCATTAACAAATAAGTAAAAAAAAGTTTTAAAAGACCCTTTGAAGTAAACGGCTACCTACTAGAACGGAAATTACATTTTAAGTCAAGTGGCGGTTCCATTTGGTTTTGTTTCGAATCCATTTCCTGTCATTATAACTAAACTAGCTGCGTCCCGCGGTTTCACCCGCGTAAGTCCCGATCCCGTGGAATTATCGGGATCAAAAGCCTTCCTCAATAAATGGACTATCCAACACTGAAAGAATTTTTCAAATCGGACCAGCGGTTCCAGAGATTAGCGCGTTCAAACAACCAAACAAACTCTTCTGTTTTATAATAATACAAGATAACAGATTCTACTAGGAAAACTCGCTAGCTGCAGTTAGCAGTTTAAAGGTACGAGTTGGCAACGGGCGACATGAGGCGGCAGCGGAGAACGTCTCGCGGCGACACTACTATGAAACTACCTACGTAGTCAGCGACACGAAGCTAGCCACGCGTCGTCGATCGAGCGTTTCCATAGAAACCGTGACATGAAGCGACGACGTGTCGCCGCAACACGTCGTCGCCTCATGTCGCCCGTTGCCAACTCGTACCTTTACCTTCGCTCCGCTAAGTCGTTTCCACCAGAAATGCGCTAAGCGAAGCTAGGTTAGCTACGCACCCTCTCTTATGGTCCTTTATAAAAGATGTTCTTGTAAAAACGAAAAAATGCTCTTGGCGAGTGTGTTAACTAAAGTTAATCTTTGGGCAGATAAATCACTGGAAAGTGGTTCCTGAAGTAACGTTCAAACGATCCTAAGTGAAAGAATTATACTGTCGAAATACGAAACCTCCTGCTTTTTTGAAATCGGTTAAAAACGCCTCAGTAAATTTAGTTAGCCAAGTCTTAGCAGTAACGCTTTGCCGATTTCCGATAGTCACTGTTTGTTTTTAGCTTGCGAAACTTTTTTTTCTTATCATGTAAAACTCATTTTCTCTACACCTTCATTTCATATTAAGTAAATAAAAATTATCTAACACCTAGTGACCTACAAAGCGCAACGTATAGAAATTCCCGTCCTCTCGTATCAAAGCTAATATTTGCAACTGTCTGCAGAACGAAAATTGTTCACCATTACGCTGCCCATTTAGGAATTTAATTTGGATAATAACATTTTTGAAACGGTATTTGACTAAATAATTTCCATTTTCACTCTTGACACTTGATTTTTTGATGATGGGTATTTATTACCTACTTTTACAAATCCTACTAATATTATAAGGCTGAAAGTTTGGAGTATGTATGTGTGTGTTAGTTACTCAATGACGTAAAAACCGCTAAACCGATTACCATGAAATGTATGTAGGTAGCTGGAGACCGGGTATAACACATAGGCTACCTTTTATCCCAATATTCCCGCGGTATCAGAACTTACGCGGTTAAAACCGCGGGTCTCAGCTAGTTTTGTATAATTCAGGCCATAGAGTTAAAATAATTTCGCAGAATTGTACTCCTTCGTTACTTCTGAAAACTGAGCTAACTCCTTCTGTCAAACTCAAAATATTTAATTCCACTGACCTCCATGGTACAAGTCGCTGGACAGGTCATAGCGCACTGAAATTTGTGCCGATTTGATTAGCGCCTTGTTGCACTGTTGTTGCAACAAGGCGCTAATCAAATCAAAGACCTAATGTCATTTTGTAAGGTATACCAATTCCAGCGTACTTGTATAGTTTTATTTCAGTGTTTAATTCACATCATTATGAAACGTGGGTAATCTAGTGTGTCTCTGGAACGCGATTGGATGTGGTATTGGATGTCATCTAAATATTATAGGAGACTCCTAATACAATTTAAACATGCATTTGCAATTTGGATACGGTCTGAATACTGCATTCCTCCGCAGGGTTGATATTTTCCTATTTGCTGTAGTGCGGTGAACGAACACGCCACCTGCGACGCAGGCAGCTGTGGGTTTGAATAAAGCCTGCTGTAAAAAAATTGTGTGATCTGCAGCTATAATATTTTAAAAATCCGGCCAAGTGCGAGTCGGGCTTGCATACGAAAAGTTCCGTACCATTATCACAATTGGGCACCGAACCTTAGTATCAGTAATAGGGTACCGTTTTTACCCTTTGGGCGGAACCCTAAAAATAGCCTATGCCATTTGTTTTCAAGTATCCATACCTATTTAAAGTCAGCTTGCTTATCGCTAAATCAATCTATTTGAAGCAACCTTCAAGACGTCATTATGTGCTAAGTAAGGCAAATCAAAGGAGGTAAGACGCCAAAACTATAATAAGAAGAAACTTAAAATATTCTGGAACTTGAAATATTATACAAGAACTTGACACTGGCTGTTCCAAATTAGCCATATCGGTCTCAGGCCGAAATATATATATAAAAAAAAACAAAGGAGTTTACTTAAACAAAATCAAACCCACGGCCACGTCCCATAAGGATTATCACGAATCCACACTCGCAACCACCACATCTACTTCAGGTCAATGAAATCAGTTAAAAATACATTGCTAATTCCGAGCACCATGGTCGGTTATAAATATTATACACAGCCCTAAAATCAATTCAAAAGACGTTTTACCCACGAAGTCTGGAGTCAGATTGGCGCATAGCCAAAAAAATGTCACTGACATAACGTTTGCATGTTTTCCTCTTAATTGAATTTTCTTATTTAAAGAGTATACTTATATTAATTAAATGAAGTATGCTTTAGTTTATCAAGGGTCGTGAAGCTTGCATAATGTTATGAAAGCATTATTTAAAGACAATCGGCCAATTTGACGAGGTGCATAGACAGAACGATTCAATAAAATAAAACGGAAAAACATTCAAATAAAACGGAGAAACATTTTTCAATGAAAAAAGTGTTTCTCCGTTTTATTTCATTTCGAATGAATATTTTGGAAAACCTTGCGGTGGGGACCCTTTAAAAGTAAAATCTTAATCCGAATAATATCGATATTAAGGTAGAAAACTAAATTTTTCATAATTTATTTTGGTATTAAGTTTGTATGGAAATGGTAACAGTCGCCACGTTCTTAAGAAAAAATGTCACATGCAAAGAAACAAAACGTCAGATCGTAGTGTGAAATTAATAAGCGGAATTATACCTTTAATATTTTAGTAGTAGCATATGCGCCACAATTGTCTACATACGGCCTAATAATACTGTGACCGCACGTAATTTAGATAATTTCATGTTATCATTATCTTTACGTACCTACTAACAAACATCAGCCACCTCATTTCACAAGGTAACTTACAACTTGCCTCAGCTGCGACCACGTAATGCCTACTATTGTCTCGAGCTAAAGAAAGCGTCGATATTCTCAGTGACAATGATTAAAACTACAGATATACCACATTTACCTAACCAACGATTGTGTATCTACACCACTAGGCATCTATTCTACAACTAAACAAAAATACTCCGACGAATTGAGTAGCTCCTCCTTTTTTGAAGTCGGTTATGTTTTAAATATGCTACAGTTCTATTCAATATGTTTCGTAAACGGTTCAGCAATTTAAGAAAAGAAAGTTAAGTGGTATAACAAATTACATTATTGTATTAAAAAAAAACAATTATCTCGATTGTATTGTGTATTTAAGCCATATAAGCTGTTTTTTTTTTCTTCTGAAAATTAACAAGAGTATGGTTAAAGCTATGCATAACTCGTCATTAGACGCCCGTCTGTATTATGTATGAGAAAGAACAAAAAACAATGTTGTCAATAAACTACAGTAGAAACCTAGCCTCATTAGACGCCCGTCTGTATTATGTATGAGAAAGAACAAGAAACAATGTAATCAATAAACTACTTTAGAAACCTAACCTTCGAACTGCACACTGTCCAATCTACGTTTGCGTAATCTTTGACAGACTATACGCCGCATGCCACGTGACGCGAACGCAGCTGATATCTGACTCATACAGTTTTCATTCAAGTTAATGGACACTCTTCCTATACTGCAACGCCCCTCGGTTTCAATCTTGCATTTTGTCCGCACAGTTCTCCGACGCAAAAGGTTACCGGGTTCGATTTCGGCCGCGGAACAAGTGCTTACCTACGCAGCCTACATTTTATTGTTTCTGGAGTGGATTCTGCTGAATGTATTTGCAATAACCCACTCACAGTCGGTTAAAAAGAAGTATTTTGTAAAAGTATGTGTTGTATTTGTTATCTGGTCAGTGGTCACACTAATACAAGTTTAGTTGCTTAGTGTGGGACCAGATGGCGGTGCGGACTATTTATGTTGCTTGGAAGTCGGAACACACGTTTTGGGGCGGCATTTTTTGTGAAGTAGTTTCTTTTCATCGTGTCACACATAGAGAAGCGGCGCGGCGGCGGCGGTAGCCTCCAAGTCCGCTTCCGGACGGCTTCCCGCTAATTCTAGAATCTAGCTTAGAGCAAAGCCGCGTGGAAAGTGGAAGAGTTATGGACAACACGTTCCCAATTTCCAATCTATACTAGTATTATAAAGAAGAAAGATATAATGAAGAAAGACATATGTTTGTTATGAATAACCTCAAAAACTACTGGACCGATTTCAAAAATTATTTTACCATTATAAAGCTAAATACATTCACCCTGAGTAACATATAGGCTACTTTTGATCCCGATATTCCCACGGGATCGGGAATTACGCGGGTAAAACCGCGGGACGCAGCTAGTTAATCAATACTGAAGTATATTTTTTCTGTGTCAGCAGATATAACTAAAGCATTAAAACATGTTTTCGAACGAACGAAGCCCTCATCAACTTTCGCAAAGCAGCTGTGAGTGGCAGATGTTAAGCCATTTGCGCCTTTCCGTTGTATTTGACATACTCAAAAAAAACTACAAGTAAAACTGGAGATATCGACACAAATTGAAAACCTTTGTGGGACAGTGGACGAACTGCGACACAGGAGACTGTCGCTTCGATTACCGCTGTTAAACAAATATTTTGACTATCTACAGATTTTCGTTTCGACGCGATATCTTACAATATCCTTTTTTTTTGTTAACCTATATTGTCACACTGCTGGGCAAAGGTCTCCCTAACATCCTTCCAAGCACTCCGGTCCCGGGCCAGGTTTAGCCAATCTCCGTTAAATACATCAAGATCATCAATCACGCCGTTTTCGGGGTCTGTCTGGTTCTTTTTTTTAAATAGGTTAAAATAATAGTCTTTGTAGTCTTTTCTAAGAGCGTTTTTCTCTTATATGCGTTCTACGACATTTTTAACACAACTTTATCTATAGATTCTCTAACGAGAGTGACAACCAGGACGCGAGCGAATATATGTTTACTCCAAAAAATACGTTTGGCAATCATGATGACCGATAAAGTATTCATGATAAAAATATTAGGTAAAATGATAACAACGCAAAGAAATTAGTTCCAATATCTTTGATAGTAGATAAATGATTGTTTGATAGACACCGACGACGACGGTTAATTTCGTTATTTATAAATAAGCTAGGTACCGATGAAAAAAATAGTACAACTACAAAAAAATATTGCACAGCGCAATCTAGCCCCAAATTAGCACTAGGTTTGTACTATGGGTACTAGACAACGGATATACCACATATTATACTTTTTTTTTGTAAATACATACATATGATACATAGAAAGTACCCAGACCAGAAACAGTATTATTTTAAGCTTAAATACTTGCATCCGGCGGGAATCGAACCTACAATCTTCTGCATTGCAGTCGGGCGTTCCCCCGACGCGCCACAGAGGTCGTCAAAACCCCAACGCATGACTGGGAAAACTTGCGGGATTCGAATTCGCATGATTTCGCTTGACTTCAGTGACATTTTGAATTTTAAACTAATCACGTGGAACACGTGACCCAAAAGCGAACTTGCCCAAAACAACTTAGGTCAAAATTCCACGAAAGACGCAAACCCCTATACTTATTTATTATTCACGTGTACACGTGACAGCAAATTTCACTGCCACGTGCCAAACCTTCCCAGGTTCGCGGATATCGATCCTCGAACGAGTTGGGGCTAAGTCCGGTTCATATCGCTGCATATTTCGATTAGAATCATGTCGCTTTTGCTACACTAACCTATGATATTTAACGTTGCTTTAAAATAGAGATAACATCCATTTGGACACTTCATTACAATGTTGCAAAATTATCATACGTGGTCACACAATTTTCCTATTCTTTTCTTTATCTTTACCGTGTGCTAGTTCAAATAAATGTTTATTTCTTTCGTTCATGTGTCATACTCACTTTACTCATTTGTACGTACAAATATCTTTACTACGAGGGGAGGTCAAGATATTCGCGGAATTCAGCAGAAGGGGGATGAAATTAAATAAGTTGTTATTATTATGTTTCAATGTATTCTCCGTTAAGCGTAATACACTTTTCACACCGTTCATAGAGCATATTATTTTTACCCTCGAAAAGAAATGTATTGTCAAGGCCTCCAAAATAGCCCGAAATTGACGCCTTCACTTCTTCATCGTCTGTGAAATCCTTCCTTCGGAGTTATTATTTCACTTGTGTCGATTCAGGTTAATAACGATGAACCCATCTTTCATAACCAGTAACGTTTCGACCCAAAATATCGTTTTTGTTCTCATTACAGAGATCCAAAAACTCCCGCGACGCGCTGTCGTTTTTGAATCACTCAGAGCATTCTCGGCACCCATCTTGCGCTAACTTAAGACATGCCAAGATGGTCATGAAGAATAAGCAAAACGGTTGTAGACGATAGTTTAATCATTTCTGCAATTTGTTTCTTTTCAATCGAACATCTTCCAAAGCAAGTTTATCGACATTTTCCACGACAACTGCGGAAGTGGCTTCATTGGCCGGCCCGAGCGAGGATCGTCTTCAACTGACTCTCGGCCTTGCTTGAATAGACTATGCCATTTGTAAATCATTGTTTTTCTAGGATAAGAATCCCTGTAAACATTTGACATTTATTCCATAATGATTTTCGGTGTTTTTCCTTGCTTAGTAAGAAACTATATGACGGAACGAAACTCAATTTTGTCCAGTGTTGGTCATTTCTTCCCGATTCGCTGATAAATGAGGCGATAATTAAAAAAGTACTTACCCGATTTTTCTAAAATTTGGTATTTATAGCCATATTGAATGTCTAATCAGACACTGATTAAAAAAAATATCATTATTCTATTCCAACCTCCCTGTTCCGCGAAGTTCTTTACCTCCCCTCGTACAAGACCTTACTTTATTGAATCAGCATAAAGTTTAAAAAAACTAATAGGTATTTCAGAAGTTCTATCTATTTATTACAATCCTAATTTAAATATCTTAGAACACTCCCCAGTGGACTTATCTCTGTTTACGAAGCGAAGCGGTTATTCCGTAAGCTAGGGGCAGGCCGGGCCGCGGGAAATGTGAATGTACCTAATAACAGTTTCGCTGTGTTCAAATTAAACAAGGGCACTGATTCTGGGTATAAAAAAATAAGTTTTTACTACAGGATCCTGGATCCCAAACATTAACAGTTTAAAATAAAGTATTGTAAGACCTGTCATTCTTTTGATGATGGGTTCTCACGGGGCGATATATCTCAAGTCGCGCCTACGCGCCAAGTGAAGGTACACACGTGCTAGCCCGCGGTTTGAGGAGAGACGCGGCCTAGCGCGTGTACTCGGTACTTCAAATGCGCGCCGTGAGACGCCAGCTTTACTGAATTACTGGCCTGTCAGATTAGCATTCATTTTGCATTAGCTTACTGGCATGACTGGTGCGAATTTGTTAACAAGATTACATTTTACCGGTTAGTCGCGCGACCAAAACTGAGACTGTGGCAAAGTCAAAATGATGACGTAAGAAAATAAATATAAATACGCGATTAAATTTTTCTTCTGTTACTGATGTTACATTGAAATTTAAAACTCATTTTTTGGTTATAATTGCGTGGTGTTTATTAATTTTAGCTTTTTTTAAATATCGCTCGACGTTTCGAGACCTTTACATTACAGCTCTCTACTTCAGGGTAGACATTAAAACCGAAAAACGAATAAAAAAAAAAGTACATAACTAGTGTGGCCGGCAGTCGCTAGCCGTGGCGAAGTAGGCGCGTTGAATACAAATAGAATCGCCCCCTCGTACTGCATTAATATGAGAATATTAACTCTTGGATGAAAAAAAACATTTGGAAACGTTTTTAAGTTTCAATTTGCCATCTAGGTGTTCCTAATCATATTTAATATATCTAGGAAAAAATAGGATACATATTTTGTACCCTGATTTAAGTAGCGCGGTCGGGTAAAAAAGAGTTTAAGAATAAGCAGTAGAAATATAATTTATATTTTTTTTAAGTAGCTAGGTAGACATCATTAATTGCCCAACTGTTTAGTTAATGATTATGACATTTAACGCTATTTTACTTTTTACCCGACTGCGCGACGCAAAGAAGGGTTATGTGTTTATCAGTCTATTTACGTTGGATTGTTTTATTTTGAGTCAAAATCGGTCCGAAAATTAACTTGGATAAAACTTAGTGTCTATAGTATTAACATTGAATTCCTGAGAGTGACACAGTGGACACAAATCACATTACCTTCCCGGAAGAACCCGCGAGGCGTTGCTAGTAACGACTAAAATCACAAATTCAAAGGCCAAATGGCAATAAGATTCCCCCTAAATCTCATCTAATAAATCTAAAATAAACCTGTGTACCGCTAAGCATAATAATACTGCATTTACATATATTTTGAATAATTCCAACTAAAGTCAAGTGGCAATATGGTATTTATTACCATTTGTCACTATCTGTGAACGTTTAGAAACAAAAACGTTATTAGACTGTACTATAAGGTACATTATCTCGTATACGAATGTCAATTTCCCCTACAGAATAAAAAAAACATTACCATTTCTCGTCAGAAATAAACATAAAATTGCTTAAGGGGAAGCATTGATAAATTAAAAACTCATTGCAGCGCGGTAGCTTGCTCGAGTTGCAAGGTGTGGCTGGCGTCGTCGTAAGCGTCAAAACATTATTTCTCATTTAATATTAATTAATTGTATATCATATTAAACGAAGTATAACTGTATTACCAATATGAAGTGCAGATTATTACTAATCAATATTCAATACAGGAAAAACCAATGTTCAAATATATCCCGAAATCTCTGTTTTTAACGAGTTGTTCTATTTATCTTTTTTTGTATTGTAAAAGTTAACTATGTAGTCGTCTAAACAAAACTACCAAAATAAGGATAAATGAAGTACCACTTTTGGTACTATGGTACGTAACCATTCATACGCGAGTCCGACTAGCACTTGACCGGTTATTTTTAAACAAAAGACTATCGTAGGTTTAACTCATTTTTACGACCCTACCTGCAACAATGTTTCGTCCCGGGTATAGTAAAATAAAGAGTGGATTGTTTAAAATACAGAGCTAGGCGTATGAGCCGAAATTCAATTATAAATGTAGCTAATCAAATAGGTATATTAGGTTTTAACAAAACAATATGGCATTCTAAAAATGACAATAGAATAGTAAAAAGTATGGGCAAGAAATCGTGATAAAAAAAACTATCCGGACGAATGTTACGACGACTTCTATGGCGAAGCGAAAAGGGACAACATCCTATTATGTACGCAAAAGATTGCGACTTCGATTCCCGATTCGAGAAAAAATCGTGATCTTTATCATAGTTTTAGGGCGTGCTGTGGAAGGCTTTTTGAGAAATTTCCACAACTAAACCTGTGGTTTGCGAAGGTAAAACCGGGGGACACAACTAGTATTTGATGTAGATCAGACTTCGTTGTGACATTTCTACCTGTTTCCCGAAAGGGTCTTTACAGGCGAGCAGACAAATATTAAGGGTTTAATTTTTTTTCCTCTTTAGGGTCGGACGGAATCCTTACAACATCTAAAAAATATTAACTTTTACAATTTGGCAGATAGACACCATTTTAGCCACTGGGTGTCCCTTTTTAACAGACTTTCATTCTGATGTGTTGTTTTCGTATGTTACAGGATAACGTCATTTTTCATAGAAAAGGTACTATTGATGACAACCTTGGGAACGATGAGCAGAATAGCATGGCAGAAGGCTATGCTATGCATGGCTAAAGACAGATTAATAGACCAACTAGAACCTAACTTCTCATCAGAAATCTCCTCAATGTTTAAGGCTTACTTTTCGTGTCCGAGATATTGCAGACAAACTGCAAGATTGCCGCTTACGGTGGCAGATTGGGAAGACCCATGAAGTGCTGGCTTGACGTTGTAAGATCGGATATGCGTGCAAATGACCTCACTACGCGGGATGCCGAAGATCGTGCGAAGTGGAGACATAAAAGTAGAAAAGCGGACCCCGGGTTCTCGAGAGAGATGCAACCGGGAACAACGCTCGGATGATGATGATTGTCTATTCTTAAGGATTAAGTGGCAATCTAAAGTGCACTAACAAAGATGAATAAAAAGTTTAATTTACGCGAAACTAGTACTAGATCAGACAAAAGAGAAAACTATTCTAAATTGTAGACAAATGCAATCCAGCCCAGCATTAATTCCAGAGATGAACCACCTACATCACCTATCTATGTATACCAGAATATCTGCTGAACTGTAACATGCTAAGTATCTACTAGAAAAAAAACATGAAGGAGCAAGCAAGGGGCAATTTATTAGGATGTTTTTATGAGTAGCAACCTTTCAACAAAATATAAGAGCTTTCTGAGTTTATGAGGGTTACACGTAGAGAGAAAACCGAAAGATAGAAGAAACCTTGTGTTTTACAACTTTGTACTGGCTAGTACAAAGTTGTAAAACACAAGGTTTGGCTCACACTTGACCCGACTACGTGACTCACACTTGACCGGTTTTTTTTTTCTCGTAGTCATGGTATAAAGTATAGTATGCAGCTCTTGAATAAAGTACGGATTTACATTGAGGGCCATGAACCACTGGCGTCGCTCAGGATTCTAACACTTGAATCCCTCGCTACGCTCGTGATTCAATCATCATGAATCACTCCCTACGGTCGTGATTCAGTCGTTAGAATCCTTCACTTGCTCGTGGTTCATCTATGGCCCTCGCACTAAATCCGTCTTTTATTCACTAGTTGCATAATATACTATTGTACATCATACATATGGCAAAAAAACAAAACACAAATAGTACATTGAGTAAAGACGTAGGTAGCTTAAAGAGACATGACGAAACTATAAAGGTTGTTGACTACAAACCCTAATATACGGTTCAACGCGTGTACTTGCAACTGAACTTGAAAAAGATATTGTAATGCTAAGAAACACGACTAAAAAGACGAAAGAAAGACGACTAGTCGGCATAATTTGCCGACTAGTCGGCACCTGCCGACTAGTCGGCCCATCTCTAATAAGTATGGAATAAGTGTTTAAAGATTTAAAATCGTATATTTAAACCGACGATTGGTTCGTTGACCTAACAAAACCGCTAAATTCTAGTCTGCGACAATCTTGTTTAGTACTTTTACGATGTTACTGTAAAATACCTATTTATTTTGATAGTTTATGTTTGTTGTTCAAAAAAGTTATTTGTAAATTAACATAATTTATAGGTATTTTGACTAGGAATGCTTTGGTTGGCTTGTCAAGAGTCAAGACCTTCGGGCCTAAGTTGTCTCGCCAAGCGGATTCGTCCATGTTCTGTTCTGATACTAGATATGTGTAGCAACTAACTAAAGGCCATCATTCTGTCTTGGGAATTTGCTCACGCAGCGTGTGATCAAATCCGCGTACTTGAGCAAATCCGAGTGACAGTAAAAACGCCCTCAAGCGTCCATCTCACAGAATCTCACTATCCAATTTCATTTCATGGCAGAGACTGCACACTTAATGAATCCTATTCTGTGACTTATATCATTTCTCCATCACTTTCGGTCTGTTTCATTTTATTTTAAGTCTATACAGATCTTTATCTCTCTATAAAGTAACTACCTAGGATATACACAAGTATCTTCTATATGAGCGTGCTACATAGTGAAAAGTGAGCAGGTATGTTTGTCTACAAATTCTGTAAAATATATTGCAATTTTATATCATTACATCATTGTCTAAAGATGATTAATGATGTCATTCGCGATGCCATTAATTATATGAACTAAGTAATTATGTTTAAATAGAACCTGAATTTGCAGTTATTCTATGAAATATGATGTTGCTAATAAAATTCATTATTACTAACTTACGATCTGCAGCGAAAATTCGATTCCCAAAAAATTTCAAAATATAAAGTACTTATAGGATATTTTGTCTTTTTCCAGATCTCCACCCATTTACATTTGTTGAATATCATCGAAATTGGTTCAGCAATTCTTAAGTTTACATGCCAATGCCCTTAATATTTATGTTGTTTCACCTGCATTCTGTATGCTGAATTTGAGTCTGAACTTCTGAACCAAACATTGGTTTGCATTGTCATCACAATTTTTTTAATGCACAGATAAGCAAGTAAAGAAAAATGCCTTGTAACAATAGTATAGTGATTATGATTAGGTACAATCTTATCAGTAATCTAAAATACTCTAACTAAATGAATGGCTGAATCACCATAAATGGTCTATTTGTACTAGGTATGAATGTACAGAAAACAGTACATTAAGCCACTATCTCACAAGACGAAATTTGATGATTTGGTCTAGAATGTAGCATTAGTACTTAGTAGCAGCACTGCGCCAGACGCGTCACAGAAGCCGTCAAAGCATTGGACAACATACTCTGGCAAGCTTCCTCAATAAAATAAGCACCATGTTGTACTGATAACATAACATCACCTCATGGTCGAGACTGAATGATTGTACAACAACAAAAAACTGTCCCATACACAGTGGAGATTTCCAAATCTAAAAAACTAGTAAAATCGACCAAGCGTAAGTCAGATCCACAGATGAAAGATTCCGTACCATTATCACGGAAAAAAAACAGGTTTGGCGCATGGGAGACCGGCGCCCGGGAGGGATGTAGACAAGAACATTGTATGGGGGAGAAGAGAAGTTACTGTTGATTTCTTTCTGTTCCATCATTGGATCAGTTCCATCATAGCATACTTACTGTTGTCACAAAAGTTAAGCTCACTTTTTATTTCCGCTTTTGACCCCACATGTCTTTTAAATGGTTTAGCCGATTTTGACTGAACATAGCTGAGAATACTCTCACAAGGAAAGAAAACTATATCAAAATCATTTTATCCATTCCTGAGCTATGATTCCACAGACAGACACATCAAACTTATAACTTATGTTTTAACGTCAGGTTTTAATAATAAATGTCATGTGGCATCGACATCACTCAATCATCACTGACTTAATGGCTAAACGTAAAAATTAAAGTAAATAATTACATTTTACCCTAGGGGAAGAAAAGCTATTTTCCGCCCGGCTTTCTACCCATGAAAATTAAACTTTCAGAACAGGAGAGATGAAAAATATTTTTCACAAGAAAATGAAAAAAAAAGTATTTAGCACATACAAAGTCTGTCGCTTATATTCTCATTGCACTGAATAAACAGTAGTTTCGGTTTAAAATATGTTACAAAAAAGATTATTATGTATTTTATTGATAAAATATAGTAAATTGTGGTTACCGGCGAATTTTGTTTGTAAACAAACAACATATGATTCTGTTGACTCTTATTTTTCTAATAAATAATTATTGTTTAAACTCAGATTACTTGAGCTGAAGAAGAAAGTTTCCTGCCGCAGGTGTTCAGAAAATCGGTGTATAATCCAAGGTCTGAGAGCCCTACAAAAATAACATGTGCGCGATAACGCGCCAAAATTTGACGTAAACTTTCAACGTGTTATTTTTCGAATATACTTCGCTACGACTACATTTGGTACTAAATAAATACAACGATCGTAAAACAGTATAGAGTCATGTTTTTCCTCAGCCAACAAAGGGTATTTTTCCTACAAATAATATTTCCACGAAATTAATTACGCCCCTAGCGGTGAAAACACGAAACACGAACGCAATGGCAGCCATTTCTGAGACTCGATGACTTAACATCTAAATGCGCAAAATACTCACACTCTCCTCCTCTTTCTCCATTCCAGAGGGCATTTGAGGAACTGCCCGGTTTATTGCCGAGTAGTCCGGCAAATCCGGGAGCTCCTCAGCGAGATATATAGGCATTGGCTTCGATGCATCCAGGGCCCTCGCCCTAAACGAGAGTTTCGACATTTTGTTGACAGAACAAAACACGCTAGCGTCGACACAAAAATGCACTAATAAAACACTTTATAGCTCCTCCAGGAGATCCAGAAGGACCTTAAACTACACTTTGCACACTCTAGTTCGTTCCCATGGTTAATTTTTGCACGCACTCAGTCACAATTAATGAAAAACAATAACGAAACATTACATATTGAGCGTACTTTACAGAAAGCCATCATGGCGGCTTTCCGTTTGGCGCACGACCATGACCAACTTCCACCTTGTGCGACGTACGCGGGAAGGAACACGCGGAAATGCTTAGGTTAATATAATTACTTTTGATTTAAATAATTATATATAACTAACATACGTTTCAATTATTTTTTAATATAAAATTAAAATTAAATTATTTTGGTACTTATTAGTAGTAGATAATGCTGTTTGCGAGAAATAAAGATATTGAAAGTATAAAACGATAGCCACCATTATTCGTCTATCCATAGACAACCAGTAAACGTTTCGTTATACGCATTTTTTATCACGAATCTTTTCAGTGATTGTTGACGTCATTATTATTTCACTATGCTGCATCTTTTTTAAAATACTGAAATAAAATATGTGTTGCTTAGATAAATCAAAAAGTATGTTTTTTTTTTAATAAAAATCGTAAATAAATGAACAATTTTCCGTAATTTTAAAAACAACTTTTACTTATGAATCATTTATTTTATTGCCAAGTTTGCCAGCATCTAAAACCAGAGACAAGTTACGTCGTCGCCTGCGGTTAAGGGTATGGGCGCACGAGCAACTTAGTCCCAAGGCGATTAAATGGTCTCTTTCGACAAATTAATCGTCTCCTCGCCGCCGCCACCCGTGATGCGCGCACGAGAGCGACAGCAACACGACTTTTTTATGCAGTCGTCAATATGGATTTTGAAGAGACTGCTGTGGTCGTTGCACTTTTATTGAAAAACCGAAGAAACCGTCGAAAAAAACAATATTTGGTGCATCCATTATGGAGCGATCAACTGACTCTCGGAAAATTTCAGACTACCTATGTTTATGAAATTAAGCATACACGTCCGAGTATTCTTTTAATATTTTATTGTATAGTATTGGTCTGCCTTCCACTTCCATAAATTAGCCTACTATTATCGATATCATCTTCTACGACCGGCATTTTCTTTACTTTGTATTGAATGCGTGCGAGTTTTTCTACGTACGTTTATGGATACGTACGTAGAAACTCTCGCCGGCGGTCGACACGGGCATCTGGCCGACGGCGACTTGTTTGTTGCTCGTGCGCACACTAGCATTGAAACCAATAGGAAGGGAGACAGTTGCGTCACGGGCGTGTCTCCGAACCCGCGGACAATAAAGTCTACTGAGAGTCTCGTCGCTATGTGTGCGCACTTCCATACTAATCTATAGACTTGAAGCGAGAGACAAAATAATCGCCCGTCGACCGCCGCGGCGAGACCTTGTACACGTACGTGCATGGATACGCGCACGCATTCAATACAAAGTAAAGAAAGTGCCGGTCGTAGAAGATGATATCGACAATAGTAGGCTAATTGAAGAAGTGGAAGGGAGATCACTACTTTACAATAAAACATTAAAATAATACTCGGACGCGTATGCTCTTAATTTCATAAACATAATCTCACATTTTCTGAGAGTAGGATCACTGCGAGGAGACGAACAATTTGTCGAAAGTGACAAATTAATCTCCTTGCGACTAAGTTGCTCGTGCGCGCATACCTTAACTAAACAAGAAATCGGACTTCGGCAAAATAATGGTCCGCTTGAGACCATAGAAAAGAGAGTCGCAGAAAAGAAAAATACTGAGTTAACATATTTATCCGCACATCCGGTCCATGGCGCTAGAGAACGTATGAGGCGGCAAAACCAGAATGTACAAAAATATTTTTTCGGAAAAAATATTTATTTCTCTGGTGAGATTTATCATTTAGTTTAACTGTAAATTCAAACAGCTTTAGACAGCTGGCCGTACAGACGTACAGACGTACGCGTACTTCCAACCGTACCAAACGGTTAACTTACGCTCTCGCAAATTTATGAATTTTTCATGTTACAATCATTTTTCTCACCTGAATTTATTTTGAATAGCAGCCCCTCTTGGTTTCTCCCGCGTAAGTCTCGTCTCTTGGGAATATCGGGATGAAAAGTAGCCTACTATCTGCATAACAAGTTTCATCGCAATCGGTTAATCATCTACCCGATGCCGCCGTCACGCAAGTGGTTGTGACACGTTCCAGTTTGTAGGCAGAGAATTAAAAATATCAGATCACTGTTTGTAGGTCACAACACGTCGTAAACAAACCCAATAAGGTAGGTACCTACTTTAACAATACGGGATACGGTACCCAGTGTGCTGTGTACCCTACACACACAGTATGTTTTTAGCCTCATGACTTCTATTTCTAATTGCATATTTCTACACCATGATACAGTTGCCGGCAGATAAGTTGAAAAATTTTGACGTGGAAAGGGAAAGTTCGCGCAGTACCTTCATTTAACATGCGACTTCTATAAAAATCGACTTCTGCACATCCGCCAATTTTTTTCAACTAATTTGCCAGCCACTGTATTCACAAAAGACCTTACGCTTTGTCTTGCTCTTGTGAGTGATAAATCATAATGATAATAATCAACTTCAGGGAAGCTGCGACAAAAGCTGGAACCACGCATATAAATAGGGTCGTTTGTGAATGACAACGACAGTTGAGGTCTCAGATGTCGCTCACATTTGCGTTATTTCTGGAATGCAGAGCAACTTACCATACGCAAAACGAGAGCTACCTACCTACTAACTGAGCGGTGAGCGGTGTTGGTCTAGTGGTAGATACCCCGGCTTTCATTCTGAGAGTCGTGGGTTCGAATCCAGACCGCACACCAATGTCTTTTTCTTTAAGAAAAAGGTATGTGCGCTAATAACATCGCTCTTACGGTGAAGGAAAAACATCGTGAGGCAACCAACATGTCCTAGGACTCACCACGGTCCGAAGAAATGGGATATTCAGTGTTTTCTATGTATCATATGTATGTATTTACAAAAAAAAAGTATAATGTGTAGTATATCCGTTGTCTAGTACCCATAGTACAAGCCTAGTGCTTAGTTTGGGGCTAGATTGCGCTGTGTGTAACGTCGTGCAATATTTATTTAACTAAGCAATATTTTATGTGTAAGAAAAGTTAACAAAAAAAACAAATAGGTATATCCAGAAAGAACTCTTTATTTTTCGACTAAAACTATATTTACAGCACTGCAGTTACCTTCCGGACGATTTTTCTAAAAAATAAAATAAAATTCAGAACATATACATCTTTGGAGAAAAACGTATAGAACTATGCTTCGAATCTCGACGAACCGTCTTTAATATTGCTAACACCGCAACGGGCATGATTTCACTAAAAACTAAACATTAATTACTATGTAGTTTCTTAAATAAATTGGACTACAACATAAAAAAAACACCTTTATAAAGGGCCTTTCAGATTAGCACTTATGACGCGGCGTTTTTATCGCTTCAAGTTATCATATCACAAAGTTTAACCAATTTTCTTCATACATATCCTCTTACATATAGACGATGTTTTAATTTAATGTAATAAATACGTAACATGAACTTTTAAATATGACATTTTAAAATACAAATAACGTCCGAGTCAAAAGTGTTAACCTGTAAAGCTAGAACAGTTTCACATTTTTTCCAAAAATCATGGTCAAGTTAATTGTAATCAATAAATGCAATTTGATTAAAAACCTAAAGTTAATAATAAAAAAAAACAATAATTACTAGATCTCATTGCGAAGATCTTATTTACAGGCTCTTACACATTAAGCTGGCGGGTTTCGACGCACAGCGGCCTGTGTGCCGCCGCCCGCCCTGTGTGTGTTGCCTTAAAACTAACGGCTTACCCACTTAAGTCCAATAGATCGCTTACGTAGTAACTATCCTTTAAACTGTGACAAGTGTCTTGTGGGTAATCTGCTTAATGTTTAATTTTATTAGTCGTTCGTTATCCATCGATATACAGCATGTCGTAATTACTAGCAAGCGATTGTGGGCACTATGGTTGCCAAAAGGAAATCTCCATTACCCCGCATTCGGTCTCCATCATCCGACTCGAAACGGTTACCACATGCAGGCTATGGCTTGCTTTAACATACGACCAATGAATAGGTACGAGTTATATGTGTATAAGAAAACATAATATGTGATTTGATTTAGTAATATAATTTTATTGTTTTAACTACCTATTGAATTTCGGCCTTTTCTAGCTCGCAACACATGCGTACCGACAAAAAATGGCGTTAGACGAAAAAACACTTTAATATAATTTAAGTGCCTATAGAAATACCACACAGGTATATTATTATTGATTATAATTTTATTAAAACATTTTTATATCTTTTTATTTAATAGATTTTTTGAAACACAAAAGGCTACACATACCGATTTTATAAAAACCCAGTTTAAATATAGGATTAAACACAGTGTCCTTTGACACTAAGGCAATATTATGTATAGTTTAAATAATATATATAATTGAAAGCACAAAGAGTAAATACCTAACAGTTAAACAGCTTTGTACAATGGTATCTAAGTTGTTTTTTTAAATAGAGTTTATTTTACAACGTAATACCTAAAACGCGCGCGGTCCGGGAGCGGAACCCGTGTTTGTTACCGCGGCCGGTCCATGTGTGACTGCCTGAATAGAAACTAGAACATTACAAAAATTCCCGCCCTCGGAACGCTCCCGGCTCTCGGTATGTGTATGCTGCGCATAAAGCTAAGTTTAGTTTGGGATATGCGTTATAAAATACACCCAATAATATTAAAATAACATTTCAAACAAGTTATTTTTTACATTTTTGGAGCTCGCTATACTATTTTACTTTCCAAGTTCGAAAACGCTCGTTTCTTAGTAAAGAAAAAACCGCCTAAAAATAACGCGTCGTTTTTCGCCTAGTCAGCAAGCTCCTTTACAGGATAACAATTACAACAACTTTACAACCTTTAAAACCTGGTTTCGGACAATATTATATCACATTATATTATACTTAGTGTCGACGCTCACTATCCCGTTTCAAAGGGCTCAGACTAAGCCGGCGGCTTTTGTTATCCGGCTGCTCCGGCCTGTCAATGCCGCACGGCTGTGTGTTGCAACCTTTACAAACGTTACTATCCAATAAACATTTTTATGAATTAGAGCTTATAAAGCACTTAAGGGGTACAAAGGCATAAGACATTCGCCAATCCGGAGTAGCCTCCCGTAGCGTTTTCAATAAGATTGTAGTTTTTTTCTAGCGATTCGACTACGATACATGAGCCTTGGTCGCGAGTTATGACTATACCCGTTAAAATTCTAACAACTACTGTATGAAACAGATTTTTTTGAGTAACCACTTAATTGTCATCAAATGTTTATCGGATTTGTTGTAGTGAGCGAAGATCTTTAAGAAACATGGCCATAGACAGAATGAATTTATATTTTTACCCAGAAACATTAATCTATGTACATTTTTTGTATCGGAGTATTTTTAAATGCCTTTTTATTTAGAATCAAAATATGACAAAAAACAATTTAAACAAAAAAACTCTAAACGAAGGTTTAAGGACGATTTTGAAGGGAGGATCCGGCCTAAGTGCGTATTCGTAGGCCAGTGTACGTCTTGGCCCCATCGTCACTTACCATCTGGTAAGATAGAAGTAAGACGCTCGCCTGTTTTTGATGTTACTTGTAGTGTCCCACTGCAGTTCATGTTGTGGTTACATTTTTCGGATATTCAGCCAGGGCCTGCCTATCAATGGAGTTAAAAACTACTTTTTTTTTATTGTTTTCGCGATCTCAGGTAAAAAAACTCATTTATCGTGTATCATAAATTTGGTACCTACGTGGAAAATATTAAAGATACAAAGTGGCGCCATCTGTTACATGCTTTTAGTTTTTAACCCCATTGCAAAACAGTTTCATTTCTTACACTGAACTGTCTTGTGACTTTGTACTAGGTAGTATAAAGTTGTAGGACAAATAATTGATTTCGTTACCAATTCTACTCAGTAAGACGTTTTTTTGGTGTTAGTGTAGAGTGTAGATAACTTTAACTATTAAATTATAGACCAAGTGGTCGCCGACATAAACTTGACATTTACAAGTACCATGGGCTACATTTTTTTAAGCCAATTATTAATATTTTAATAAAGAAATAATTTAGAAAACATATGCCCAATTAATTTTTAAAATAACTAGTAATTTTCTTTAACCAAACACCTCGAATCTCGAATAAAAATGTTTCAAATTAAAGAATTTCAGTTGCTCGGTGATAAAATTGCTTGTTTTTTAATGTCGACTTCTTTTTTTTAACTTAAAACTATATTTATCGAATAACCCAAAGAAGAGCTTTCATTATAAGTAACTTTACGCTTTGTTTTCTCGTGTTACCCTCCCGGCTCAAAATCAAGATGAATTCAGGATGAAAAGTATTCTACAATAAACTGCAAATTTTCATTAAAATCTGTTGAGCCGTTTGATTGTGAAGGGGACACAAATTTCAACTGTTTTTTTTTTTCGTATAATTTTAAATTAATATTTTGTTCATTCATTCTTCCAACTACGATTTTTTTTTATTTTATTTTAATTATTTATTTATTAACATCTATCTAACTATTTATATAAATACTCATAAGAATTGTTGCTTAAAGTCGTAAACTGGTTCGATGGGTACTACAAATCAGTGTTTTCAAAGCTACGCCTGTAAATAAAAAGAATACTCATAAGTAATTGGTGCAATATGAAACTCATTAAAAGAATCTGTAACTTTACTGGAGGTTTAACCAGCGTTAAAGTAACGGTCTTCAAAACCTCTATAAACCTAGGGTGAATGTGTGGTGGAAGAAAAACTGCATGTTGCCTGTCGGAAGCAGAATAGTCCGATGCAGCCTACGTTTTTGTAAATTAATCCCCAAAATAATAATAAAAACGTTTTCAGTACCCACAGAACCAAGCGTACAGGAAGCAAAGATTTAATTTTCGAAAGAGGGCGCTAACGTGTTTTAATCTAATATTTACAAATACCCTCAGTTATAAACAGCGTTATTCGACCGCAACCTTGCCAAAAAGGTGTCATTCTTGGTTCAAATTTTCATCGATAATCCTAGATTAAAAACTTATTGGCAAGGCGGTTAATGCAGTTTTATTTTATATAATTTTTCGGAAACTATCTATTTATTGTGAATCTTTTGATCCGGAGCAGTATTTACAAGGTTTTAAAACAGCCCGAAACGATTAGTTTTGATAACATTTGACCTGTCGTAAAAATCCACTGCATTATCGACAGCGAAACTTGTGAAAAGTGTAAAAAAAATCGAAGTGAATCTGAAGCCACGTCAGGTAGGGTTTTTAACTGTTACCTCTTGGACAATTTATTTGTTCCGTGCACATGCTGCTCCGATTCTGCCTGTACGCTTTAAATTGGGCCAGCCAGAGATGAAAAACAAATACTTTAGCAATCCAGACAGGCCCTGACCACTTAAAAAAGTCTAAATAAAAACAAAACTAAGAAATCTCACATTAAACACTAATGTACCACTCACACCGAGTCGATTTTGCAAGCCATTCCACTAAGCCAATGTAGTAAGCAAGTAAACAAGCATCGTGTGAATGGATGACCCATTTTACTGGCTTACTGGGGTGTTTAAAAGGTTTATTTTATTAGATTCCGCATAGGAAGTGCTTTTGGCACATACACAATAACTGTGAATCTGTCAAACTGCGTGTTTCTTCAACCGATAGTAAAAGTCAAAGCATGAGCTTTAAAGTGACTTTTTTTAACCAAATTTCCTTTGTGACGTCACTTTTAGCTGTTACTTTAAATTACTATTGGTAAAGAAACTCGACTTAGTTGTGCGCGCGACGACGAAATTGGGATCTAAGCAGTCCTATGCACGCCAAGTGCAGTCATAGCGAATGTGTCAATAGCACGTCATTTGCAGAATCTTCTACCAGGAACCTTTTCATCCCTGGCCTGGCTCGGAATTCGGCACAGCGTGAATGGTCAACAACAGTCAATTTTAGTTTCTATATTTTTACACAAATAGGAAAGATTTTTTTGTTATTATAACATATTTTTTTATTTTTTAAATTTCCTATTTGTTTTTATCATTTTAAGAAAAATACACAAAATTTAAAAATTATAACATTGTGTATTTTTATTTGATTTTTTTGTTAATTTAATTATACCTATATTTTTGAAGATAACCCTTTGTCTAGTGTACCTACACCTTAATAAAGTAAATAATCTTAGTTTAAGGGTCGATTTACACTTCAATAAGTAGAGAGCTTAATATTTTTCAGTTACCGATAGACACGTGGAGATTGTTAATATAATATAATACGGACCCATTTTCATGGAATTTCTACAGTTAACAGTATTTAACTATACGTATAATATAAACTGTAATATACTACGACAAAGATACATTCATCATTTTCGCTTTGTATGTAGAAACATATTATATTACATATTTTTTAGAGCAAGCCTATAAATTATTTTATAGGCTTGAACTATTTCGGCTATAAGAATACCAAGTTAGGGGGCAAATTGGTTCCCTTCGAAACTGGAACCAGGGTCCAATCACCCCTTCTTTAATTTGTTAGTGGTTAACTGGGACCAGAGCCCAATCGCCCCTTCTCTAAACCAGGATGCTGATGAGTCTGAAGCAAGAGCCACAGCGATATAGTATCACCAGATTCAACTCAGGGAGTCGGTACTTTCGGAGGAAAGAACATCGTCGAGCACATGCGCATTTTAGAGACGGGGCGATTGGGCCCTAGTCCTAGTTGCGAAGGGGACCAGTTGCCCCTAACCCAGAAAATCAGTCTATGGCAGTTGGTTTTTCAAATTCTCTCTCACAGAAAAGGCACAAAATATTTTTTTCTACATTTCTCTTATTTTAAGGAATTAGGTATATGTACAGAATGTAAGGCTGTATATTATTTTTTTAATTTTATTAGTAAACTCTAAAGTGAAGTCAGTTGTAGACTGGGTTGAAATTAGTGTCTACTCGACCCCAGTATGGGTTCTGGACTGGGGTCATGTAGACACTCGTTTTAACCGATCCCGATGCGATGCTAGCGATGTTAAGCTCAAAATACACGGACACTTACAAAGACACTTTACCTAAACAGCCTACACATACAGCACACATGCACGAATTTCTTTAAATATGAGCTGTAGGTGTGGTCTGGAGGGTTACTTCGGTTCGTTTCGTTACGACAACCATACGATAATACGATGGTTCTACTGTAACCCTACTATCAGAATGTGACAGTAGAATCATCGTATTATCATATCGTTGTCGTATCGAAACGAACCGAAGTATCGTATCGAAACGAACCGCAGTTTCCTGTTTAGGAAAAGTTGCAGTTTAAGTGTCCATCGTGTATTTTGAGCATTAACGTATTATCTAACTCGTTGTAATTTCAGTTTGATAGGCACTGTGTGGTACATTACTGCTATGAGTTAAACACTGGTGATTACCACCTTACGTCGAAGCATCAATGTACTGCATAAAACCTTTTAAACTCAGTTATCAACGAGATAGATAAAACCGGTGCTGGACTGAGTTACTTTGCTAAACTGACCTACTGTTTAATTAGTGTCAAATAAAAAACCTAGCGAACTGCAGTTTGCATATTGAACGGTCCAAACTATGCTGGTAGTTTGAAATGAAATGTTTTCACAGGATAAAACTACAATTATGTAGCTATTCAATAGTGCTAAAACCGTCCAGACACGTCAATTTTTATGTGGGTCTGAAACGCCTAGGAGAATGGGCATTCTCCTTTTGGAGCCAAAATCTCAAATGCAAGTTTTAATTATTTTTTATGACTATGGCAAAAGAAAGGCTTTGTAAATTTCTGTATTGATTTTAATTTGTATTTTGAAAGTATTATACATTAAAATTTTAAAAGATGCTTTTTCAAAATCCAATGGGTAGGGGGTTTTGACAGCGACCTTTCGGACTATACTAATGTATTGAATTTTAGAATAACATGTTTGAATTAAAAACTTCTTTCTTTTCTTTCTTTTTCGTATATTATTAATAACATAAGGGCTTTTTTTTCTTTCGAGGATTCCCAATCTATTACAACGAAATACTTTTTTTTATGTTGAAATGCTAGGCAACTTTGAAATAGGTAAAGCTCCTATACACTAAGCCGGCGCCGCGGCGGCTATTGATTTCCACCTGCTCCGGCCTTGAACCTCGCACTTATTAAAGAGTAAATCTGCCGGTTTACATCCATAGGCGTATTGTGTGAAATAACATTATTTTAACATAGAATTTTTACATATTTATCATATTCTAATAATGTGACCCAATAATAATGTAATCGCAATATGCATAGCTTAAGAAAAATTGTACTAAATTGACAGAAAATATTTACTTAAGATGCCTTTGTACGAGTGGCAAAACTGGCCATCTTATTATTTATCTATAAGTGAGACATAGTGCGAAAAATGTAGTTTTTTTAGTCAATATTATCTGTCTATTTAATTAATAGATGAACAAACACCACTTAACTTGAATATATTTAATGCAAGTTTTTCTTATAGACATTATATTAGCAAATTTCTTTTTTATATTTTACAAATTATTATATTTTATACATGTTTCAAATGTTACAATATTCCGCGTATTTCTCGCCCAAATTCGAGTTAGGTATGAAGCTTTAATTTGTGTTTTTATCACAACAATTACAATAAAAAAAATATACAATTCAGTTCTAAATTATTAAGTCTAGCATCGAACCTGCGACTTCAGAAAAACATAGCGGTGCTTCAACCAACTCAGGCGTAAGGGAAACTAGTCTGAGTTAGTCGAAAGTTAAATATATAAGTCTTATATATTTTTATGTAACATAGCATTTATACAATATAAAAAGTAACATCACTTGCGGATAATAAAAAAAACACACCTTGCGCGCGCAAAGAAAAAAAAGAAACGGAAAAAAAACTTGCACTAAACATAGACAACAAGATTACGTCCAGTGACGTAACGTGAAAAAAAGCATGAATAATAATTACGATAATTAAAATCCTTCGTACACTAGTGAGGTCCGTTAGTTGAGAAACGTCGACACACGTCTCGATAGCAATGCGCGGGCGCCATCACTTGCCGTGCCCGTTTGCCGGTGTCTCCACCTGAAAACCGTAGGAGGTTTTGAGCGCGCGCGCAGTGTGTCGGCGTTCCTTATGAGGCTGCAATTAGGGTTGGACGGACGACGGTGGTTTTCTAACGTTATGTACGTTACAACAACAAAAATTGTATATTGTGTTCATTATTTTCAAGTTTACAATACGCCTATAGACGTTCAAGAAATCTCGGTTTTTTACAGGATTTTTTTTAAATCTTCTGTAGACGTCCGAACGCCTACAGACGTAGCGAACCCGGATACATCTTTAAAAAAAATAGGAAAGAATATACACTTCGCAAAAGCGTGACAAAAACCACCGCCGTACGTTTGCACGGCCACTATTCTGGGGGTAGTTTTAGAAAAAAATCGAATAGTGCAGTGCTTCCCGCCACCAGGGTTTTTTTTTATTTTCGAAAAGCATAGGGACCCAGTGATAAAATGTGCTATCGCAACCCATTTGTACCATTCCAAATTAGTAGGCCAGTTTCTTTTTTTTAATTTTATTTGGAATAGTGAGCCCCACAAGGTACACAGCTGCGCGCAAGCTCCATTAGCCGTTACAAATAAAGCTTATAAATTGCTTCAATTATATATATTTGTAAATTTATAATTAAAACAATATTATAAGAAATGGATAGACAGTAACACTTATATAATGTTTATTTTAAACTGCGCCCCACGGTTTCAAAGTCCCGTAGGAATTTCATAGTAAAAATCTATGAAGTCCGTGTTACATTGAAATCGATTCAGTAGTTTTCGTATAAAAAATGTACTTACATAAATTCGATAACCAAAGTGCAGTCATCGATAAAAGGTAACAACACTGAACACTTAAAGACAAAATTATTAATAAAAAAAGGAAATAAAAATAGAAATATTATACACAGAAAAGGATCCGCTTAATACCGTAAAAATAAAAACATATTAAAAAACGTTTCTAGTGCATGCTAACGGTCAAATTCTTCATTCGTAAAAATCAAAAGCGACATATTTAAGCAAAATGTCCTATAAACTTAAGTTTTTTAATTGTAGACTATGATTTGACACATCTTCCTGGAGAAAAAACGTCAAATACAAAGAACCAAAACGTCAGACCGTAGTTTGGAATTAAAAAATGAAGTTATAGAACATAACTCTGACTCTTACTTTCGATAGAGAAATGGACCGTAACGAATGTATCATTCATTATACTGTATACTGACCGATAGCTGAATTACGAAAATATTACAGATTCGATCAAAAAATCCGAAATGACGGACAGTAATATGAAATACATGTGTGAACTAAAATTTGCGCGTGAGAGTATGTATGCGTAAAGTTTGCGTGACACTGACAGCTGAGATGAAGTACGTTTTATTATTTGTAATAAATGAGTGTTTTTCTAAATTGTTCCTCTCTATAAACAAAAAGATGGTTTTTTTTTTTACGAAATTAAATGTTTTCGGTAGAGTTTTAACCAACGCTCTCCATATAGAGTGGGTACAAAATTTAAAACACTCTTGTATTCTAAGTTTCTTAAGTGTATTTTACTTTTTAGAAGACAATCCCGTTCATTACTGTTTTCGCTGCTGCATATTTTGATGGTAACACACACATGCATCCGCGCACGCAACCGAGTTCAAACATGTATTAAGTGGATCTTTAGCCTTAGAACTAAACCTCTAGTGCATTTCACAGAGCTTGCGAATTTATGAATCGTGTAAAAGCGAGAAAATAAAAAACAAATCATGCAAGTCAAATAAGAAAAAAATGTGCGAAAACTATGCACAAAAAATCATGTTACTTAAAAATATTAATGTTTTTTTTACGTGAATAAATAAATAAAATCAAAATCAATTTTAAACAGTTTTAATAATCAGCTGTTACTTACTTACTATTAATAAAATATACAAAATTATTTCGTCAGAGAAATCTTAACATTTTTTTTACTTAAATTATATTACACCAAAAGTGTACGGTAATTATAATTAATAAAAAAAATACAATGGGCGTATTTATTTTTAAACGTTAGACAAAACAATAATTAAACTGTTTCTATAGAAAAGTCATATTTTATAATTATACCAATTATTTTTAAAGGATATTTCTAAGGAAATTGATCGTTATAGGAATTTCATCCAGAACTTTGTTAAATGTATTTAGATATTTAGAGGCCAGAGAAAACTTATTTGTGTTTAACTAATCATCTACTTAGCAGCGTTTACGAGTACAGCTGTGAGGAACTTAAAACTAAAATACAAATTATGAAATTCGTCAAATTTAATCTCAATTCTTTCTTTTTAGAATTCGATTTTGTTACAACTTACGTTCTCCATTGGTCCTGTTTTTTTAGCTGAGGTGCTGCTAAAATGGTGGTCAGAATTTGTCGTTTTAGCTAAATTGCACGTTTTACAAAATATACGATGACGTGACGTTTGACGGCTTACCTAGTAATTCGCGCGAGATTCCAGATTCCAATATTTTTTGTATGATTGTCGATTGACATAAATTGTTATAAATTTTAAATTATAACAAAATCGAACCCCATACGCTTCGCACAGTAAAAAATAGCAAAATAACCGAATTTATAATATTTAATCTATCTAACTAACTAATCTATATTACTTACACATAGAAAAAAACGGCATATTTGTTCTGTGCAAAGTCAAAAAGAAATATCTATATACAAAAAACTTACAATAATATCTAGTAACAAAAATGGAATCCTACTTATAACTAATAAAAATATGACCTACTAAAATTAATTAACTTTATAATAAAATAAACTATTTTTTATAAATTTCTTTAAACATGTAAAAAGTAAAGAACTATTCGTTTTTATTTTAAGTACACTTTGAAAATATATCTTTTTTTTCGTATTTTCTACTACAATAATGGTAACGATGATGGCACCATTTAAATATATGTATGTTAAAGTTAGAGTGCGGAATACGTTAATGTGCACATTAACTAGATTACAGATTACTTAATACCATCCTTTAAAGCGCGAAATTTTACTTTAAAAAGCTGATCATCGCACTTTACTTAGTTAATTAGCATGACAAACGGATGATACACCAGTAAGGTGCGAAAATCGGTGAAAAAACAATAATCTTTCTGAGTGGTAAAAAAAACCAAGATAAAACAAGATCTCGCTTCGCTCGCTCTTGCCTTAACCTTCTGGAACCTATCACCCCGGAAGCGGACCGTTTCTGTGACAGCAAAAATCTTTTTATGCACTTTATCGTACGCACGGTCGCTACTGTGCAGATTTCTAAGTTAATGTACGAAATGAAACCATTTTTCGCACTAAGCCAGGGTGTTGATTCCGAAAAAAAACCGTGTAGACGCCGCGTAGCTTTTGCACGGTACGCCAGTCATTTGGTATGCGATGTGCAGATTACCTAGTTAATGTGCACTCTAACTGGTTTACGCAAAATAACTGTAACATATATATGCATATTTTATATATTATAATATAAATGATAGTTATGCATATTATTATTATTTTAAATAAGAGCAAAGCTCGTTTGATTTGACTATTAATTAATATTTACATAATATTCTGTAGTCCAAATCTTAAAGATACACGTCTTTATAATAATATTTAGACATCGCCACAATAACAGGAACATAACAGCGCTGCACCATGGTTTTATCATGATTTTTGATTGAGCAAAGCTTTAAACATCTAGGCGTTTTTGTATATATAGATATATGAATGTATAATAACAAAATAGCTACACTTAATATGTATGTATATGTTTATTAATTTATATAATATATAATATTCAGAAAATGGAGTGTGATGGATGTTCGAGTCTCATGTTTAAATGCTTGATTTAATAAAGTACCTAACTAAAACCATTATTCTTCTAAATAACTACTAACAGACCTAATATTTTAAAAATTATGTTGTTATAATTAGGAGATAATAATGCTTCTGAAAAACAAGTTAACTTCCAACGATTTGTGGTCGACTGTAATACTAACTATTAAAAAAAAACTAAATAAACTCAAAAATACCGAGTTTCAAAATTAATATATTCGCCATTTTTTCAAAAGGCAGAATTTTCGCCTTTACTGTTACAGAAAGAACATCGAGGTGATAGGTGCGAGTTTTCTTTAAACCAGCCAGAAAGATGACTTTCGGTAAAACGTAAAGAAACCTGGCAGAAAAATATTACGTCAGCAAATTTTGAATTGATTTTTTGTTCGTTTCAGTATTTTATTCGAATGTTTCTTTACATGTATGCAAGTTGTCGGAAAATGAGTAAATTACATATTTTGAATTTTAATTATATATTTCGGAGCTTTTATTACTACCCTTTATAATTTTTAATAAATAATAAACTGATTGTTGTTCTACATTTGAGAATATTCATTGTTTAACTAAATTATTCATTTTAATTTCTAGATTTAACAGAATTTAACATTAAAACTCAACATCTTAAGGGGTTGATTTGATACATTTTTTTAAATATAAAGCAACTTGCTAATTTAAATGAGGAATGTTAAGCCACTTGTTTATTTATTTGGATTAAATCAACTTACATTTTATTGTAGAACAACCTATAAGAAAATGTAAGAAAACTAGCTCAATATATTTCCTTTCTTAGGACGCACCTATTTATGACCTCTATGAAATATAAATTCTAAATTTGAAGTCTCTACGACCAGCTGTTTCGTCTGTGCGTAAAATAATCAGTCAGTACAAACGATTTTATAAGTTTGTATAAAAATTATATATAATTTTATTTATAGTTTTATAATGATGATGATGATAGTGATAGTATTGAATAATATGTATTGATGCTCAATTGAACTCTATAGTATTGAGTTTAATTTGTAAAAATCTAGGTATATCTATTCAAGTAAATTATGAGAAAAATAAATATTGTACAAACATTGTACACAGTGGCATTTAGCCCTAAACTAAGAAACTAGGCTTGTAATTAGGTTACAAGAATAAACTACTAATAAATATAATTTTTCACAACAACAATTACCAAAAATATGTTTTTTTATTTATTTTTTATTATAACAACTTCACAATATCTAAAAAGTTGGCCACTTTTTATAAGTCTTTTCGAGTTTAAATTACGAATAATGTAAATTTGTTTAATACAAGAGAAGCAACACGATTCTTTAATTTAGATTGATATAACAAAGCAGATTTATACGCAACTACAATTATAGATTAATATATGTATGTATACAGTATTTATTTAAATTCTTAAGATAACCCTGTAAGATTATTTTGTGATTATAAGTGATTTTTACTTTTACAATTTTAATGGTCAATTTCAAGTTATAAGTATTTATATTTTATTATTATTATTCGAGTTAAAAGAGCTGTATCGTTATAAATTACAATAGCTTTTGTTATATTTGTTGAGTAGAAATATTTTTTATTTATAAATAGACACATAGCTACCCGAAGTTATATATGTTATAAATCTAGCGTTTGACTATATATGGAATATCATTATTGTACAATATTGTACTCTAAACACGTTGTATTATATTGTATAGAATTATATATAATATTATATTTAAATAGACATTGTATAAAATATTGTGTAAGTATTGTGAGTGACATATACAAATAGTTGCCAAACCACACTATTTATTATGAACAAAGTACATACTATTATTTGAATATCTACATTTTACTGTGTTCGTTTTTGTAAATAGAATGTAAATTCTATAGTACTCATTCTTTCGTTGCACACACCGTGTCGTACAAACTTTAAAAAGGTAAAAACAATTAGGTAGGTACTTATAATTAAAGACATTTTTCGGTTTGAATCGCGTGGTTTTTATTACTTTTAGCATTGTTACAACGCTCAACGTTTCGAGACCTTTCCAGGTCTCTTCTTCAGGATAGACTGAAGAGAAGAACAGAAGAAGAATAGTCAGAAGAAGAATCTAAGGTACTTATAAGTCGATGAAAAAAAATATTTTTGAAGAAATATTGTTGTAAAATGTTAAAACACGGGCCGTGGGATTCCAGCATAAGAACGGTTAGGTTACCATCAACTTCTGTGACACATTCCCGCTTCCCCCGACGACGCCACAACGTTAGGTACAATACACCTCTTTTTAAACCGGGGGTTAAAAAACAGGGAGACGTGACGTGCAGATAGTATTTCGCTCTTTCTCTCTTACCCATGTCTTACCCGCCCACAAGGGCGCAATATTGCTATCAATATTGCAACCTGCTGTAACCTTACTATGATTTATGACCAGTGTGCAACTAGAGAAAAACTGTACTATAGTCAAATTTACATCGTAATCTAGTTTAACGTAAAGTTTTGTTTAGACGACAGAATTTTATTTGAAACCCTAGATTTGCGAAGTTCTTTCAAGGTCCTTAGATTCTGTTATGGACGGATAAAACTTCGGATCGTTATCTTTAGTGAATAAAAATCAATTCTAAAGTCATTTCAGTGAGCCCAAGTAGTTATTTTTGCCATTATGAAGAACAAAATTATTTTAGCATTTTTAATAAACTCTGACAAATTGTCTTTTAGACGAAAAACTATGTAGGTAGACACAAAACTTCCTCGTCTACACAAACCATTTACGCTAACTAAGGCCGATATTATATATGACTTAAGGAGAGATCTCAACTTGAGACTCGACTTACAGTCGGCATTATTGGAAGACATTTCACAAGTCAATGTTACAAAGACATAAATCGAGCGATCTCGATATCAAGTAGAGATCTTGAGTCACTATTTGTAATACGTGAATACAGCTCTAGATACACTAGCAGTCATTTTGTACCGCAACATGACACGCAACACTCAATTTACGCGTCGCGGCAACGTTGCAACGGCCCGCTACTCGATGAAGTTACGTTGTATTTACAATTTTGCGAGCTTCCGCTTCGAGAATGTTACGTAACATGTTGCTGCAACTGTCCACTAATCAATGACATAACCTATAATAGTATTATTCCGGCGGCGGCGGAGGCACGGGCGGAGGCGGCATCGCTGGCAACGGCGGCTGCATTTGCTGAGGCGCCGGCGGTTGCGGCGCAAACATCGGCGGGTAATAATACCCATCCATATTTACGTAGTTGTTACCATAGCTGTTATTATAGTTATTAAAATACATAGGGGGAGGTTGTACCATGTAGTACGGCTGACTATGCATAGGCCCCATAGGGGGTCTGAAAGGAATGTTCCAACCTACCTTGTGGGGTCCTCCGTTCCGTTGAATTTTCGATGGTGGACCGGGGTCAGGACCGGCAGAACGTTTCCTCGATGTCTCGAGGACTTCTTTTGATATCTTGATTTTGAGGCCCGATGTTTGAGGGGGCGGAGGGGGTGCTGCTAGCCTTTCTTTAGGTATTTTGATCTTTAATCCTGGGGAAGTGGATAATTTGTCCCGAGGTATAGTTATCCTTAGAGTCCCATCTTGTGGGTCGATTGGTTGTTGTGGTGGCCGATCGGATTCCTTCTCTTTCTCTTCCTTTCGTTTCTCCTTCTCCTTATCTTTTTTATGCTTCTTTCGTTCCTCTTTCGACTTGTCTCGGTCTTTGTGTTTGTGTTTATCTTTCTTTTTCTTTTCTTTTTTGTGTTTGTGATCGGATTCCGTTTCTTGCGGTGGTTCTGGTTGGACAGGAGGTGCGGGCGGTTGAGGAGGTTGTATAGGAGGTTCTACAACCTCCTTTTTGATTTCTATGACTGGTGATTTTTTCTCTGTAGGTACAGTTATGGGTACAGGCTTTGCTAAGCTTTCTTTGAGTAGATTCGAAACGAGTGTCGGGTCAGTTTCGATACCGTTGAGAGATCTACTCGGTTGCTCGGGCCTTTTTTCTGTCTTTTCAATTTTAACTTTAGTTCGTTGAGACTCTTTTATGACATTTTCAAATTCTTTTTCGTCTAATTTCTTAACTACGGGGATTAATTCTGGTTCGGACGTTGATTGCTGCCTCGGTCGTGGCTTATTTTCTTTAGCAGGAGGCGAGGAGAAAGGCGAAAGTATAGCAGGAGGTTGCATTTCTCGGATAGCTATCGATGGGTCCGGTCTTTTCTTCGGACTGGGAGGTTTTTCTTCTACTTTGATTGGACGGATATCTTTTGGTCTTGGTTGAGGTGGGATTGGTTGTGGTTGAGGTTGCGAAGGTTGCTGACTCGGCTGACTTGGCGGGTTCTGCTGACTTCGTCTCGGTGCCGAGGCAGCTGCCGCTGATGGAGTGGTGACATTCTCCGGAGAGAACAACGAAGGTGGTCGTGTTCGCTGAGGAATAGCAGTCTCATGTGGAACCGTTGGTGGTTCTCGTGCTTCTCTAGGTTGGGGTGGTTGCTGAGTCGGTGGGACGGTTGCAGATGGTCTGTGGTGTCGATGGTCATGGGGTGGCTTCTGTGGAACAATATTTGAAGTTAGAATATGTTACAACAATGCTTTTAGCGACAACTAGGAAACAGTGGTATTTGAGTAGCTATTTCGATAGCTTTCAATTAACATTGCTTGGGTGAGGTGAAGGAAAACAACATGATGTGATGAAACCTCTGCTTAATTGTCTCCAGATGGTTGTCCAGGTATTTCTCTGGACGTGGACGACTATACTAACAGGCTGGTGTAGTTGCCGGCAGTGGAACAAGATCCGACCCGTCTTCCTTAGTAGCGTACCTTTGGGGGTACGAGATGATGTGTACCTCCAAAGGGAAGATCTTCCACCGGGCAGGTGGTTTTGCCCGGTAGGCCGCGGCCCGACGATGTTTCATCGGGAGTTGTATATGAGCTTATCTTGGAAATAATGTTGATAGCGCGATTCAGGATTTCATACTAGTAACGCCATCTAATTGATTCTGTGGGCGTCCGCCACATACCGGCCAACGTATCGGAACATGGACGAGTCCATTCGGCGCTACGCCTTAGACCGGTGGGTGGAAACAAGCCGCGGCCGTAGCCTCTTAGACACCCCTCAAATCAACAAATGTAAACAACGTACACTAAAGGTAAGTACTAAACTATAAACGTACCGGATGCGCTTTATGCTGCGGCCAGGGATGGTGCGGCTTGTGATGGTGCTGCGGCCGCTGGTGGTGGCTCGGCACCGGCCGCTGCTGCTCGACGCCGGCGGCTGACTTTGACTGCTCTGTCCAGGTTGGGGTGCACTGCTCCTACAACAGACAATAACAATAATAACTCTTCAAATTTATTAAGAAAACATACACTGTATATAGTGCGTTTCATCTTTAATTACCTATGCCGTCATGTTGGTAGCAAAACAAAAAAGTCTTGCCTTAATATCTTGAATGTGCTATACCCTAAACCAGGGGTTCCGTAACTGGGGGGCGCGCCCCCCAGGGGGGACGCAGACATATTTCAAGGGGGGCGCGGGCC